>JAYWIR010000072.1:0-408803 GCA_036172245.1 Raillietiella orientalis | reverse complement strand
CGAGCCCAGGTGTTAGTCCAGGGAAAACGGCGATGCGGCGTCCGCCACCTACTGGGGCGGGACGCTAGGTGGAGGGGGAGGGGGGACAGGTACTGAAGGCACCTTTTCCTCCTCCTCCATCGGTGCCGGCGCGTCGGCCGGATCACCCGCACGTGGAGTCGCGCCTACCTGTTCGCCTTCCTCCATGGGTTCGGGCTGCTCAGGTTTCGCGACTGCAGGGAGGACTTAACCCCCCTGCTCTCCCTCCTCCATGGGGGTGGCCGACTCGACGGCTTCCGGGCGTGGGTATTCCCCCTCCGGGATTCTCACGCTGCCGCTTCCTTCCGGTTTCTCCTCCTCGCTGGTGGAGGGGAGGCGCCTCCTGGGTTTCTGGGACTTGCGTCCCGACTTCCTGGGGGGTGCCTCCGAGGAGGAGGATCCGCTTCCGGCCCCCAGGTCGCACTCACCTGCGGGGGCCTTCTTCGTCGGAGCCGACCTGCGTACGCCCTTGCGCGACGGGGTTTCGCGCTCGGCGAGCGTTGCTGCGAGCTCCTCAGCCGCTTTCTCGAAGGCCGCGTCCTCGCCAGCGGCGACCGTTGCCGCGGGCTGCTCCGCGACCGTATCGAGCGCGGCGTCATCGTTGACGGCGAACTTTGCCGCGGGCTCCTCCGCGACTTTATCGAGCGCGGCGTCCTGGCTGTCGGCGCGCGAGTCTCGCGTCTCACCCTCTACACGTAGATTGGGCTCGTCCACGCGAGTATTCATCGCGTCCGCATCAGCTGTTCCGCGAACATTGCCGCGGGCGGACTTGGCAGGAACGGCTAAGCGTTCCAGTGCCACCGAGCATTCGCGGAGTTTTTTTTTGAAAGCGGCGCGGCTTTTTTCTTGTTGCCGGCAGTTTTCTTTACCGAATTTTCTTCTATCATCACTTTCTTTTTTTTCTCTTTTCTGGCCTGAACCAGCTGCCAACCCTCCATTCCCGCGTTCACGGGAGCTATTTCCTCCGACGTCTGTACGGGAGGAAGGGAGGCTGGAAGTTGGGAACGGCCATTTTCGCGAGCTGGTCTTTCTACCAGCTTTCCACGTTTTCCCTGCGCCTTTTTGGCGGCAGGGGGCACCGAAGTGGGGCGCTTGGGGCACACGCGCCGAACGTGACCCTTTTCGCCGCATAGGTGGCACACAATGTTCGGGCACTTTTTTCGTAGATGCCCTACTGCATTGCAGTAGCCACAAAATTGGCGTTTTCCCACGTACCAGAGGTCCACCGCTTCTTGGCAGACCTCCAGCTTATAGGGAAGCGCACCACCCTCTTTTACCGTGATACGCGCCGCAGCTTGACCTCCGAAAAGGCTATTGTAGCCTTGGAAAATCGTGGACTTCGGCAACAACGCGTGCACTTCTCCGTGCTTTTGAAGCTGTTCTCGAACCGCTGACCTCGTCATGCGACTTGAGATCCCAGTGAGATGGACCACCACCGAGCGGTCCATCGTTATCGGCAAGATCTTCCGACCATCAACGATCAGCGGGTCGGTGATCAGGTGTCGGGCCAAGGTGATATCCTTGCTTACCACCTCGACCCGCTGCCCGCCGCTGAGGACGCAGAGGCCGTCGAGATCTTTTTCAAAAATATTGGCGTTCTGCAGCGCCTTCGTAAAGGCGCGTGCAGTTCGCCCATCGAAAAGGTTGCCTACCTTGTAGACTAGCGAGGGTTTATACCCCGCTTTCTTGTAGGCTTCCATCTCGGCCATGGCTTCCACGCTAGGCGCGGCCACCATGGCGCTCCAGGACCTCGGCGTCGCCGGGGACGATTCCGGGGCGGATGCCCCTGATCCAGTAGGCTGTGGGGACGAACAATCCTCCATCACGCCTACTTCCATCGCGGTGTCCTCTGGCAACGCTGCCATCGGACACCGACGATGTGCACGCACAAATCACTCAAGAAGAAAAAACACTCGCTTTGCCACGCAGGCGGAGCGCAGGAAAAGCACGTCCGCTCTCCACAGCGGGGATTCGGCGAGGGTGTCAGGAATGAGCGGGCATACTTTCAGGCCCGCCGCTATTCCAGGCGTCCCGACGTCCGTCGCCTGGCAGAATTCAAGGCTGACGCGGAGAGGCAGGCCTGGCAGTCAGGCTCGGCCTGCCTGCTGGATCATCAGGGCCAAGAACGCTCCAGCCCAGCCCAGGTAAGCCGCATCGTGTGGGAGTTTTATTCCTCCTTGAACGCGCCACTAACACCTGAGCGCCATTTCGCGCAGCGCCTGCTGCCGGATGGTGCTCCCGCGCTCAAGGAGGAGGACCGTTCCAGATTGGCGGAACCGTTCACGATGGCGGAGAACATCTCCGCCATCAACAGGCTCAAGAGAAGGAAGGCACCAGGGGAGGACGGCCTGCCCGCGGAGTTTTACCATCGCTTCGCGCCAGAGCTGGCCCCCCTGGTGCTCAGGTTAAGTGCGCTGATCCGCGAACACGGCGAAGTTCCCGCCTCGTTCCGGTCAGCTAAAGTACGTCTCCTACCGAAGTCAGGAGACTTACGCAACATTGGCAGCTGGCGTCCCATCACAGTAGTGAATGCTGACGCAAAGTTGTATGCCAAGTTGTGAACTGAGCGGTTGGGGCGGGTGGCCGCTTGCGTGGTGAGTCCCGAGCAGACCTACGCTGTTCCCGGACGAACCATAGAGGCCAACCTGCTCCTCGCCAGCTCATGGTGGCAGTTGCGACAACGCGTTGCACAGGACGGTCAAGGGAGCTTCGCGCCCCCCTCTGACCAAGAAGATCGGGCAGAGGGTAGGATGGACATGGCGGGAGCCTTTGCCGTCGCGGTCGATTTACACAAAGCATTCGATTTTTACCCGGATTTCGCCGGGGCGTATATTGTAAAAGAAACTTTTACAAAGACGTGCGGTGGCTGGACCATTGCAACAGCTACGCACGAAGAAACACAGAGCCTGCCGGGTAAACGGTTCGCGGACCGGTACGGTCCACCACAACAGCAGGGGGGAGGGGGAGAAGCAAAAAACAAAACAAAAAAGAAAAGAAAATTAGGGAGGGTAAGGGAAGGGATCACATTTGCTATGGGGCCGTTGCATCCTTTGCAGGATGCCGGCAAGCTCCTTCTGTATTCCTGGATCCAGGTGGGGCCATCGAGACGCCCTCCTCAGGAACTGGGAGGCTGGCTGGATGGCACCCTGGTCGCGTTGTCCTCCAGTAGCCTTGCTCCAAGCGGTGACGATCCCGCGTAAGCAGCACAAAGCTGCTAACGAGGCAGCTGGCCGAAGGGCGTCGGCAACCAAGAGGGCTTTAAGTGCGTCCCTGGAATTGGTGCAGGGGATTCCGATGGCCGCGGCAAAGCGAAAACAAAGGGGCCGAAGGGCAACACAATCCACTAGCAGTTGGGGGAGGGACTCCCGTTCCCCACACCTGACGCAATTGGGTCCACCGCTCCCCAGGTCCAGTGGTGTCGGCGGGCGTTGCAGGGGAGTCCCCAGTGCTGCAACAGGAGAGCCGACTCCTGCCATTTTAAGGGGAGGGCGGAAGTGTTCATGAGCACCGGGGTCCACTTCAGATGTTCAATGGGAACATCGAGCAACGCGCCACAGCGCAGAAGTCCATTGGGAGGCGTACTCGGGGTCGCAGCGTCTGTTAACTGGCCCGTCTTCCACTCTCCTATCTTCTTCTCCTTTCCGGAGATTGTTACTGTAACCACCCACTTCGCCGCAACATCGCTGTCCAGATCTTCCATCAGGGAGGGCAGCGCAGCAGCGAGGGCGGTTCTTCCTGCCCACGCTCTCTTCTTTGGATCCTCCAGGATCTCGCGGAGCGTGCAACTTCTGTAACCCCCAAACAGGAACCTTCGTTCCTGTTGGGAGCGTAGCATGCCGAACTGTCCCCACGTTCGAACGGTTTCCTGCAACCAGGCACTACCGTTAAACGGGCGACAGGTGAGCAATCCAGCGCAGCCACCCTCCGTAGCTGGAGTCCGCATCGGTTGACGCGGCGACGGAGTGCAAGAAACGACGTCAGTCCCGTCTTGCCGGTGGCTTGATGGAGAAGGAGACGTGCAGGGACGCACCAACAGGTGCACCACAACTCTGGAACGAGTGCCGACAAGCGGAACTGGAGCTGAAGCTCCATCCGCTCCAGCGTCAGGAGGCCCAGACCACCATCCCGACGAGGTGCGCACAAGTCCTTTAAGCGGACTCGGGCCCCCCCGTTGCCCTAAAGGGCGATACGGAGGAGGTCGTTTGTCCGCTTTTTAATCTTCTCTGTGGGGGGGCAAACAAAAAGCAGGGGGCGGAGGAGAGGAGCCGCGAACGTGTTCCAAACCGCGGCCCGTTCAGGCAGGAAAAACCTGCCGCCTCGGAACGGGCCGATCGCCGTCTCTATTTTTTGAAGGCAGCCGGACCACGCTTCCGCAGGGGAGTAGTCCCCCAACGGCACACCAAGATACTTGAAGTACTCCACCGTGGGGATCCCCAAACGGACCCAGTCCTGCTGCCCTGCCCACGCCGCACCAACTGGCATCACGGACGACTTCGCCCTGTTCACCGTAAGACCGGTTCCCCGATGCAGCAGGTCGAAGAACTCCTCGACCGCCGTAGCCGGGGTGGACATAGGGAGCAGCAGCAGAAGGTCGTCCGCGTATGCTGAAACGGCCGCCGTACCGGCACAGTGGTGCGGCAGGTGCGCCAGAGTTCCCCTGTACGCTCTCAATACCAACTCAAAGTAGGTACTGAAGAGCAAGGGGCTCAGGCTGTCTCCCTGCCGGATCCCACGCCGCACCGGCACGCCGTGCACGGTCTGCTCGCTGAAAGTAACATTGATGAGCGCGTCGCGCCAGCAGGAGCGCAGATAGGCCACTAATGAGGCCGGGAAGCCCAAGCGTTCTAGAAGCTCCAGAAGGAGATTCTGGTCGACGCAATCGAATGCTTTTCGCAAGTCGATTGCGACCGCAAGGGCTTCCTCCCCCACCCGACCATCCAACCCCTTGCCGGCGCACGCACCGGAATTCCGGCTGCGCACCAAGCTCTTTTCATGTTGCAGCTCTAGCCAGGTGGAAGTGAGGAAAAGGTTCGCCTCCATGCTTCGCCCGGGAACAGCATATGTCTGTTCCGGGCTGATAAATATGTTGGCAACCCGTCCCAGACGCTCTGCCCAAACCTTTGCTAGCAACTTGGCGTCCGCATTCACTATTGTGATGGGACGCCAGTTGTTCATGCTCCTCAGATCTCCTCCCTTAGGGAGAAGCCGCACCTTTGCCGAACGAAACGAGGCGGGAACGTCACCTGTTTCGCGTATCAGCAAGGTGAGTTGCTGTACCAGGGGAGTAAGCTCAGCCGCGAAAGTTTGATAAAACTCCGCGGGCAGCCCGTCCTCCCCTGGAGCCTTTCGCCTCTTGAGCTTTCCGATGGCCGAGAGGATCTCGTCCATCGTGAAAGGCTCGTCGAGGGTCTTTCTCTGCTCCTCCCCGATCGCCGGAGCGCCTTCCGGAAGCAGGAGTCGTGAGACGTTCCTCTCCGGAGGTGCCCTGGCATACAGGGAGGAGTAGTAACTCCGCAGCAGGCCGCGGATTTGGGCAGGTGCCGAGTGCTCCTGGCCCTGATCGTCCAGTAAGCTGGCCAATTCGGAATCCCAGGCTTGCCTCTCGGCTCCCGCTTTGTATTCCGCCAGCCTGCGGATGTCGGGGGTCCTGGCGTAACGACGGGCCTGCAGGTAGGCTCCTTCGTTACGGACCCCGGTCCCAAAACCCGTGGGTAGGCGGTGCAGAGGGAACTGGTCGCAGAACTCCTGGACCGACCGCTTGAAGCGGTCCCAATCCTGGAGTGTCCGCAGACTGATGCTCTGTATGAACGTGCGGAGATGTTCCGCCGCGTCCGGGAGCTTCAGCCAGTCCCCTGGGAGACGCCACGCTGACGAGGGGGGGCCCCTGTCGCGCGGATGGATCTCGAGGACTAGCGGGCGATGGTCGGAAAGCTCGCACGGTAACTTGCCGCGCCTGCCCACGCGAGGGCACAGGTGCTCGTCAAGAAACACGTGGTCAATGCTGTCTTCCATCTTCGGTGCACTGGCCAACAGATTACAGGTGTGCACCGTCATGCACAGCTTGTTGACTAGGTCACGCTCGGGATTCTGCTCATCTGGTTTCAGGCGAACGTTGAAATCGCCTGCAACAAGATGCGCATTCCGCACGCCTGCTTTGGTCAGCCAGTCTTGCCGGAGGGCAAGGAAAATCTCTTTCCTCGCCCTCCTGTTTATCAGGTCCTTGCCGCTCGGTGCGTACATGTTCCTGACGATCAGGTCGATCGAGTCGGACCACCTGAGAGTCAGCTGGCCGACACGACCGTGATCGTCGAACCGCACGCCCCGAGCCGCGGCCTCGACGGCTGGCCGAAGCAGGTAGGCGACACCGCAACTTTTCGCTCTCCCACACCTGTACCATAGCCGCCCTCCGGAGATCCGTTCGATCTCTTGCGCTTCTTCTGCAGAGATCACGTGGATCTCCTGCAGCAGCGCAAGGTCGTAGGACTCCAGAAGGGCGGCCATGTCTTGTCTCCTGCCGGCGTCTGTCATGCCGTTCACGTTCCAAGCGGCGATGCGCAGACGACGGCGGGAGGAGATTCCCGGCATTACTGCTGGGAAGATTAAGGTGTGGGGGAGCCCTCCTCTTGGGAGGCGGGCGGGATGTCCATGGGGGTTTCGGCCTTCTCAGGCACCTGAGGCACCTGTTGGGGATCCACCCCCTGCATCCCTTCCGTGTCCGCGCGTGGAAGTCCCTCGAGCGACGGGTCCCGAGAGTTTCCCACGCTCATGGCACCCTCGCTTGCGGAAGCCATGTCTTCCCCTTCGACGGGGGAGACGAGCTTCCTTGGCTTTGTGGACTGACGTCCAGCCTTCTTGCGCGGTACCGTGGAAACGGAGGCTGCGCTTCCGGCCTCCACCTCGGGTTCGGAAGTGGGGGACTCCTGAAAGGAGGCCGGACGCCTTACGGCCTTCTTGCCAGCCTTGGAGGTTTACACCCGGGTATGCCCGGGGCGTTTATTTTTAAAAAACACTACATCCGCGGTACAAGGCCCCGCTCACGGCCATATGCACTGGACCTGCCGGGACGCCGGGACGCAGCCCAGCGTAGCGTTCCTCAGCAGCGAAGGGGGATGGGGATAAAACAAAAAGAGAAATAAAAAATAAACAGACAAAAAGAAGTTGGAGGGCAGGGAAGGGATCACTGAGCGCTGTGAGGAGGGCCCATCCGTTGAAGGAAGCCCTCGACGTCGGTCCGTATATTCCCCAGTTGGGGCCATCCGGCAGCTCTCCGCATGAAGCGTTGGACGTATGGGATGACATCATTCGCGTGTGGACCCACTCCTTCGTTTTTGGCGTCGCTCCATGCCGCCACGATGCCACGGACACAGCACAAGGCTGCGATGGCTGCAGCTGGGTGCCGTGCGTCCCTCACGAAGAGGGGCCGAAGAACGTCTCTGGGGGTGCTGCCCGTAGGGAGCCCGAGGGTCGTCCCGAACCGTTATCAGAGGGGTCGGATGGCAGCGCAGTCCACAATAATGTGGGAGAGCGATTCCCGCTTTCTGCACCTGACACACTCAGGATCCACAGTTCCCCTTGTCCAGTGGAAGCGCCGTGCGTTGCAGGGTAAACCCCAGTGCAGCAGTAGCAACGCCGACTCTTGCCACTTAAGGGGCAGGATCCTGGATTCCATTAGTACCGGGGGCCACTTCAGCACATCCGTAAAGATGGCGAGCAGCTCGCCCCATCTCATTAATCCACGCGGCTGGACGCTCGGGGTCGTGGCGTCCGCCAGTTCTCCTGTGGTCCAGCCGCTTAACATCTTCTCTCTGCCTGCGATCTGGCAGGTGACTTGCCATCTTGGCTTCTGGCGATCCTGAAGCGCCCTCAGGAGGTAGGGCATCGCCGTAGCAAGGGAAGTCGTCAGCGCCCACCTGCGACTACGGGGAAATTCCAGTATTTCCCGCAGGGAGCGGTTGGCGTATGGGCCGATTCGCAGGCAGTTCATGTGGTTTTCACTTCTCCGGTTCAGCTTAGCCCATGTGCCAGCAGAATCCTAAACCAGGCGGAGGAGTTAACGGGGCCACAAACCATCCAACCGTTCGTCTTCGCCAAGGTTGCTCTGCGTCCGAGCAAAAGGCCGCATCTTCGGATCTTCCGGCCAGGGCACAGAAGAAACGACGCGAGTCCTTCGCATCGGGACACACGCTTGGCGAGGTGGCGGGCCGGAACGCACCAAGGGGTGCTCCACATCTTTGCTGCGATGGCGAGGGTTCGCCACCGCAGCTGGATTTTTACCCGCTCCAGCGTCAGGAGGCCAAGGCCGCCGTCCCGACGCGGAGCGCACAAGTCCTGCAGAGGGACTCGGGGCCTCCCCTTGCCCCAAAGGGCGATACAAAGGAGGTCCGTCGTCCTCTTTTTAACTACTCTTGAAGCGGGGCAAACAAAAAGCAAGGGGCGGAGGATGGGGGCCGCAAAGGCGTTCCAAACCGCGGCTTGTTCTGGCAAGTGAAACCTGCCTTCCAGGAACGGGCCGATCGCCGTCTCAACTTTTTGAAGACAGCTGGACCACGCTTCCGCAGGGGAGTAGTCACCCAACGGCACACCAAGGTACTTAAGGCACCTCGCCGTGGGGATCCCCAGACGGACCCAGTCCTGCTGCCCTGCCCACGCCGCACCTACTGGCACCACCGACGACTTCGCCCTGTTGACCTGCAGTCCGGTCCCACGGCTGAGCAGTTCGAAGAAGTCTCCGACCGCCTTCGCCGGGGTAGACATAGGTAACAGGAGCAGAAGGTCGTCGGCATAGGCTCCTACGGCAAGCGTGCCGGGACACGAGCTCGGCAAGGAGGCCAAAGTCACCCTGTAGGCTCTTAGCACCAACTCAAAGTAGGTGCTGAAGAGCAGGGGACTCAGGCTATCTCCCTGCCTGATGCCCCGCCGCACCGGTACGCCATGCACCTTCTGACTGCTGAAAAAGACGGAAATTATGGCATGGCGCCAGCAGGAGCGCAGGTAGTTGATCAGGGAGGGTGGAAAGCTCATGCGACCCAGGAGCTCCAAGAGAAGTTTCTGGGCTACACAGTCGAACGCCTTGTGCGCTCTAGGGTGGACGTGTTTTCTCGGTGCTCCTCGTGCCAGGAAGTCTCTCCCAGTGGAAGCGTCGTGTGGTTCGGTGGTCGATCAGGCAGCAATGCCTGACGCGAGCACCAGGAATGGCCAGGGGGCAGCGGCAACGCCGCCCCCAGAGGCGATGGAGAGCCAGGGGGCGGCAGCAACGTCGCCCCCGGAGGAGATGGAGGTGGGGGCATGCGCCCCCACAGGATCGGTCCCTGCTGCAGCGCGGGCGTGAAGCGCCGTTGTGTCGGCGCCATCGCCTGCAGCCGCGGCGGAATTGTCGGCCTATGTAGAGGAGGGGTACAACCCTTCATTGTTCTACAAGGTAGGCAATTTACATTCTTTAGAGAGAGCGCGCGCCTTCTCGAAGGGCATGCGCGTTCTCGATGTGAAAGAGGAGGAGCTCAGCGCTATGACCATCCGCAGCGCGGGTCAGTACGTTGAAGTCATCTGCAAACATGCAGAGCTGGCTCAACGACTGCTTAAAACCCCCGTTGTGATGGGTACGCTCAAGCTTCTCCCCACTACCGCGGACCGCAGCATGGTGGTCCACCTGTTAAACGTGACCGCGCGAATGCGCAAAGAACAGGTTCGCGCCGCTTTGGAACAGTTTGGAACGGTCCACGCGCAGTGGACGAAAGTTAGTCCTTTCGAGGACTTCACGGGGCTGCAACACGGCCTCACTGCTGCGCGCATGACTGTTCAGGAGGGTTGCACTGTTCCCCACAAACTGGTGGTCGAAGGCGAAACCGTCGACCTCTGGTATGTGGGAAAGCCGAAATACTGTGGCTTCTGCAATACGTGGGGCCACCTCAGAAAGAGGTGTCCCAATGTGCAGTGCCAAGTATGCGGCACAATGGGCCACACGAGGGAAATGTGCCCAAAAGCAGCAGTGCGGTTGGTTTCCAAGAGAAACCTTAAAAAACGCGCCCGGCTTCTGCAGAAAAGACTGGCGGCGAAAGCTGCCGCGAAGGCTGTGCCATCCGCGGCCAAGGTCCAGGCCACACCGGAGACCCCGGCGACCAACGCAGAAAAAGTTGAGGGAGCCGGCCAGGAGACTGAGTGGCAAGTGGCAACCGCCAAAAAATCAAAGAAGGAGAGGAGGATGGAAAAGAAAATCGCCTACCAGCAGAAGAAGAAAGAGCAGGGTAGCGCGATAATTGAAGAGTGCAGAGTCGTTGTCGAACGCCTTCTCGATGTTAACGAACGCTGCCGGAAAGAACTCGCGGCTACCGACGACCTCCCCTCTGTTGACACAGTCAACAGCGAGGGGAGCGAGCCGGCGGCGGCGTCCGTCATCGACACCACCATCGATGACGTAGCCTTCGCGCGAGCCGCGGAGGAGCTGGCAGCCTCGTTGCAGCCAGAACCCTCCAAGGCTGGCAGGAAGGCCGTAAGGCGTCCGGCCTCTCCTCAGGAGTCCCCAACTTCCGACCCCGAGGTGGAGGCCGGAAGCGCAGCCTCCGTTTGCACGGCACCGCGCAAGAAGGCTGGACGTAAGTCCACAAAGCCAAGGAAGCTCGTCTCCCCCGTCGAAGTGGAAGAGATGGCTTCCGCAAGCGAGGGTGCCATGAGCGTGGGAAACTCTCGGGTCCCGTCGCCCGAGAGAATCGCACGCGCGGACACGGAAGGGATGGAGGGGGTGGAGGCCGAACAGGTGCCTCAGGTGCCTGAGAAGCCCGAAACCCCCATGGACATCCCGCCCGTCTGGCAAGAGGCGGGCTCCCCCACACCTTAATCTTCCCAGCAGTAATGCCGGGAATCTCCTCCCGCCGTCGTCTGCGCATCGCCGTTTGGAACGTGAACGGCATGACAGACGCCGGCAGGAGACGAGACATGGCCGCCCTTCTGGAGTCCTACGACCTTGCGCTGCTGCAGGAGATCCACGTGATCTCTGCAGAACAAGCGCAAGAGATTTCTCACCCGTTGACGCCGGGGCGTTTATTCCATATAACATAACGAGAAAAAGCAATTATACAAAATAAACCAGTTGGGAACCAAACTCCCAACCGACGACTGAACAAGAATAAAAAGAAAATTGCTGGCACGCAGGCCAGAGTTACAGTTTTGTGAAGGGTGTGGGGAAGCGAGGAACACAAAGAAACCAAAATAAAATAAAAACAATGAATAAGGAGGACGGGATAAGGGTCTTTGGGATCGCTCTGGAAGAAACGGGGATAAAAGCATGGGCACCGGAAATTTTAACGAGCGAACGGGGACGGGGTATGGGTGGGCAAGAGGTCGCAGGGGTCACCGGATTACGCCGTTCTCAAAGGTGTGTAAACCGGCGATGTATGCCAGTGATGTCCTCATTCACCTTGTCACGAAGATGAGACCACCTTGAAGCCTTCTCCATGAATTGAGCTGCAAGCAGGTGAGCCTCCCTTCGCTGCGATGACAACTCCAGGGCGTAGCGGGCCTTCACGATGGCGCGAACGCAACACATGTTTGCGACAATCGCGCCAACCGAAAGTCCATTTCTGCTGAAGAAGCGCCGCAGCACATCAATGGCAGTGCCTCCTTGTGGCATGATGGCCGAAGTGAGCCTTCGCCACAGTTCCAGGAGGTCACCGCAGTCCAGCAAAAGGTGCGGAAAAGACTCGATCTCTCCGCAGCTTGAACAGTTTGGCAAAGCGGCTCCCCCGGAAACTTTACTTCGCTGCCTATTACAGTGAAATGCACAATGTAAAAAGAGCAGCACATCTTGTTTCCACTTAAGGGGGAACACGGAGCTGTCCAAACAAACGGGGGGAACCACTATCTCTCCGGGGGGGCACACTGAAATGTTCGCTCCACCGAAGCAGTCCCTTCGCCCGATTCCGAGGTGTGGCGGCTTGCACCAGCTCCTTTGTCGTCCAGCTGCCGAGGAGCTTACTGACTCCCGCTATTTTGCAGGAGAACTCCCATTCCGCCGGTAGGCAACCGTCGTTGCTTGCCCTGAGGGCAGACAGCGCTACGGCGAGTGGTGTGGCGGTCAGACGATCCGACAACTTCTTGTCCTGCATGACTTCGTCCATTTCATGACTGAGGAGAAGTCGCAGGCGTCGAAGATCTTCCGTTCGCGTTCCTTCAGAAGCTGCCCACGATAAAAAAGATTCCTGCCGCCATGCATTAATGTTCATGGGGCGGCAGGAGATCCAGCTTTGGGCTTCCAGCAGTGAGGACAGCTGCCTCAGCGGGAAGCCAAACCCTATTCTGGTGTGCCGAAAGTGGGGTAGCAACGAAAGCAGTGCCTCGCTTTCCGTGGAGCGCCTCAGTATAATGCGTGCGGGTAAGCACCACGGCGTACACCACAGCTTGGCACAGAGCCGCAGCATGCGAAACTGTAGCTGCAGTTCGATGCTGTTTAATTCGAGGATGCCCAAGCCTGCATGCTGACGCGGCGCCACCAAGTCTTTAAGTCTAACACGGGATCTTGCAGCGCCCCACAACGCTTTGCGTAGAAGGCGTTGCGCTCAGACTTTGACTTCCTGGGGGGGTGGACAAACAAAAAACAGGGGGCGGAGGAGAGGGGCAACAAAGGTGTTCCAGATGCAGGCCCGTTCCGGAAAGACGACCTCGCCTCCTGAAAACGGGCCAAGTGCACGCTCTGCCTTCCGAAGGCAGTCCGACCACGCTTCTGAGATGCAGAATTCGCCCAACGGCACGCCAAGGTACCTGAGGTACCTCCCCGAGCGGATCCCTAGGTCGATCCAGTCGGACTGCCCCTCCGACGTCGCACCCACCGGAACAACCATACACTTACTTCTGTTAACGCTCACGCCCGCACCGCGACGAATCAACTCAAAGAAGTCTTCAAGCGATGTCGCCGGGGTGGACATGAGCAACAGAAGAAGCAGGTCGTCGGCATAGGCTGCCACGGCTGGCGTACCTGGACAGGAGCTCGGCAGTCTGGCTAGCGTCAGCCTGTAAGCCTCCAGCACCAATTCAAAATAGATGCTAAAGAGCAGCGGGCTTAAGCTGTCACCCTGCCTAATTTCTCGTCGTACCGGCACGCAGTACACGCGACAGCAACTGAAAACAATGGATGTAATCGCGTGGCGCCAGCAGGAGCGCAAGTACGCCAACAGGGATGCCTGAAGACCCAGACGTTCCAAAAGCTCAAGAAGAAGCTTTTGGTTCACGCATTCGAAAGCTTTGTGCAGATCGACTGCAACCGCCTAGGCTCCCGAAGTCTCCCTTTGCGTCCCGCGCCTCCGTCGGTGAGAGACCGAAGGCGTCGCTTCCGCACGACGATCCACCTCAACACGATGCTGCGATTGCAGCCATGTGCGGATGAACAAGAGATTCGCGTCCATGGACCGCCCAGGAACAGCGTACGTCTGCTCCGGACTTACCAAGGATTCCGCGATCCTACCCATCCGCGCCACCCAAAGTTTCGAGAACAACTTGACGTTCGAATTCACTAATGTGATCGGACGCCAGTTGTTCAGTTGGCGCAAATCTCCGCCTTTCGGCAGTAGACGCACCTTCGCTGAGCGAAACGAGGCGTGGACATCGCCCGAGTCTCGCATCAGCGACGAGAGTTGGAGCACCAGGGAGATGAGCTCCGCCGCAAAACAAAGAAAGAATTCCGCGGGGAGCCCATCTTCGCCTGCCGCTTTTCGTCTCTTGAGCCCCGAGATGGCCGAGGAAATTTCCTCGGCCGTGAAGGGCTCATCAAGACGCACGCGTTCTTCCTCGTCTACAAGAGGTGCATCAATCGGCAGAAGGAGCCGGGAGAGGCTGCGTTCCGTCGGTGCCTCTGCATACAGAGAAGAGTAATAGCGCCTGACTATCCGTCGCACGTCGGCTGGAGCCGCGCATTCCCGGTCCTTGTCGTCGAGCAGAACTGTCTCTCTAGACTGCCAGACCTAGCGCTAGGCGTTGGCCTTGTACTCGGATAATCGACCAACGTCCGCGCGCATGGAAAAGGAGCGGGCCTGCAGAAAATCTCTGCTGTTGGATACGCCCTCTCCGAAGCCGCGCGGAAGCTGGTGCAAGGGAAACCGGCAGCAGAACTCGCGGACCGATCTTTTCAGATCGTCCCAGTCCTCGAGCTCACTTATGGCAAAGCCAAAGAGGTACTGGCGAAGATGCTCAGCCGTCTCCGGGTGGCTTAGACAGTCTGCCGGCATCCTCCAAAAACAGTTTGGAGGCCCCTTGCCTGGCGAAAGCAAATCGAACTCGAGCCTGTTGTGGTCTGAAAGCACGGACGGCACGGGACCTCTCCGACTTACTCGACAGAGCAAGTGTTCATCAAGGTATACGTGGTCCGGCGTTGCTGCCATAACAGGGTCGCTAGCGAACAAGTTGCACGCGTGCAAGGACACGCACATCTATTCCGCTAGCAACTTTTCCCTTTTGTGGGATCTATTCTCGGAAAGCAGGTGGACGTTAAAGTCCCCCGCAATGAGATGGGCAACAGTAGGGTGAGATCGAGTGAGCCACTGGCTTTGAAGGGTACCGAAGAACTCAATCCTTTCGGCCCATCGTCCAGCACCGCTCGGCGCGTACACGTTGGTTACGACAAGGTCGATCGAGTCGGACCACTTGAGTACAAGCTGTCCCACTCGGCCTTCCGTGTCGAAACGAACGCTGCGCACCGCTCCCGCCAAAGTTCCTCGCACGAGGAAAGCGACGCCGCACGTACGTGCAACGCCGCACCTATAAAGTAGCGTTCCTCCCGCGCGCCGTTCGATTTCGGCAGCCTGCTCTCCGGAGATGCTGTGAATCTCCTGCAGGAGCGTCAAGTCGAAGGCGCGCAGAGGGTCAGCCACTAGTCGCCTCTTCTCCTCGTGTTGGAGCCCGTTGACGTTCCAAGACGTTACGGCAACACGACGAGAAGACGCGATTGCCCTCATCACGGCTGGGAAAGCGAGGCCGTGGTGCTCGCCTCACATGGCGAGCGGGCAGTAAGAAGCACGACGGGCTGGAGGGCGCGGTCGCCACCGGCCTCAACTGTGCTGCACGTAATCGGGTGCTCCTCTCCGGGTGCAGAACCTGTGGGTTCCGGGGTGAGCACTCGCCGTTCCGCGGCGAGTGTGTCACGCCTCAGGGCTTCAGCCCTGCGGGCGCTCGCTCCCGCACGAGTAACGCGTCGTTCAGCTGCGTTATCGGACTCCTTTGCGTAGTCTGATGCTCGCACGATCGACGTGCGCTTGCATCCGTCCGATTGCACCGGAATGGTCTTCTCGGCGGTCACAAAAGCGGACTTGCACGCGTTGAAGGCGCTGGCTTTTTCCTTGGAAGAGTCACAAGCCGCGCGTGTTTTCGTATTCCCGCGACTGCTTTTTCCTTTGGAAGAGCTCAGGGATGGAGGTTGCGGAGCTTTTTTTGCAGATTTTTCTTTCTTCCTCTCCACAACCTTCCATTCGCCTTCGCGATTTTTGAAGGCTTCCGCGACAGTAGTTGCGGAAACCTCCGGGATTTTCGCTGCGTTCTCTGGGGGCGTTGTTTTCGCTACGCCTTTAAAAAGCGGCAACGGAGTCACCTTCTTGACAGTCGGGAGATTGCTCCTCTCCTGCCGAACGGCGATTCAACGGGCAGATTTTCGTCAGCGAGGGAGAACGGAACACGCAGGGAGTGGCGGACCTAATCAAGAACAACTTGGCCCCCACTATTCTAAAAGTGTTCTGTCCCCAACCCGGACGAATCATCGGCGTGCGACTGGCCTGGTCCGCTACTGTTCACCTCATCCTGGTGAACGTGTACGGGCCGCACAGGCTAAAACATCGTTGTGCGGAGGCGCTGCATGCAGCACTCCGTGAAAAGGTTGCTTCCAAGGACGTCGTGATTGTTGCTGGCGATCTCAACATATTGGATGAGATCACTCACTCCGAAGACGCCAGAGGAAGGACGGCGTATCGGCGGTTATCCGACGAGTTCGGACTGGTGTGGCGAACTGCAAGTCACAAGCCGATCGATCACGTCCTGCACAGCACCGAACTTGGGAACCGCATCCAGGGTTTTCGAGACATTATGACCACGGTGTCCGATCACCCCCTGGTGCGGTTTTCCCTAAGAACGGAGAATCCTCGGCGGAGGCAAGGCACCAGGGCGGCGCTCATCAGCATGCCCGCCTGGTTCGAAACCCATCCCGGACATCAGGCTGTCCTGGAGGCGATTCTCAGGGCAACAACAATCCGAAGAGTCGCCGACTGGGACAGCCTGAGACACAGGATACACCGGTTTGCGAACATGCAGTTCGGGGATAGGCGCTTGAAACAAGAGGCGTACCGGGAGCTGAACATCCAAGATCGCTCCCTCTCAAAGTACTTCGATCAGTACGAGAGTCGGTACGTCCTCAATAACATAAAAGGGGAAGTCGGCGTGCTGGAGAAGAGAAATCTGGCAACCGATATCTTCTGCATCCAGTACGACGGCCAAAAGCGACATTCGTGTGAGGACATTGTGGATGCCTTTCACAGGCAGTACACGAAACACTTCAGGCGACAACAGCTGTGTCGCTCTAGTCAACAGGCCTTCTTGGGCTATCTCGAGAAGAGGACCGACGACCTCCAGCGGAACAGACTGGAGGAGGAGTTCTCCGAAGAAGAGGTGAAGACTGCGTTTGGGCAACTTCGCAAGGACGTGGCAGCGGGCCCTGACAGTGTACCCATCACGCACTATCAGCGGTACGTGCACGCCTACCTGCCCTTGTTCCACCAGTTGACCCTCTGCATCCGGGAAGAAGGCAGACTACCTCAGTCCTTCTACGAGAGTCGGATGAGATTGCTGCCGAAAGGAGGCGACTCTACCCAGATCGCCCAATGGAGGCCAATCTCGATCCTAAACTCCGTTGCCAAGTGGTTGGCAAAGATCTGGTCCAACCGCTTAGGCAAGGTCATGTCGAGGCTGATCTCTCCGGTCCAGACATGTGCAGTCCCAGGACGACACATGCCGGACAATGTCAAGTGTGCCCAGGCCACTGTTGGACTCAGTCGATACGTCGGCGAGAACCTGGTGCTGGTGTTCACTGACATGGAGTAGGCCTTCTACTCCATCGACCACGGGATGCTGCTTAAATTTCTGGAGAAGCTAGGGCTTTCGGAACACTTCAGCAACTTCGTGAGGGCGGTACTCCAGAACCAGTACTGCCAGCTCAAGATCAACGGCCAGGAGATGGCAGCAATCAGGATGGAACGAGGAGTCCGACAGGGCGACTCGCTAAGTCCGATGCTGTTCGTAATCTATATGGAGGCGTTGTCGTCCTTTATCGAGAATAGCGGACGACCAAGCGGGATTACCATCGATAGCCAGCGTCTTACCCATCTGGCATACGCCGATGATCTACTCTTCTTCATCAAGGGAGAGAAAAATCAGCGTGCGTTTCTGGATGTGCTGGACCTGATGGAACATGGCTTGGGCTTAAAAATCAATTCCCAGAAGAGCCAGCTTTTGCCCGTCGGAATACTGGATCTCTCCACTCTAACGGGTAGTGGATTCCGTACGGTGGACACGGCCAAGTACCTGGGAGTCTACATCGCCGACGGCGCTGCGTCGAAGCTGCTGTGGAAGGAAATCCTGGGGAAAACGGCCACGGAAGCAGCCAAGTACACCCGAACGGACCTTGGGATGAAGCGAAAGGCAACATATGGAACGGAGTACTCCTTCCGAAAGTGCTCTTCGGAGCGGCCTTCGCGAGGATGGACAAGGACACTACTAGGGAGTTCGACAAGCTGGTAAGAAAAACACTCTGGGGCCACTATCGCCCAAGAGTAAGACTGAAACCCCTGTGTCGTCCCAGGTAAGAAGGCGGTTCCGGGATGAAGTCGCTTGCACATTCCATGGAAATCATGGATACGCGACACATCCTGGACATTGCAACTTACTGGGATGACTGGCCGTATGCGGCGCACAGGGCCTACGCGTTGTTGCTTAACAACTCGAAAGGCCTGATGACTGCGCTGCTAGGCAAAGTAGGGGAATGGATAACGATCGACCCCACCTGAAGGAGGAAGCAACGGCTGGTGCGGAAGCACCAAATCAAGATCGTGCCGCGAAGCAGGGAACTCTGGCAAGACGAGTCCATCCTGCTGATCCCTTGGTTGCTTCCTGTCCCGCCGGACACGAGATGCTGGATCTAGCAGCGGTCCAGAGTTACCCTACTGCAAATCCAGGAGTGGAGGCGAGGAGGCTACCTACATCAAACACGTATACTTCGGTATACAGAGATGATGTTAGGAAGGTTTACCCACAGGACCCGCGAAGTGTGGTTAAACCACAACGACTTCGCATGGTCGAGGGTATCCAGAACAAACCTTTGAAGGCTTATCCAAGAAAACGACCGTGACACCAGTGCCCTCCAGGAAGCCACCGAACGCTACGAGAGTGAACGGTTCAGCCTGTTAGCGATCGGCACGACGCTCTGGAGGAGTGACCTCCCGCCGGGCACCCAGGATAACCTCCTGATGTTTTATTACGGAGGAATCCAGAGTGGGTCCCGATTGCAGCACTTCACAGGAAGACGGGAAGACCGAGACTGCCCAGTATGTGGCGACGACGACACGAGACTTCACGTCTTGACGTGTCCCACACTGCTGCATGACTGGCTGATCCTGAAAAGGATCATAGGACTTACCAACAAGTTCGTTATGGAGATCCTCGCCGGCATGTTTCATGGGGATGGTAATGTTCCCTGTTAGAATCCCATGGTGAGGACGACCATAGCCCTCTTGATCACCGCCATACTTGTGCGGTGGTGCAAAATGAGGAAAGCCAGGAGAGCCGCACCACGGATGGAGATCCTACAAGGGCTCTTGAAGAGGGAAATCGGCATCAGGAACTGCGGGAAGATCCACGCCTGGACGTACCGATTCATCCTGAAGAGAATCCAGGACGACGCCCGGGACCATCCAGCTGGAATTCCCCCCTGAAAAGCAGAACTCTAGTGCAACCCAAGGACCCCCAAGTGCAAAATGTTTGTATTGAGTGAATGAGATTGCGAATGTAAATTTTGTATTTTTATAGAAAAATAAACTTACCCCACCCCTTGTGGGACTTGGGGAAACCTGCCGAGTCGGCGATGGAGCGACTGCATGCAGCGTGCTTTTGCTCGTCGCGACGCTGCTTTTTACGGCTTTCGTAGCCTTTGCAGTGAAGCCTGCGCTGCAGTGAGGCTGTCCGGAACTCGGAAGGGACAACGGAACGGGGCAAGAAGTCTTCGCACTGTTGCGGTCTTCCTGTTTTCCTACCTTTCCCTCCAGGGTGTTACGGAGATTCCCTGGTTCCTGGCTCGGAGAGGTGCCTGCAAGTTCGGCAGAGAGGGAAGGCACGGCACGCGTCAAACCCTCGGGCCCCTTTTTAATTGGCTTCCCCGCCGTGACTTTCCCCTTTCGAGGCGTTGCGGGCGGGGATGCTTTCTTTTCATCCGCGGATCGCTCGTGGTTTTTTGCGAGTTTTTGCGGACGACGTTTTTTATTTTCCGCTGCGGCTTTTCGTGCAGTGGTCTCTTGAACCCGACGAATTGCCGCTGCGGCTCTTTTTCTTGCAAGTACCGGGCACTTTTTGATTTCGTACCGGGAATCTTTGCAATAGCGGCATCTTGGAGAAGGGCACTCATTAATTCGGTGCCCCTCCTTGCCGCACTTCTCGCACGCGCGAGTCTGGCCTATGAACCACAGGTGAACGACCGTGCCGTTTACCTGCATCTGCTCAGGCACAACACGCCTGTTCGCGACGGTGATCCGCGCGGAGGCTTGTCCAATGTGGACAGAGGGGAAATCCTTAAGAGGATTTGGCCTCCTTCACAGAGCGTGCACGGTGGCGAACTTCGTCAGCACACTTACGACATCGCGGTCGGAGATTTCCGGTTCGATGTCGCACAATTGAACGACAAAAGAGTCGTCCATCGCGGTAGGTAGGACTTCCTTGCCATTGATGGTCAACGGCGTACGGAGAAGGCGCTTCACAAGTGCTGCGTTCTTGCACCGAATCTTTGTATATTTCATCCTGCCAGCTGGCATTATGGCAAGGAGTTCCTCCTCGAGAACCCCTATCCGGACGAGCTCATCTTTGAGCTCACGACCGATTCTCCCGTTAAGTGGCCCACTGACCTTATAACGGAGTGCAGGCATGTATCCTGATGACACATATGCCTGGAACTCCGCGTCGCAGGGTCCTGGTCTTTGGGAGGTAACCGCGGCGTAACTCCGCACCGGGGGCGAGGAAACCATTACGGAGGATGCAGCCCCTTCAAGTGCAGCTGAAGTGCATCCAGTGGCTTGCTCCTCCACACTATCCTGTGTACTGCCCATGTTACACTATGCTACTTGGTAGATTGCACAGGAACACACAAGTGCGAGCAAAAACGCAGGCACAAAGTTGCCCGATCGTTGGCGTGGATAGACGCGGAAACACGTCTGCACTGTACGAGCGCAAGAGATCGAACGGATCTCCGGAGGGCGGCTATGGTACAGGTGTGGGAGAGCGAAAAGTTGCGGTGTCGCCTTCCTGCTTCGGCCAGCCATCGAGGCCGCGGCTCGGGGCGTGCGGTTCTACGATCACGGTCGTGTCGGCCAGCTGACTCACAGGTGGTCCGACTCGATCGATCTGATCGTCACGAACGTGTAAGCACCGAGCGGAAAGACCTGATGAACAGGAGGGCGAAAAAAGAGTTTTTCCTTGCCCTCCGGCGAGACTGGCTGAACGAAGCAGGCGTGCGGAATGCCCATCTAGTTGCAGGCGATTTCAACGTTTGCCTGAAACCAGATGAGCAGAATCCCGAGCTTGGCCTGGTCAACGAGGTGTGCATGGCGGTGCACACCTGTAATCTGTTGGCCAGTGCACCGGGGATGGAAGACAGCATTGACCACGTGTTTCTTGACGAGCACCTGTGCCCTCTTGTGGGCAGTCGCGGCAGGTTACCGTGCGAGCTGTCCGACCATCGCCCGCTAGTCCTCGAGATCCATCGGCGCGACAGGGGCCCCCCATCGTCAGCGTGGCGTCTCCCAGGGGACTGGCTGAAGCTCCCGGACGCGGCGGAACATCTCCGCACGTTGATACGGAGCTTCAGTCTGCGGACACTCCAGGATTGGGACCGCTTCAAGCGGTCGGTCCAGGAGTTCTGCGACCAGTTCCCTCTGCACCTCCTACCCACGGGTTTTGGGATTAGGGTCCGTAACGAACGAGCCTACCTGCAGGCCCGTCGTTACGCTAGGACCCCCGATATCCGCAGGCTGGCGTAATACAAAGCGGGAGCCGAGAGCCAAGCCTGGCAGTCCGGATCGGCCAGCTTACTGGACGATCAGGGCCAGGAGCACTCGGCACCTGCCCAAATCCGCAGCCTGCTGCGGAGTAAACACTCCTCCCTGTATGCCAGGGCACCTTCGGAGAGGAACGTCTCACGACTCCTGCTTCCGGAAGGCGCTCCAGCGATCGGGGAGGAGAAGAGAAAGACCCTCGACGAGCCTAGCACGATGGACGAGATCCTCTCGGCCATCGGAAAGCTCTAGAGGCGAAAGGCTTCAGGGGAGGACGGCCTGCCCGCGGAGTTTTATCAAACTTTCGCGACTGAGCTTACTCCCCTGGTACAGCAACTTACCTTGCTGATACGCGAAACAGGTGACGTTCCCGCCTTGTTTCGTCCGGCAAAGGTGCGGCTCCTCCCTAAGGGAGGAGATCTGAGGAGCATGAACAACTGGCGTCCCATCACAATAGTGAATGCGGACGCCAAGTTGCTAGCAAAGGTTTGGGCAGAGCGTCTGGGACGGGTTGCCAGCATCTTCATCAGCCCGGAACAGACATATGCTGTTCCCGGGCGAAGCATGGAGGCGAACCTGTTCCACGCTTCCACCTGGCTAGAGCTCCAACAAGAAAGGAGCTTGGTGCGCAGCCGGAATTTAGGTGCGTGCGCCGGCAAGGGGTCGGATGGTCGGGTGGGGGAGGGAGCCCTTGCGGTCGCAATCGACTTGCGAAAAGCATTCGATTGCGTCGACCAGAATCTCCTTCTGGAGCTTCTGGAACGCTTGGGCTTCCCGGCCTCATTAGTGGCCTATCTGCGCTCCTGCTGGCGCGACGCGCTCATCAATGTTACTTTCAGCAGGCAGACCGTGCACGGCGTGCCGGTGCGCCGTGGGATCCTGCAGGGAGACAGCCTGAGCCCCTTGCTCTTTAGTACCTACTTTGAGTTGGTACTGAGAGCGTACAGGGGAACTCTGGCGCACCTGCCGCACGACTGAGCCGGTACGCCGGCCGTTTCAGCATACGCGGACGACCTTCTGCTGCTGCTCCCTATGTCCACCCCGGGTGCGGCGGTCGAGGAGTTCTTCGACCTGCTGCATCGGGGAAGCGGACTTACGGTGAACAGGGCGAAGTCGTCCGTGATGCCAGTTGGTGCGGCGTGGGCAGGGCAGCAGGACTGGGTCCGTTTGTGGATCCCCACGGTGAGGTACTTCAAGTATCTTGGTGTGCCGTTGAGGGACTACTCCCCTGCGGAAGCGTGGTCCGGCTGCCTTCAGAAGGCTCAGGAGGCGATCGGCCCGTTCCAGGACGGCAGGTTCTTCCTGCATGAACGGGCCGCGGTTTGGAACACGTTCGCGGCTCCTCCCCTCCGCCCCCTGCTTTTTGTTTGCCCCCCACAGAGAGGATTAAAAAGCGGACAAAGGACCTCCTCCGTATCGTCCTTTGGGGCAACGGGAGGGCCCGAGCCCGCTTAAAGGACTTGTGCGCTCCTCGTAGGGATGGTGGTCTGGGCCTCCTGACGCTGGAGCGGCTGGAGCTTCAGCTCCAGTTCCTCTTGTCGGCACTCGTTCCAGAGTTGTGGTGCACCTGTTGGTGCGTCCCTGCACGTCTCCTTCTCCAGCAATCCACCGCCAAGACGGGACTGACGTCGTTTCTTGCACTCCGTCGCCGCGTCAACCGATGCGGACTCCAGCTACGGAGGGTGGCTGCGCTGTATCGGAAAAACGCAGGATTGCTCGCCTGTCGCCCGTTTAACGGTAGTGCCTGATTGCAGGAAATGGTTCGAACGTGGGGACAGTTCGGCATGCAACGCTCCCAACAGGAACGAAGGTTCCTGTTTAGGGGTTACAGAAGGTGCACGCTCCGCGAGATCCTGAAGGATCCAAAGAAGAGAGCGTGGGCAGGAAGAGCCGCCCTCCCTGCTGCGCTGCCTTTCCTGATGGAAGATCTGGTCAGCGATGTTGCGGCGAAGTGGGTGGTTACAGTAACAATCTCCGGAAAGGAGAAGAAGATAGGAGAGTGGAAGACGGACCAGTTAACAGACGCTGCGACCCCGAGTACGCCTCCCAATGGACTTCTGCGCTAGGGCGCGCTGCTCGATGTTCCCATAGAACATCTGAAGTGGCCCCCGGTGCTCATGAACACTTCCGCTCTTTCCTTAAAATGGCAGGAGTCGACTCTCCTGTTGCAGCACTGGGGACTCCCCTGCAACGCCCGCCGACACCACTGGACCTGGGATGCGGTGGACCCCAATTGCGTCAGGTGTGGGGAACGGGAGTCCCTCATCCACCTTCTAGTGGATTTTGTTGCCCTACGGCCCCTTTGTTTTCGCTTTGCCGCGGTCATCGGAATCCCCTGAGGCAACCTTAGGGACGCACAGAAAGCCCTCTTGGTTGCCGACGCCCTTCGGCCAGCGGCCTCGTTAGTAGCTTTGTGCTGCCTACGCGGGATCGTCACCGCTTGGAGCAAGGCTACTGGAGGACAACGCGTCCAGGGTGCCATCCAGCCAGCCTCCCAGTTCCTGAGGAGGGCGTCCCGATGGCCCCACCTGGACTGAGGAATACAGAAGGAGCTTGCCGGCATCCTGCAAAGGATGCAACGGCCCCACCAGCAACTGTGATCCCTTCTTTTACCCTCCCAACTTTTCTTTTCTTTTTTGTTTTGTTTTTTGCTTTTCCCCCTTCCCCCTGCTGTTGTGGTGGACCGTACCGGTCTGCGAACCGGTGACCCGGCAGGCTCTGTGTTTCTTCGTGCTTCGCTGGAGCAACGGTCCAGCCACCGCACGTCTTTGTAAAAGTTTATTTTGACAATAAACGCCCCGGCGAAATCCGGGTGAAAATCGAGCGCCTTGTGGAGATCGACTGCGAGCGCTAGGACTCCCTTCCCCGCCCGGGGGTTTCTTCCCAGCCCGGCTGGCGGCCCCAATGTGGGGTTGCCGACTTTCCCTATCCCTTTTTTTTCTTTTCTCTGCAGGTGCACTCATGTGCTTGCGAAGAAGAGGATGGCATCCATACTTCGCCCGCGAACAGCATAAGTCTGCTCCGGGTTAATTACGGATTCTGCCACCTGCCCCAGACGCGAAGCCCATAGCCCTGCGATCAACTTGGCGTCCGCATTCACGATCGTGATCGGACGCCAGTTCTTTAAATCCCTGAGATGTCCCCATTTCGGAAGGAGCCTCACTCTGGCTGAACGAAACGAGGCGGGAACATCGCCTGCGTCTCGGATCAGCCTGATCAACTTAAGCAGCAATAGTGCCAGCTCTGCCGCAAAGCTCTGAAACAACTCCGCGGGCAAGCCATCTTCCCGTGAGCTTTACGCTTCTTGAGCCTTTTGATATCGGAGAGAATTTCGCTGGTGGTAAAAGGCTCGAGTAGGCTTTCCATCTCCTCCTTTCCTATTGCCGGGGCGCCATCCGGAAGCAAGCGCCCAGGGGCGTCTCGATCCGGGGGCTCCCTGGCGTAAAGGGAGGAATAGAAACTCCGCACGAGATGCCGTACCGACGCCGGGGAAGAACATTCCCGGCCCTGGTCGTCCAGCAAGCTGGCCGACCCGGATTGCCAGGCTTGGCGTTCGGCCCCGGCGCGGTACTCGGCCAGGCGACGGACATAAGGGGTTCTTTCGTACCTACGAGCCTGTAAATAGGCCCGATGCTTGCGAGCACCCTTGCCGAATCCGAGGGGCAGGCGATCCAGGAAGAACTGCTCATAGAACTCGCGGACCGATTCCTTAAAAAGGTCCCAGTCCTGGAGATTACGGAGCGTGACCCCTCTCAGGTATTCGCGAAGGTATTCCTTCGCACCTGAGAGTCGCGTCCAGTCCCCCGGCAGACGCAAATCCCTGGATGGCGGTCACTTGTCACGAGGCCGCAACTCGAAAATTAACCAGGAATGGTCCGACAACGTCGACGCAACCCTCCCCCGTTTGCCGACCCGTGAACACAGGTCAGCGTCGAGGAAGACGTGGTCGAAGCTGCGGACCATTCCCCTCTCACCCGCGAACAAGTTGCGCGCACGCATGGCGGCGCACAACTCGTTCATCGCGTTCTCTTGTGTTTCTGGCTCACCTGTTAGCAGACATAGATTGAAATTTATCACCCGGTCACGCCGGGGCGTTTATTAATAATAATAAACTGGTCAGGGACAATGTCCCCAACCAACAGAACGACAGAGAACATAGAAAAATTACCGCCACGCAGGCCTGGTAAACAAACCGCTCGCAGCGTGGGGGGAATGAGGGGAAACAAACAAAAATCAAAAACTGGAGGGAAGGGAAAAGGGATTTTGGTTAGGCTCCGTACTCACGGGGATTTAAACGATGAGCACCTCAAATGTTCCGGAGCCTATGGGGACGCGGGTGTAAAAAGAAAATACAAATTTAGTTTATGGAGGGTAGGGCAAGGATCACCGGGTTGGCCGCTGATGAGGGTGTGTAAACCGGCGGTGTATTGCGGCGAGATTCCTCTTTGTCTCCTCTGTCAAATGAGGCCATCTAGCGGATGCTCCCATGTAGAAGGATGCTTTGCTGATTACCTCTTGGTACTGTCCGTTGATTACCAACGCCTGGCGGACGGAAACTATCGCGCGTATGCAACCGATAGTTGCAATCCTTGCGCTTACTGAAAGCCCGCTCGGCGTGAAGAATCGTCGCAGCAAGTCTCTTGCGGTGTCCACGGGATGCAATAGTGCTGTTGCCAGCCTACGCCACAGTCCTTGTAGGACACCGCAGTCCAGAAGTAGGTGCGGAATCGACTCCGTCGATCCGCACCGAACGCAGTTCGCAGACGCAAGTCCCCCAGAGTCACGATGCCAACGCTCGTTGCACTGAAAACCCCAGTGAACGAAAAGCAGCACGGCTTGTTTCCAAGCAAGGGGGAGCAGCGAACTGTCCATACACTGTGGAGGGACTACAAGTTCTTCGGGGGTGACAGCAAGTTCTTCTGCCCACCGGAGGAGTCCCTTTGCAGTAACCCGAGGAGTGGCGGCGTCCGCCAACTCACTTGTCTTCCAGGTGCCAAGGAGTTTGGTTCTTCCCGCTATCGTGCAGGAAACCTCCCACCTCGCCGGTTGGTAACTGTCGTTTCTTGCCCTGAGGGCAGACAGCGCTGCGGCAAGAGGCGTGGCAGCCAGGGTAGAAAACTTCACCTCGTCCTGCAGTACTTCTTCCAAGGATCGTGGAAAAAATTGGCGCCGGGGGCGAAGATCTTCAGGGCGTATTCCTTGGAACGCCGCCCAGGATTCAACAGACTCCTGCCGCCAAGCTTCAAAGTTCATTGGGCGGCAGGAGATCCAAGAGTGTGCTTCCAGAAGTGCGGTCAACTGCCGCAATGGAAACCCGAAACCCCGCTTCCTGTATTGAGTGCCCGGCAAAAGAGAGAGAAATCCTCCGCTGCCGGCGCATCTCCGCAGGAGAATGCGAGCTGGCACACACAGGGGGGATGTCCATAGCTGGGCACACAGTGCCAGCAGTCGGAACTGCACCTGCAGTTCGATTCGCTCCATTGTCAGGATACCCAAACCAGCATCCCGACGCGGAGCTGACAAATCTTTAAGGCGGATCCTGGATCTCGCGGGACCCCAGAGAGCGTTCCTGAGCAGGCGCTTAGCCCGCTGTTTTGCCGCATAGGGGGGGTCCAAAACAAAAAACAGGGGACGGAGGAGGGGGGCCACAAAGGTGTTCCAAATAGTCGCCCGTTCCTGCAAGGTAAACTTGCCGTTAAAGAACGGGCTGATGGCCAACTCTGCTTTCTGAAGATACTCCGCCCACGCTTCGGCTGCGCCGAAAGCGCCCAACGGAACGCCAAGGTACTTAAGGTACCCGCCCGTGGGGATCCCCAGGCGGATCCAGTCGGACTGCCCCTCCCACGACGTACCCACAGGAACGACCACGCTCTTCTCTCTGTTCACGCTCACGCCCGCTCCCCGACGAATCAGGTCGAAGAAATCCTAGACACTGGACGCCGGGGTGGACATGGGGAGCAGAAGAAGCAGGTCATCAGCGTAGGCGGCCACGGCAGGCGTTCCCGGGCAGGAGCTTGGCAAGTGAGACAGCGTCAGCCTGTATGCTCTTAGCACCAACTCAAAGAAGATGCTGAAGAGCAACGGGCTTAAGCTGTCGCCCTGTCGGATGCCCCTACGAACGGGAATACCATACACGCGGCAGCCGCTAAAAGTGATGCAGGTTAGCGCGTGGCGCCAGCACGCGCGCACATACAGCAGGAGTTGCGCCGGGAACCCAAGGCGTTCCATAAGCTCCAAAAGCAGCTTCTGGTTTACGCAGTCGAACGCCTTGTGGAGATCGACCGCGACCGCCAAGGCACCTGGCGTTCCCTCCTGCCGTCGGCGCCTGTTCTTTTTGCCTGCGGCAGTGACTTTCTCAGCAGCCTGGCTTTGCTGCGCCACAACTTCCTGCAGCTGCATCCATGTACGCGCGAAAAGGATGTTCGCCTCCATGGATCGTCCCGGAACCGCGTAGGTTTGTTCCGGGCTCACCACAGATTCCGCGATACTTCCTAACCGCGCGACCCACAGCTTGGAAAACAACTTGACGTCCGAGTTCACCAAGGTGATCGGACGCCAGTTGTCAAGTTGACGCAAGTCTCCGCCTTTCGGCAGGAGACGCACCTTCGCTGAGCGGAAGGAATCCGGGACATTCCCGGATTCACTCATCAGCGTCGCGAGTTTCAGCATCAAGGGAATGAGCTCCACTGCAAAGCACTGATAAAACTCTGCAGGAAGCCCATCCTCGCCTGGCGACTTTCGTCTCTCCAGCCCAGCGATTGCGGACGAAAATTCATCCGCCGTGAAGGGCTCGTTGAGACGTTCGCGCTCCTCCTCGCCGACAACACGAGCATCATGAGACAGGAGTATCTCAGAGAGAATATCCTCCGTCGGGGAATCCGCGGACAGCAAGGAGTAGTAGCGTCTCACAATTAGGCGTACTTCGGCTGGGGCCGAACATTCCTGGCCCTTGTCGTCCAACAGGCATGCTGCTCCGGACTGCCAGACCTGGCGCTCGGCCCTCGCCTTGTACTCTGCGAGACGCCCGACATCCGCGCGTCTCGAAAACGTGCGGGCCTGCATAAAGTCTCTACTGTTGGCCACGCCCTCTCCGAAACCGCGTGGAAGCCGGTGCAAGGGGAATTGGCAACAGAACTCGCGGACAGATCTTTTGAGATCGTCCCAGTCCGCAAGTTCTTGAATGGCAAAGCCTCGGAGGTATCCACGTAGATGCTCCGCAGCCTCCGGTTGGCTAAGCCAATCCGCCTGCATCCTCCAGTTTTGCAACGGAGGCCCCCTGCCTGGCGGAAGGATCTCAAACTCCAACCTGTGGTGGTCAGAAAGCCTAGTCAACAATCTTCTTCTCCTGCCCACACGCGAATGCAGGTTTTCATCGAGGAAAACGTGATCGAGCGATCTTTCCATTCCAGGTTCGCTGACCATCAACTTGGCGGCGTGCACGGACGCGCACATCTCGATGGGCAGCGCGCGCTCCCTCGGGCGGCTCCAATCGTCGGAGAGCAGGCGGACGTTGAAGTCCCCAGCGACGAGGTGCGCCACTTGGAAGCCGGAGTTGTTGAGCCACTGGCTCTGCACCTCACCAAAGAAAGCTACTCTTTCTTCGAGGTAGCGAGAGCCACTCGGCGCGTAGACGTTCGTAACGACGAGATCGATGGACTCGGACCACTTGATGACAAGCTAACCTATCCGTCCGTCGTCATCGAAACGAACACTACGCACCGCTTCCGCCATTTTTCCTCTTTCGAGGAACGCGACGCCGCACGTGTGTGCGCCGCCGCACCGCCAATGTAGCGTTACGCCTGCGCGCTCCTCGATTTCGGCTGCCTGCTCGTCGGAGATTTCGTGAATCTCCTGCAGGAGCGCGAGGTCGAAGGGGCGCAGGGCGTTGGCTACTAATCGCCTCTTCTCGTCGTTCTGCAGCCCGTTCACGTTCCAACACGTTACGGACAGACGACGAGAAGACGAAATTCCCCGCATTACTGCTGGGAAGGTGGCAGCTTTTTGCTCGCTTTATCCAGCGAGCAGACGGCGAGCAGCACGACTGGCTGGAGGGGCGGTCGCCACCGTCCTCTGTCGTGCTGCATGCATGTAATGCCTCCACGCCAGGCATAGCCCCGTCGGGTTCCGTGCAGACTTCGCGTTTTTTCGCGGCGAGCGTTGCCTGGCTGCCTACTTTTGATCAAAGCGCACACGATTTTGAACGAGTTGTCCTCGTCTCGGTGATCGGAACGGCATCCATTTCGGAGTACGACCGGCGCAAGTTCGATCGCGTTTCGGCCTTCCGCGAAGTAGTCACAGGTTCTGCTGGATTGACAGCTGTCCTGTTGTCTCTTTCCGTCTACAGAGCATCGCTTTTGGTGACGGCTGCTTTCCCGGCAAGCGCGTTCTCAGCGTGCTCACGCGCAGTTGCACGAGGGACCTTTGCTGAAGTCTTCTTTACTTCATTACGGTTCCTCACTTCGCGGGGCGCCGTAAATGGAGATTGTGCTCCATTGTCATCTTTGTAGCCACACGCGTCTTCAAACGGGAGCACTTCCAATGGCTCCGACACGCTCGTAATGGTCGCTGCCTTCGGAAGAACCTTATTACCCTTCTTTGGCATGGCATCCGCTCCAGTCAAGAGCTTGCTCTCCGACTGCGACGGCGTGAGATTTTTCTCCGCTTTCGCGGTCTTGGATCGCGACGCGGATTTTTTTTTGCCGACTTTCGAGGTTGACACGGCACAACCCTTCTTACCCTATTTGGGCTTCTCAGCCACTGCCGGAGGTGAAGGAATGGATCTGACGGTACTGGAAGTGTCCTTATTGCCGTTGCTTATTGGCGTCTTCGCCGGTTGCTTGAACTCCGAGAGAGCCGGGCGTGCTTGGAAAGCACAGCTATTGCGCCTAGGGGGACTTACCATTGCCCCGGATTCCCCGCACCCTTTCTTTTGCGGCTCCCCTGCCGCGAGAGGGGGCGCGCAGGGCTTCGCGTGCGAGGTTTCCTGCTGCTTTGGGGCGACATTCCGCCTCGCGTTTTTACCGAATTTCTGCCGTGGGGTCTCCAGGTTTTTCGCAGATTTTTTCTTTTTATCCGCGCTCTGTTTTTTAAAATGGAGCTCCGCGGTTGCCTTTTTTCGCAAAAGATCCGGGCAATTTTTCAATTGGTGCCCGGATAGTTTGCAATAACGGCATTTTCCAGAGGGGCATTTATCCAAACAATGCCCCTCCTTCCCGCATTGCTCGCACGTTTTTACTTTGCCCACGAACCACAGGTGAACGACCGTGTCATTCACCTGTAGTTTGGTAGGCAGCAGACGGCGGTCCGGCATTGTAAGCCGGACTCCAGCGACTCCGCTGTGTATGGACGGGAAGTCCTTGAGGTTGCTACGCACCCTCCACAGCGCATGGACCGTGGCGAATTTCGCCAACCCGTTCCGAATATCAGTATCGGAGATTTCCGACTCGATGTCGAAAATCTCCACCACAAATGAGTCGTCCATGGCGGCCGGGAAGACCTTCTGGCCACGGATCGACAACGGGGTGCGCAGCAAGCGTTGCACAAGTGCAGCGTCTTTGCAACGCACCTTGAAATAGCCCATGTATTTTACGGGCATAATGGCGAGAAGGTCCTCCTCCCGCACGCCAACACGCGTCAGTTCATCGTTGAACTGATTCCCGTCGCGCGCAGAAAGAAAACCACTCACCTTATATCGGAGAGCAGGTCTATAGCCTTGGGCTACGTGTGCCCGCAACTCCGACTCGTCGAGTGGTTTCCCTTTGACGGCTGCTGTGGCAGCAACGTCAGCAAAACTCCTCTCCATTGGCGAGAAAGACGAAGTGGAGGCGGCCGTCGGTTCCGCGATTGCAGATCCGGATGCTGTTCCTCCAACTTCAGTAGCTTCAAGTTGGGTCGACATCGTCGTCAAAATGTACGACGCCAAGATGAAGCGGATGAAAGCACGGAGACGAGAGCGAAGAAAAACACGTCCGCACTCGATTGAAATTTATCACCCGGTCACGCCGGGGCGTTTATTAATAATAATAAACTGGTCAGGGACAATGTCCCCAACCAACAGAACGACAGAGAACATAGGAAAATTACCGCCACGCAGGCCTGGTAAACAAACCGCTCGCAGCGTGGGGGGAATGAGGGGAAACAAACAAAAATCAAAAACTGGAGGGAAGGGAAAAGGGTTTTTGGTGAGGCTCCGTACTCACGGGGATTTAAACGATGAGCACCTCAAATGTTCCGGAGCCTATGGGGACGCGGGTGTAAAAAGAAAATACAAATTTAGTTTATGGAGGGTAGGGCAATGATCACCGGGTTGGCCGCTGATGAGGGTGTGTAAACCGGCGGTGTATTGCGGCGAGATTCCTCTTTGTCTCCTCTGTCAAATGAGGCCATCTAGCGGATGCTCCTATGTAGAAGGATGCTTTGCTGATTACCTCTTGGTGCTGTCCGTTGATTACCAACGCCTGGCGGACGGAAACTATCGCGCGTATGCAACCGATGGTTGCAATCCTTGCGCTTACTGAAAGCCCGCTCGGCGTGAAGACTCGTCGCAGCAAGTCTCTTGCGGTGTCCACGGGATGCAATAGTGCTGTTGCCAGCCTACGCCACAGTCCTTGTAGGACACCGCAGTCCAGAAGTAGGTGCGGAAGCGACTCCGTCGATCCGCACCGAACGCAGTTCGCAGACGCAAGTCCCCCGGAGTCACGATGCCAACGCTCGTTGCACTGAAAACCCCAGTGAACGAAAAGCAGCACGGCTTGTTTCCAAGCAAGGGGGAGCAGCGAACTGTCCATACACTGTGGAGGGACTACAAGTTCTTCGGGGGTGACAGCAAGTTCTTCTTCCCACCGGAGGAGTCCCTTTGCTGTAACACTAAAAGTGGCGGCGTGCGCCAACTCACTTGTCTTCCAGGCGCCAAGGATTTTGGTTTTTCCCGCTATAGTGCAGGCAACCTTCCACCTCGCCGGTTGGTAACTTTCGTTTCTTGCCCTGAGGGCAGACAGCGCTGCGGCAAGAGGCGTGGCAGCCAGGGTAGAAAACTTCACCTCGTCCTGGAGTACTTCTTCCAAGGATCGTGGAAAAAATTGGCGCAGGGGGCGAAGATCTTCAAAGCGTATTCCTTGGAACGCCGCCCAGGATTCAACAGACTCCTGCCGCCAAGCTTCAAAGTTCATTGGGCGACAGGAGATCCAAGAGTGTGCTTCCAGAAGTGCGGTCAACTGCCGCAATGGAAACACGAAACCCCGCTTCCTGTATTGAGTGCCCGGCAAAAGCGAGAGAAATCCTCCGCTGCCGGCGCATCTCCGCAGGAGAATGCGAGCTGGCACACACAGGGGGGATGTCCATAGCTGGGCACACAGTGCCAGCAGTCGGAACTGCACCTGCAGTCCGATTCGCTCCATTGTCAAGATACCCAAACCAGCATCCCGACGCGGAGCTGACAAATCTTTAAGGCGGATCCTGGATCTCGCCGGACCCCAGAGAGCGTTCCTGAGCAGGCGTTTAGCCCGCTGTTTCGCCGTATAGGGGGACTCCAAAACAAAAAACAGGGGACGGACGAGCGGGGCCACAAAGGTGTTCTAAATAGTCGCCCGTTCCTGCAAGGTGAACTTGCCGTTAAAGAACGGTCTGATGGCCAAATCTGCTTCCCGAAGACAGTCCGCCCACGCTTTGCCTGCGCCGAAAGCACCCGACGAAACGCCAAGGTACTTGAAGTACCCGCCCGTAGGGATCCCCAGGCGGATCCAGTCGGACTGCCCCTCCCACGACGTACCCACAGGAACGATCGCGCTCTTCTCTCTGTTCACGCTCACGCCCGCTCCCCGACGAATCAGGTCGAAGAAATCCTCGACACTGGACGCCGCGGTGCACATGGGGTGCAGAAGAAGCAGGTCATCAGCGTAGGCGGCCACGGCAGGCGTTCCCGTGCAGGAGCTTGGCAAGTGAGACAGCGTCAGCCTGTATGCTCTTAGCACCAACTCAAAGAAGATGCTGAAGAGCAACGGGCTTAAGCTGTCGCCCTGTCGGATGCCCCTACGAACGGTAATACCATACACGCGGCAGCCGCTAAAAGTGATGCAGGTTAGCGCGTGGCGCCAGCACGCGCGCAAATACAGCAGGAGTTGCGCCGGGAACCCAAGGCGTTCCATATGCTCCAAAAGCAGCTTCTGGTTTACGCAGTCGAACGCCTTGTGGAGATCGACCGCGACCGCCAAGGCACCTGGCGTTTCCTCCTGCCGTCGGCGCCTGTTCTTTTTGCCTGCGGCAGTGACTTTCGCAGCAGCCTGGCTTTGCTGCGCCACAACTTCCTGCAGCTGCATCCATGTACTCGCGAAAAGGATGTTCGCCTCCATGGATCGTCCCGGAACCGCGTAGGTTTGTTCCGGGCTCACCACAGATTCCGCGATTCTTCCTAACCGCGCGACCCACAGCTTGGAAAACAACTTGACGTCCGAGTTCACCAAGGTGATCGGACGCCAGTTGTTAAGTTGGCGCAAGTCTCCGCCTTTCGGCAGGAGACGCACCTTCGCTGAGCGGAAGGAATCAGGGACATTTCCGGATTCACTCATCAGCGTCGCGAGTTTCAGCATCAAAGGAATGAGCTCCACTGCAAAGCACTGATAAAACTCTGCAGGGAGCCCATCCTCGCCTGGCGCCTTTCGTCTCTTCAGCCCAGCGATGGCGGACGAAAATTCATCCGCCGTGAAGGGCTCGTCGAGACGTTCGCGTTCCTCCTCGCCGACAACACGAGCATCCTGAGACAGGAGTATCTCAGAAAGAATATCCTCCGTCGGGGAATCCGCGTAGAGCGAGGAGTAGTAGCGTCTCACAATGCGGCGTACTTCGGCTGGGGCCGAACATTCCTGGCCTTTGTCGTCCAGCAGGCATGCTGCTCCGGACTGCCAGACCTGGCGCTCGGCCCTCGCCTTGTACTCTGCGAGACGCCCGACATCCGCGCGTCTCGAAAACGTGCGGGCCTGCAGAAAGTCTCTACTGTTGGCCACGCCCTCTCCGAAACCGCGTGGAAGCCGGTGCAAGGGGAATTGGCAGCAGAACTCGCGGACAGATCTTTTGAGATCGTCCCAGTCCGCAAGTTCTTGAATGGCAAAGCCCCGGAGGTATCCACGTAGATGCTCCGCAGCCTCCGGTTGGCTAAGCCAATCCGCCTGCATTCTCCAGCTTTGCAACGGAGGTCCCCTGCCTGGCGGAAGGATCTCAAACTCCAACCTGTGCTGGTCAGAAAGCCTAGTCAACAATCTTCCTCTCCTACCCACACGCGAATGCAGGTTTTCATCGAGAAAAACGTGATCGAGCGATCTTTCCATTCCAGGTTCGCTGACCATCAAGTTGGCGGCGTGCACGGACGCGCACATCTCGATGGGCAGCGCGCGCTCCCTCAAGCGGCTCCAATCGTCGGAGAGCAGGCGGACGTTGAAGTCCCCAGCCACGAGGTGCGCCACTTGGAAACCGGAGTTGTTGAGCCAGTGGCTATGCACCTCACCAAAGAAAGCTACTCTTTCTTCGAGGTAGCGAGAGCCACTCGGCGCGTAGACGTTCGTAACGACGAGATCGATGGACTCGGACCACTTGATGACAAGCTGGCCTATCCGTCCGTTGTCATCGAAACGAACACTACGCACCGCTTCCGCCATTTTTCCTCTTACGAGGAACGCGACGCCGCACGTGTGTACGCCGCCGCACCGCCAATGTAGCGTTCCGCCTGCGCGCTCCTCGATTTCGGCTGCCTGCTCGTCGGAGATTACGTGAATCTCCTGCAGGAGCGCGAGGTCGAAGGGGCGCAGAGCGTTGGCTACTAATCGCCTCTTCTCGTCGTTCTGCAGTCCGTTCACGTTCCAACACGTTACGGACAGACGACGAGAAGACGCGATTCCCCGCATTACTGCTGGGAAGGTGGCGGCTTTTTTCTCGCTTTATCCGGCGAGCAGACGGCGAGCAGCACGACTGGCTGGAGGGGACGGTCGCCACCGTCCTCTGTCGTGCTGCATGCATGTAATGCCTCCACGCCAGGCTGAACCCCGTCGGGTTTCGTGGAGACTTCGCGTTGCTTCGCGGCGAGCGTTGCCTGGCTGCCTACTTTTGATCGGCGCGCACACGCTTTCGAACGAGTTGTCCTCGTCTCGGTGATCGGAACGGCATCCATTTCGGAGTCCGACCGGCGCCTGTTCGATCGGATTTCGGCCTTCCGCGAAGCAGTGACAGGTTCTGCTGGATTGACAGCTGTCCTGTTTTCGTTTTCCGTCACCAGGGCATCGCTTTTGGTGACGGCTGCTTTCCCGAAGGTTGTTTTCAGCGTGCGTGCTCTGCAGCTACAGAACGAGGGACCTTGCTGGCTCCTACTTCATTGTTCACTGCAGGCCGTAAATGGAGATTGTGCTCCATTGCCATCTTTGAAGCCATCCGCGTCTTTAAACTGGAGCAGTTTCGATAGCTCCGACACGCTCGTCATGGACCGTGCCTTCGGAAGGGCTTCTAATCCCTTCGTTGGCATGGCATCCGCGCCAGTCGAGAGCTTGCTATCCGACTGCGAAGGCATGAGATTTTTCTCCGCTTTCGCGGTGTTGGATCTCGACGCGGATTTTTCTTTGCCGACTTTCAAAGTCGACACGGCATAACCCTTCTTACCCGATTTGTGCTTCTCAGCCACTGCAGGAGGTGGAGGAATGAATCTGACGGTACTGGAAGTGTCCTTACCTCCGTTGTCGATTGACGTCCCCGCCGGTTACTAAAACTCCGAAAGAGCTGAGTGTGCTTATGAAGGACAGCTATTGCGCCTAGGGGGACTTACCATTGCCCCGGATTCCCCGCACCCTTTCTTTTGCGGCTTCCCTGCCGCGAGAGGGGGCGCGCCGGGCTTCGCTTGCGAGGTTTCCTGCTGCTTTGGGGCGACATTCCGCCTCGCGTTTTTTCGGAATTTCTGCCGTGGAATCTCCAGGTTTCTCGCAGATTTTTTCTTTTTATCCGCGTTTTGTTTTTTAAGATCGAGCTCTGCGGCTGCCTTTCTTCGCAAAAGATCCGGGCAATTTTCACTGGAGTTCGGATAGTTTGTAATAATTCGGCATTTTCCAGAGGGGCATTTATCCAAACAATGCCCCCCCTTCCCGCATTGCTCGCACGTTTTTACTTTGCCTGATGAACTGCGTGTGAACGACCGTGTCATTCAGCTGTAGTTTGCAGGCAGACGGCGGTCCGGGCACAAAGCTGGATTCCAGCGACTCCGCTGTGTATGGACGGGAAGTCCTTGAGGTTGCTACGCACCCTCCACAGCGCATGGACCGTTGCGAATTTCGCCAACGCGTTCCGAATATCAGTATCGGAGATTTCCGACTCGATGTCGAAAATCTCCACCACAAATGAGTCGTCCATGGCGGCCGGGAAGACCTTCTGGCCACGGATCGACAACGGGGTGCGCAGCAAACGTTGCACAAGTGCAGCGTCTTTGCAACGCACCTTGAAATAGCCCATGTCTTTTACGGGCATAATGGCGAGAAGGTCCTCCTCCCGCACGCCAACACGCGTCAGTTCATCGTTGAACTGATTCACGTCGCGCGCAGAAAGAAAACCACTCACCTTATATCGGAGAGCAGGTCTATAGCCTTGGGCTACGTCTGCCCGCAACTCCGACTCGTCGAGTGGTTTCCCTTTGACGGCTGCTGTGGCAGCAACGTCAGCAAAACCCCTCTCCATTGGCGAGAAAGACGAGGTGGAGGCGGCCGTCGGTTCCGCGATTGCAGATCCAGATGCTGTTCCTCCAACTTCAGTAGCTTCAAGTTGGGTCGACATCGTCGTCAAAATGTACGACGCCAAGATGAAGCGGATGAAAGCACGGAGACGAGAGCGAAGAAAAACACGTCCGCACTCGATTGAAATCTCCCGCTATCAGGTGAGCCTTCCGCACGTTCGTGTCTGCCAGCCAGTCGCGCTTCAGGGATTCCAGCAGCCTGGTACGGTCGCTGTCTCCCTGTTTACCGCTGGGGGCGTACACATTCGTGACGATCAGTTCGATCGACTCGGACCAGCTGAGAATCAGCTGACCGTCCCGACCGTCGTCATCGAAGCGCACGCTCTTCACGGCAGCGTCGATGGCCGGCTTCACGAAGAACGCGACCCCGCAGGTGTTGAGGAGGCCGCACCGCCAATACAACCGACCCCCCGCGAACGTCTGGATCTCCTGGGCGTCTGCCGCGGTGATCACGTGGATCTCCTCTAGCAGGGCCAGGTCGAGCTTACGCAGGGTGTCGGCCGTATCTCGCCTGTTACCGTCGTCGCGCAGCCCGTTGACGTTCCAAGAGGCGGCGCGAATCCGACGGCGGCTGGCGAGCCCAGGTGTTACTCCTGGGAAGATGGCGATGCGGCGTCCGCCACCTGTTGGGGCGAGACGCTAGGTGGAGGAGGAGGGTCAGGCGCTGCGTGCACCTGGTCCCCCGCCTTCATGGGTAACAGCGCGTCGAGCGGGTCACCCTCAGGTGGGGTCGCGCCTACCTGTTGACCCTCCTCCATGGGGGCGGGCTTTTCAGGCTCGGCGACTGCAGGGAGGACTTCGCCCCCCTGCTCACCCTCCTCCATGGGGGTGGCCGGCTCGACGGCTTCCGAGCGTGGGAGTTCCCCCTCCGGGATTCCCACGCCACCGCTACCTTCCTGCTTCTCCTCCTCGCTGGTGGAGGGGAGGCGCCTCCTGGGTTTCTGGGACTTGCGTCCCGACTTCCTGGGGGTGGCTCCAAGGAGGAGGATGCACTTCCAGCCCCCAGGTCCGACTCACCTGTGGGGGCCTTTTTCGCGGGTGCCGGCCTTTGCACGGCCTTGCGCGAGGGTTTCCCACGCTCGGCCAGCGTGGCCGCGAGTTCCTCCGCCACCTGAGTGAACGCGGCGTCCTCGGCTTCGACCGTCGCTATTTCCCGCGGCTCACCCTCTGTGTAAACAGAGGGTTCGCCGTCGCGAACCTCAAGCGCGGGGGAAACGGCGAGGGAAGGCTCGTCGCCCCGGGTGGCAATCTCGGGAACGGCTATGCGCTCCAGTGCTACCGTACACTCCCGCATGGTCTTAGAGCGCGGCCAAGGTTTTTTCGCCTTGCCGGCTGTCTTTTTTACCGCTTTCGCGGGTTCCGCGGGGGGCACCTTTTTCTCCTTCCTGGCCTTGACCAGCTGCCAGCCGTCTTGGACTCCCGCGTCTTCGGAGGGTTTTTCTTCCGACGCCTGTGGGGGAGGAGAAGGGGCTAGCGGCTGCTGCCGGCCAGTATCTCTTTTTGGTCTTTTGACCAGTTTACCGCGTTTTGCCTGTGCTTTCTTTGCAGCAGGCGGCACCGGAGTGGGGCGTTTAGGGCATACGCGGCGTACGTGGCCCTTCTTTCCGCATAAGTGGCACACAATGTTCGGGCATAGCTTGCGCAAGTGTCCTACTGCATTGCAGTAGCCACAAAAGCGGGGTTTCCCCACGTACCAGAGGTCTACGACTTCGCCATTGACCTCTAGTTTGTGGCGAAGCCCACTCTCCTTCACCGTCACGCGCGCGGCGGCCTGCCCTCCTAAAAGGCTATCGTGGCCATCGAAGATTGTGGCCGTCGCCATAGCGCGTGAACATCCCCATACTTTCTTAACTGATCACCAACCGCAGAACGCGTCATGCGGCTGGCGATCCCTGTCAGATATACCACTACGGAGCGGTCCATCGTGACTGGTAGGATCTTGCAACCGTCCACGTTCAGTGAAGTGGTAATCAAGCTTTGCGCCAAGGTGATGTCCTTGCAGACAACCTCGACGCGCTGACCCCCGCTGAGCACGGATAGACCGTCAAGGTCCTTTTCCAACACGTTGGCGTTCTGCAGCGCTTTCGAGAAAGCGCGTGCAGTTCGCCCGTGAAAGAGATTGCCTACCTGGTAAACCAAGCTGGGCTTGTATTCAGCTGCCCGGTAGGCCGCCATCTCGGCCATGGTTTCCGCGCTCGGCGCGGCCACCTTGGCGCTCCAGCTCCTCGCCTTGAGCGGCGAGTGCGATTCCGGGGCGCACGCCTCTGATTCTGTAGGCTGTGGGGGTGGGCAAGTCTCCCCTGCACCTACCTCCATCGTGGTGTCCTCAGGCATCGCTGCCATCGGAAACCAACGATGTTTCACATTAAACAACACAACAAAAAACCGCTTCCTGTCGACTCACTCGGGAGCGAAGGAAACACACGTCCACTCGCCAAGGGATTCGGCGAGGGTGTCAGGAACGAGCGGGCGTACCTCCAGGCGCGCCGTTATTCCCGGCGTCCCGACGTCCGTCGCCTGGCTGAATTCAAGGCTGAGGCGGAGAGGCAGGCCTGGCAGTCAGGCTCGGCCTGCCTGCTGGATCATCAGGGCCAAGAACGCTCCAGCCCAGCCCAGGTAAGCTGCATCGTGAGGGAGTTTTATTCCTCCTTGTACGCGCCACTAACACCTGAGCGCAATTTCGCGCAGCGCCTGCTGCCGGTTGGTGCTCCCGCGCAAAAGGAGGAGGACCGTTCCAGATTGGCGGAACCGTTCACGATGGCGGAGATGATCTCCACCATCAACAGGCTCAAGAGAAGGAAGGCACCAGGGGAGGACGGCCTGCCCGCGGAGTTTTACCATCGCTTTGCGCCAGAGCTGGCCCCCCTGGTGCTTAGGTTAAGTGCGCTGATCCGCGAACACGGCGAAGTTCCCGCCTCGTTCCGGTCAGCTAAAGTACGTCTCCTGCCGAAGTCAGGAGACTTACGCAACATTGGCAACTCGGGTCCCATCACAGTAGTGAATGCGGACGCAAAGTTGTATGCCAAGTTGTGAGCTGAGGGTTTGGGGCGGGTGGCCGCTTCCGTGGTGAGTCCCGAGCAGACCTATGCTGTTCCCGTACGAACCATGGAGGCCAACCTGCTCCTTGCCAGCTCATGGTGGCAGTCGCGACAACGCGTTGCACAGGACGGTCAAGCGAGCCTCGCGCCCCCCTCTGACCAAGAAGATCGGGCAGAGGGTGGGATGGAGTCGGCGGGAGCCTTTGCCGTCGCGGTCGATTTGCACAAAGCATTCGAATGCGTCGAACAGGATCTCCTTCTGGAGCTCCTGGAACGCATGGGTTTCCTTGCCGTGCTTCAATCTTACCTGCGCTCCTGCTGGCGCAACGCGTCAATCAATATTGGTTTCAGCGGCCGGCACGTGTACGGCGTGCCCGTACGCCGCGGCATCCGGCAGGGTGACAGCCTTAGCCCCTTGCTCTTCAGCATCTACTTTGAGTTGGTGCTGAGGGCATACAGGGTAACTCTGGCAGCCCTGCCGAGCTCGTGTCCCGGCAAGCCTGCCGTGTCCGCCTATGCAGACGATCTTCTGCTGCTGCTTCCCGGGTCCACCCCGGCGAGTGCACTCGAGGACTTCTTCGAGTTGCTGCGCCGCGGGACGGGCCTGGAGGTGAACAGGGCGAAGTCGTCCATGGTCTTCGTCGGTTCGGCGTGAGCTGGACGGTCGGACTGGTTCCGCTTGAAGATCCCCACGGGCAGGTGCTTCAAGTACCTCGGCGTACCGTTGGGGGACTTCTGCGCAGCAGAAGCCTGGTCCGACCGTCTCCAAAAGGCAGCGTTGGCGATCGGTCCGTTCCAAGAAGGCAAGTTTTACTTGCAGGAACGGGCCGCGGTGTGGAACGCGTTTGCGGCTCCCCTCCTTCGCCCCCTACTTTTTCTTTGCCCCGCCCCTTATTTTATTCGGAAACGAGCAGCGGGCCTCCTGAGGACAGTCCTTTGGGGCAAAGGGAGGTCCCTTGTGAGGCTCAAAGACTTGTGCGCTTCACGTAAGGACGGTGGACTTGGCGTACTTACGCTGGAGCGCATGGAACTACAACTTGGATTCAGGACTCTCGCCCTTTCGGCGGAATTGTGGGACACGCCTTGGTGCGTTCCAGCACGTCTCCTGGCCCAACGAGCCTGCGGAATCGCCGGACTTTTGTTGTTTCTGTCTGCGCGCGTCTGCAGAAGACCATACTGTGGCTCTATGCTGCGACGCATCTTCGTTGCGGTTCGGGAGAACGCCTGGATCTTCTGCCTCCCAGGGAACTACTCCGCCTGGTTGCACGAGTCAGTCTCCACCTGGGAAAAGATCCACGTTCCGGCGGGCACAAGGAACACTTGTATGAAAAGGCACGCCCGCTGGACGCTGCAGGAGATCGTGCAGTCCCACGACAAGCCTCTGTGGGCGTTGATAACCCCCCTCGCCCCAGTGCTGCCCTTCCTTGTGCATGCTAGTGACAGTAGCGAGCAGGGGAAATGGACCGTGTGCTGCACTATGGGCGGCAGGACACAATCGATAAAGGCGTGGACTTCTTGGCAACTAGCTGACGCTGCGACGCCGAGTGTCTCTCCGAACGGAATTCGACGCTGGGGTGAGCTACTCGGACTATCTCCGGAGGAGATGAAGTGGCCCCCAGCGTCCTGGAACAGTGCATTCCTCCCCTTGAAATGGCAGGATGTGGCGTTGCTTGTGGTACTCTGGGTATTACCATTTAAAACACGCCTGCACCACACCACTTGGGGGGCTGTGGATCCCAATTGTGACCGGTGTGGGGTAAAAGAAACATTCCCCCACCTTCTCCTTGAGTGTAGCGCCCTCCGCCCTTTGTGGGATCGTCTCGCGGTGATCCTGGACTTGCGCGGATGCGGCCCAAAGGAGGTTTTCAGGTTCTTCTGTAGTGACGCCTTGTCCCCGCCCGCTAGTGTAGCAATCCTCTGCTGCATCAGAGAAATAGTGGCGGCTTGGAACGCCACCAGAAGAAGGCGTCAGCCAACCGGCAACGCCTTACACTGGACTCGCCTTCTCGCGCGCAGTGTCTGCAAGTGGCGCCACTTTGGCGCTGAAAGGACTCAGCTTGTGCGGATCCTGAATAGGATCTAGAGGACCTTTCCACGCGCACCGTGATCCCTTCCCGGCCCTCCCACCCCTACAACATCTGTTCCCTCCCCACATTTGAACTTTTTGTTTCTTTTTGTTTTTCTTTATTTCCCATCCCCGCGCATCGGAAGGACCTCTCCGGCATGGAGCCGGTAACCAGCAGGCTGTTTTGGAGTGGTGAACCTTCGAGTTCACCACGCGATATTTCATGTATTTTTATTTCCAAGAAATAAATGCCCCGGCACATCCGGGTGTGAATTGCGACGGCGCGCGTCAACATGGACGACCGGAGGCTCATGCCTTCGCAGATCCTCCTCGGTGACGTCGTCGTCTATCTCCGGTTTGCCGGGCAAACCCCCGCTTGCGGCAACTGCGGGAAGGAGGGCCACCGTCCGCGGAAGTGCCAACACGCAGTTGCCTATACTGTAAGCTGCTCGGCCACTCGATTAACGAGTGCGCCGAGCTGAAACGAAAGAGGAGGGCGAGAAACCCCCCCGCAACATCGCCTTCCGCGCCGACTCCATCCGCCCCGTCGTCGGGGAAGAAATCAGGCGCGAACGAGCATTCTCATCGGAGAAGTGAAAAGTCCGCTTGCGCTGGCGATTCTCGGAGCAATGCTCCAAAAAAACACGCGCGAAAGGACAAGAAGCTTCTCCAGGCTGCTTCAGTGAAGCCCCGAGCGACCCAGCCCGCCGATAACATCGGGCAGGCTGCAAAACCACCGCCGCTTCCGTCCGCTCTCGCTCCGGAGCGAAATAGCGGTGGCACGCCCGAAAAGACCACCGGAGCGTCGAAAAAGGGGTCGCGCGCCCCTTTGCCCGCGACAGGCAAGCCGGCCACGGCGGGCTGAACGCCAGCAAAGGCTGAAAAGCCTCGTGCGACACCCGAGAATCCCGCCACTGTGCCCGCACCTCCCGGTAAGGAGGTGCAGAAGGCAGACGTGGCGAAGGAGACACTGGCCTCCATCGCCGTATCCGAGGCCTTCGAAAGGATGCGAAGGACCCTGGAAGCCCTCGCGCCCAACCGGGGCAAACAGGTAGGCGGCGAGGATGGCTGGACCTTCGTCGGGGGAAAGAAGGAGCGCAAACCGCGCGATCCTTCCCACTTCCCGATCCAAAAGGTAGGCGGGGTGAAGAGGCAACCCCGCGCGCCCGGAAAAGCGCAAGGAAAAGCCTCTGCTGCCGCCGCGCGCGCCGCCGCAAACACCCGCGGCGACAGGGGAGCTGCCGAAGCCGTGACCCCGAAAGGGGGATCGGCGACGAAGGCACCCTCTAAGAGTGCTGGACCAGCTCCGGGCTGCCAGCAAACAAAGAGGCAGGCGAAACGCCCGCCGCCGCGCGCGCAATTCGGACTCCGAGGTGGAGTCCGAGGGCAGCGCTAAGGCTCGCCAAGCCCCGGTCAAGGCCAGGGCTGCGCGCAAGCCAAAACTTGCCAGGCAAGAGCCTGATGCCGGGAATGGTTCCCGATTCTCCTCGGAGCCCGAGGCAATGGTCCTCGACTCCACCGAGCCGGCCGCCAGCGGCGCGGCGGGGACAGGAAGCGCTGGCGCTACCTCATCCGCCGTGCTCCCGGCTGATGCCTCGCCGGACGGGGCGAGGAACGCACCTCCATGTCCGTAGCAGCAATGCGCGGTCTCGCTTCTTCCCGTCGCGTCCGAGTGGCCTGTTGGAACGTCAAGGGGCTGCAGGACAACGAGAAGAGGCGATTGGTTGCCAACGTCTTGCGCGACTTCGATCTGGCCCTGCTGCAGGAGATTCACGCACTCTCCGAGCAGCAAGCGGCAAATCTGCAAGTTCGCGCAGGCGGGACGCCCCATTGGAGGTCAGGCTCCCAGAATACCTGCGGAGTCGCATTCCTTGTCCGGGGTAGGGTGGCGGGAGCGGTGCGGAGCGTTTGTTTCGACCAGGAAGGTCGTGTGGGCCAACTTGTTCTCAAGTGGTCCGAATCGATCAACCTTGTCGTCACGAACGTGTACGCGCCGAGCGGCTCCGCGCGTCACACCGAGAAACTGGAGTTTTTCGAGAGACTGCGCGACCGCTGGCTCAGCAACTCCGGCCCCGACGTGGCTGACCTCGTAGCCGGGGACTTCAACGTCCACGCGCAATCGGAGGAGTCTCACCGTCGCCGGGAGAAACGGCTGGTGAACGAGGTGTGCGCGTCGGTGCACGCCTCGAATTTGCTGGCCGACGATCCCGGAATGCGTGCTTTGCCGGACCATGTGTTCCTCGACGATCACCTGCATTGCCGGGTGGGCCGCAGAGGTCCCGTGCCGTCCGAGCTTTCCGACCACTACAGGCTGGAGTTTGAGCTACTCCTGCCTGGCAAGGGCCCTCCGACGCACGTCTGGAGGTTGTCGGCCGACTGGTTGAGAAATCCGGTGGCTGCGGAGTACCTCCGCCAGCATCTCCGGACCTTTGCCGTTCGAAAGCTCGTGGACTGAGACGATCTGAAAAGATCGGTCCGCGAGTTCTGCAGCCGGTTCCCCTTGCGCCTGCTTCCCCGTGGCTTCGGGGAAGGCGTGGCCAACAGCAGAGAGTTTCTGCAGGCCCGCCAATTCTTCCGATGCCCGGACGTCGGGTACCTTGCGGAGTACAAGGCCAAGGCCGAGCGCCAGGTCTGGCAGTCAGGAGCAGCTTGTCTGCTTGACCACCAGGGACTGGAGTGCTCCGGCGCGGCCGAAGTTCGCCGCCTCCTAAAGCGCTATTACTCCTTGTTGTACGCTAGGGAGCCGACGGAACGCAGTCTCTCGGAGCTGCTTATGCCGGCGGATTCCCCGGCGGTCGACGAGGAGTAACGCGCCACTCTTGACTTCCCTTTCACGGCGGAAGAAGTGTCTTCCGCCATAGCGGGCCTCAAGAAGCGCAAGGCGCCAGGTGAGGATGGTCTGCCTGCGGAGTTCTTCCAGTGCTTCGCGGCGGAACTCATCCCCCTGGTGCTGAGGCTTTCTGCGCTGATGCGAGAGACGGGCAATGTCCCGGCCTCGTTTCGCTCAGCAAGGGTGCGTCTGTTGCCGAAAGGCGGAGACATGCGCCATTTAAGCAACTGGCGTCCCATCACCTTGGTGAATGCGGACGTCAAGTTGTTCTCCAGGCTGTGGGTCGCGCGCCTGGGCAGCATCGCTGGATCTGTGGTAAGTCCGGAGCAGTGTTACGCTGTTCCCGGGCGGTCCATGGAGGCGAACCTGTTCTTCGCGCGCACGTGGCTCGAGCTGCAACGCTGCGTGGCGCACGACAGCCAGGCAAGCGCGTCTGCGGCTGCCGAGGATAGGCGTCGCTGCATTCGGCCTGGGGAAGCGCCGGGTGCCTTGGCGGTCGCGGTCGATCTCCGCAAGACGTTCGATTGCGTAAATCAGGATCTCCTGCTGGAGCTCCTGGAACGCCTCGGTCTCCCGGTGCACCTCGTGGCGTATTTGCGCGCTTGCTGGCGCCACGCGCTCATTTCCATCTCTTTTAGCGGCTGCCACGTGTACGGCGTGCCGGTGCGGCGAAGCATCAGGCAGGGCGACAGCTTAAGCCCGTTGCTCTTCAGCATCTTCTTTGAGTTGGTGCTGAGGGCGTACAGGCTGACGCTGGCCAACCTGCCGAGCTCTTGTCCAGGAACGCCGTCCGTGGCGGCCTATGCTGACGACCTGCTCCTCCTCTCACCCATGACCACCCCGGCATCCAGTCTCGAGGATTTCCTCGAGCTGATTCGCCGGGGAGCGGGCATGAGCGTAAATCGGAGCAAGAGCGTGGTCGTACCTATTGGTGCGGCGTATGAGGGGCAGTCCGACTGGATCCGCCTGGGGATCCCGACCGCTTCCTCCGTGCAATATCTGGGCGTTCCGCTGGGGAACATCAGCCCAGTGGAAGTGTGGTCGGACTGCCTTCGGAAGGCTTCGAATGCCCTGAGCCCGTTCCACCATGGCAGGTTCGTCCTGCCGGAGCGGGCAACGATATGGAACGCCTTCGTTGCCCCTCTCTTGCGCCCCCTGCTTTTTGTTTGCCCGCCCCCCTACTCGGCCAAGCTCCAGGCGCACATCCTGTTGAGGAACGCTCTGTGGGGACCTGCGAGGTCCAGGATCCGCCTCAAAGACTTGGCGGCTCCGCGTCGGGATGCTGGCTTAGGCATCCTGACGCTCGAGAGAATCGAGCTGCAGGTGCAGCTTCGGATGTTGGCCCTGTGCGCCAACCTTTGGTCCACTCCGTGGTGCGCTCCCGCGCGCCTGCCTCTGCGGCGCTGCACAGGCAGCGATGGACTTCTGTCGCTGCGGCCGCACACGGAGCGCGCCACGAGAAGCTTCGGTTTCCCCTTGAAACCGCTGTATCGGCTCCTGGAAGCCCAGGAATGGATCTCCTGCCGCCCAACGAACTTTGAAGCCTGGCGGCAGGAACCGTTTCATGGCTGGGCAAAGCACCAGGATGTTTCCCTCCTGGAACTCCGTTGCGCTCACCTCTTCCCGTACTGCACGGTGGATGAGGTGTGCAACAGCCAGGAGAAGTGCACCCGCCTGGCCGTCACCCCCCTCGAAGACGCGCTGTCAGCCCTCAGGGCAAGAGATGACAGTTGCGAAGCGGCGAGATGGGAGGTCGCCTGCACCATCGCAGGAACAACGCGACCTATTGGCGGCTGGAAGACTTGCGAGCTGGCGGACGCCGCCACACCTCGCCACGTTCCGAAGGGACTCCTTCGGTGGAGCGAACACTTGAGTGTGTATCCTGAAGAACTTGTGGTTCCTCCCTCGTGTCTGAACACTTCTGTGTTCCCCCTTTCGTGGAAGCAGGACGTGATTATGCTCGTGCATTGGGGTTTTCACTCCAACCAGCGCACGAACCTTGTTTCCGGGGGAGTCGTTACCCCAAACTGTAAGCGGTGCGGGGAAGTGGAAACGCTCCCGCACCTGCTCCTGGACTGCGGTGCCCTTCTAGGACTCTGGCGGAGGCTGGCCTCAGCTCTCCTGCACCAGGGGGACACCGCGAGGGAGTTGATGCGTTGCTTCTTCACGCCAGGCGGCCTGTCATTGGGTGCTGTCGTTGCAACCGTGTGTTGCACCCGCGCCATCGACAAGGCTCACCGAGAGTTGGAGAAGCTGGCCGCCATCCTTCGTCGGCCCACCGGATTAGCCAGCGCAAACATGTCTTCGGCTGCCGAGTGGGCCCATCTGCCACAGGGCGTAAGGAGAGAGATCGCCGGCATCCATCGCCGGTTTTGAAAGGAAGGAACGGATTTACCAAAGACCCCTGTCCCCTGCCCTCCATATTTTTCTTTTATTTTTTTATATAGTAGTTTGTTTGTGGTCCCTTCCCTCCCGTTCCGGACTTTCGGCACACCGACCTGCGTGTCGGGGATCCAACCCCCTTCGTCTCTTGTTTTCCCCTTTGTCCGGGAACCCTGTTCCCGGATAGTTTATAATAAACGCCCCGGCGCACCCGGGTGACAATCAACCGTCCCCCTGCGATCCTTTCGATATCCTGGGCGTTCTCCGCGGTGATCACGTGGATCTCCTGCAGGAGTGCCAGGTCGAAGTCACGCAGGGTGGCGGCCGTGTCCCGTCTGTTGCCGTCGTCGCGCAGCCCGTTGACGTTCCAGCAGGCCACGCGTAATCGACGGCGACAGGCGAGCCCAGGTGTTACTCCTGGGAAAGTGGCAATGGGGCTCCCGCCACCTGGTCGGGCGGGACGGATGGAGGAACGGGATCACCGCGCACCGGTTCTCCCTCCTCCATGGGGGCCGATTCCTCGGCGGACCGCAACGGTTGAAGGGGGCGGGTTTCACGCACCTGCTCCCCCTTTTCCATGGGGACAGATTCGTCGGCTGCGTTGGACGGCAGTAGGGAGCGGTTGTCAGCTGTCTGCTCCCCCTCCTCTATGGCTATTTCCTGGACAGGTTCCACCGTTGGGAGGGGGCGGCAATCACTCACCTTATACTCCTCCTCCATGGGGGTCTCCAGTTGCTCGGTAGCGGAGGGTGGGAAAATCCCTCCCTCCGTTCCCACGCTGCCGGCTTCCCCCTCGGATGCCGGTGCGTCCCCCTCCTTCTTTGTCGGGATGCGCCTCTTGGGATTCTTGGACTTCCGTCCAGTCTTCTTCGGAGGCGCCTCCGCGGAGGAGGACGCACTTCCGGCATCCGGTTCATGGTCACCTGTCCGAGGTGCCTTGCTCGCGGCCGGCCTTCGCAAGGCCTTTCGCGCGCCGTTCTCACGCTCCGCGAGTTCGGCCGCGAGCTCTTCCGCCGCCTGCTGGAAGGCGGCGTCATCGATTGCGGCGAGCGCGTCGCTCGGCTCCCCCTCTGTTTGCACAGAGGGTTCGCCTTTTTCGATCGCGGCTTCGGCGTGAACGAGGCGGGTGATATCTCCCCCGGTGGAGGTCTCGGGGATCTCCACTCGCTCCAAAGTGACCGAACATTCGCGGAGCAAAGCGCGGCGTTGTCTCCTATTTAATTGAGATGTCGCGGGTTCCGCTGTCGGTTCTTTGGTTTTCCTGGGTTTTTTACTTTTGAGCTTCGCCGTCCGCCAGCCCTCGTTCTCATCAGCGTCGTCGGAAGTTTTCTCGACCGGCGTATCCTGGGAGGGTTCGGGCACAAGCTTTTGGCTTTGCCGCTCTGTTGGCTCATTGGACTTTCGTGCTTTCTCCAAGCGTTTCCCCCTACCTTTTTTCAAGGCAGAAGGCGCTGGAGGTTCCCGCTTTGGGCACACTTTCCGGAGGTGGCCCTTCTCCCCGCAGTGGAAACACTGGATGTGAGGTCACCGTTTTTTCAGGTGCCCTGTTGCATCACAGTGCCCACAGTACTTGGGCTTGCCCACGTACCAGACCTCGACGGTCTCGTTGCCGACGTCTAGTTTGTGGGGTAGCCCACCGTTTTCGTGGACCGTCACACGCGCTGCAGCCATGCCACTAAACAGTCTTCCGTATGTTTGGAAGACGTTGGGCATATTCCAGAGCGCGTGCACCGTTCCATGTTTTTGCAAGTCTTCTTGCACGCCAGCTTTGGTCATGCGAGGAGTTACACCCGTAAGATGGGCAACAATAGAGCAATCCTCTGTTACAGGGAAGACCTTTCGGACTTCCAGAGTAATGGGAGTGTTGAGCAGGCGTTGAGCCAGACTTGCATTTTTGCAAGTCAGCTCCAACCGCTGGCCCCCACTCATCACGGAGAGACCTTCTAGGTCTTCCTCTTTGACATCCAGCCGCTGAAACTCCCTTCCAGAGTTACGAGCGGTGTTCCCTATAAACAGGTTTCCTACCTTGTAAATCAAGGACGGCTTGTATCCTTGTTCCAGGTAAGCCCGTTGTTCCGCTAAGGCAGCAGGAGATGGCGCTGCAGCCACGGAGCTCCAGGTCTTCGTGCATGGAGCACGTGGATCCAAGAAGGCGTTTGCGCTTTTTTCCAAGGCGACGGTTGTCCCCTTTTTCACGGGGGCGATTGCGGCCTTTACCAAGGCGGTGGTTGTCCCCTTTTTCAAGGGGGAAATTGCGGCCTTTTGCACGAGGACGGTTGCTCCCTTTTTCAAAAAGGCAGTAGCCCTCGTTTCCGGAGAGGCAGTTGCCCCCTTTTTCAAGGGAGCGGTTGCTCTCTCCTCCGTGGGGGCGGTTGCCCCTACCTCAATAGGATGGAGAGAGGAGCAATCCTCTCCCCCGCCGACTTCCATCGCGGTGTCCTCAGGCATTTCTGCCATTGGACACCGCAGATGCTCCACACGCAAACACTACCGACAAAGAACGCTTTACAGCAGGCGCAAAAAAGCGAGGAAAAAACACGTCCGCACGCCAAGTTGGTAGCAAAGGTTTGGGCAGAGCGTCTGGGACGGATTGCCAACATCTTCATCAGCCCGGAACAGACATATGCTGTTCCAGGGCGAAGCATGAAGGCGAACCTGTTCCACGCTTCCACCTGGCTAGAGCTCCAACATGAAAGGAGCTTGGTGCGCAGCCGGAATTCCGGTGCGTGCGCCGGCAAGATGTTGGATGGTCGGGTAGGGGAGGAAGCCCTTGCGGTCGCAATCAACCTGCGAAAAGCATTCGATTGCGTCGACCAGAATCTCCTTCTGGAGCTTCTGGAACGCTTGGGCTTCCCGGCCTCATTAGTAACCTATCTGCGCTCCTGCTAGCGCGACGCACTCATCAATGTTACTTTCAGCGGGCAGACCGTGCACGGCGTGCCGGTGCGGCGTGGGATCCGGCAGGGAGACAGCCTGAGCCCCTTGCTCTTCAGTACCTACTTTGAGTTGGTACTGAGAGCGTACAGGGGAACTCTGGCGCACCTGCCGCACGACTGTGCCGGTACGCCGGCCGTTTCAGCATACGCGAACGACCTTCTGCTGCTGCTCCCTATGTCCACCCCGGCTACGGCGGTCGAGGAGTTCTTCCACTTGCTGCATCGGGGAACCGGACTTACGGTGAACAGGGCGAAGTCGTCCGTGATGCCAGTTGGTGCGGCGTGGGCAGGGCAGCAGGACTGAATCCGTTTGGGGATCCCCACGGTGAGGTACTTCAAGTACCTTGGTGTGCCGTTGGGAAACTACTCCCCTGCGGAAGCGTGGTCCGGCTGCCTCCAAAAAGTAGAGACGGCTGTCGACCCGTTCCGAGGCGGCAGGTTTTTCCTGCCTAAACGGGCCGCTGTTTGGAACACGTTCGCGGCTCCTCTCCTCCGCCCCCTGCTTTTCGTTTGCCCCCCAACAGAGAGAATTAAAAAGCGGACAGAGGACCTCCTCCGTATCGCCCTTTGGGGCAACGGGAGGGCCCGAGTCCGCTTAAAGGACTTGTGCGCTCCTCGTCGGGATGGTGGTTTGGGCCTCCTGACGCTGAAGCGGCTGGAGCTTCAGCTCCAGTTCCGCTTGTCGGCATTCCTTCCAGAGTTGTGGTGAAGCTGTTGGTGCGTCCCTGCACGTCTCCTTCTCCAGCAAGCCATCGGCAAGGCGGGACTGACGTCGTTTCTTGCACTCCGTCGCCGCGTCAACCGATGCGGACTCAGCTATGGAGGTGGCTGCGCTGTATCGGAAAAACCCAGGATTGCTCACCTGTCGCTTGTTTAACGGTAGTGCCTGGTTGCAGGAAACCGTTCGAACGTGGGGACAGTTCGGCATGCAACGCTCCCAACAGGAACGAAGGTTCCTGTTTGGGGGTTACAAAAGTTGCACGCTCCACGAGATCCTGGAAGATCCAAAGAAGAGAGCGTGGGCAGGAAGAACCCCCCTCGCTGCTGCGCTGCCCTCCCTGATGGAAGATCTGGACAGCGATGTTGCGGCGAAGTGGGTGGTTACAGTAACAATCTCCGGAAAGAAAAAGAAGATTGGAGAGTGGAAGACGGTCCAGTTAACAGACGCTGCGTAGCCGAGTACGCCTCCCAATGGACTTCTGCGCTGGTGCGCGCTGCTCGGTGTTCCCATTGAACATCCGAAGTGTCCCCCGGTGCTCAAGAACACTTCCGCCCTTCTCTTCAAATGGCAGGAGTCGGCTCTCCTGTTGCAGCACTGGGGACTCCCCTGCAACGCCCGCCGACACCACTGGACCTGGGGACCGGTGGACCCCAATTGCGTCAGGTGTGGGGAACGGGACTCCCTCCCCCACCTGCTAGTGGATTGTGTTTCTGTTCATCGCCTTTGGTTTCGCTTTGCCGCGGCCATCGGACTCCCCTACGGCAACCCCAGGGACGCACTGGAAGCCCTCTTCGTTGCCGACGCCCTTCGGCCAGCGGCCTCGTTAGCAGCTTTGTGCTGCCCACGCGGGATCGTCACCGCTTGGAGCAAGGCAACGGAAGGTCAACGCGACCAGGGTGCCATCCAGCCAGCATCCCAGTTCCTGAGGAGGGCGTCCCGATGGCCCCACCTGGATCCAGGAATACAGAAGGAGCTTGCCGGAATCCTGCAAAGAATTCAACGGCCCCACCAGGAACTGTGATCCCTTCCGTTACCCTCCCAAGTTTTCTTTTCTTTTTTGTTTTGTTTTTTGTTTTTGTTTCTTCCCCCTGCTGCCGTGGTGGACCGTACCGGTCTGCGAACCGGTGACCCGGCAGGCTCAGTGTTTCTTCGTGCGTGACTGGAGCAATGGTCCAGCCACTGCACGCCGTTGTTAATGTTTGTTTTATAATAAACGCCCCGGCGAGATCCGGGTGAAAATCGAACGCCTGATGCGCTCGAGGGTTGACGTGTTTTCTCTGTGCTCCTTGTGCCAGGAAGTCTCCCCCAGGGCAAGCGTCGTGTGGTTCGGTGGTCGATCCGGCAGCGATGCCTGACGCGACCACCCGGGATGGTCAGCGGGCAGGGGCAACGGCGCCCCCAGAGGCGATGGAGAGCCAGGGGACGGCGGCAACGTCGTCCCCAGAGGCGATGGAGGTGGGGGCATCCGCCCTCACAGAATCGGTCCCCGCTGCAGCGCGGGCGTGGAGCGCCGTTGTGTCGGCGCCATCGCCTGCAGCCGCGGCGGAATTGTCGGCCTATGTAGAGGAGGGGTACAACCCCTCATTGTTCTACATGGTAGGCAATTTATATTCTTTAGAGAGTTCGGGCGCCTTCTCGAAGGGCATGCGCGCTCTCGATGTGAAAGAGGAGGAGCTCAGCGCTATGACCATCCGCAGCGGGGGTCAGTACGTTGAGGTCATCTGCAAACAAGCAGACCTGGCCCAACGACAGCTTAAAACCCCCGTTGTGATATGGACGCGCAGGCTCCTCATCACTGCGGCGGACCGCAGCATGGTGGTACACCTGTTAGGCGTAACCGGGCGAATGCGCAAAGAACAGGTTCGCGCCGCTCTAGAACAATTTGGAACGGTCCACGCGCAGTGGACGAAAGTTAGTCCTTTCGAGGACTTCACGGGGCTGCAACACGGCCTCCCTGCTGCGCGCATGACTGTTCAGGAGGGCTGCACTCTTCCCCACAAACTGGTGGTCGAAGGCGAAACCGTCAACCTCTGGGATGTGGGGAAGTCGAAATACTGTGGCTTCTGCAATACGTCGGGCCACCTCAAAAAGAGGTGTCCCAATGTGCAGTGCCAAGTATGCGGAACCATGGGACACACCAGGGAGGTGTGCCCTAAAGCAGCAGTGCAGGTGGTTTCCAAGAGAAACCTTATAAAACGTGCCAGGCTTCTGCAGAAAATGCTGGTGGCGAAAGCTGCCGCGAAGGCTGTGCCAACCGCGCTCAAGGACCAGGCCGCACCCGAGACCCCATCGAACAACGCCGAACGAGTCGAGAAAACAAGCAAGGAGCCTGGGTGGCAGGTGGGTACGGCCAAAAAATCAAATAAGGAGAGGAGGATGGAAAAAAAAATCGCCTACCAACAGAAGAAGAAAGAGCAGGGTATCGCGATAATTAAAGAGTGCACAGTCGTCGTGGAACGCATTCCCGATGTTACCCAACGCTGCCAGAAAGAACTCCCCGCTACCGACGACCTCTTCCCTGTTGACTCTGTCAACAGCGACGGGAGCGAGCCGGCGGCGGCGTCCGTCATCGACACCACCATCGATGACGTAGCCTTCGCGCGAGCCACGGAGGAACTGGCTGCCTCGTTGCAGCCAGAACCCTCCAAGGCAGACAAGAAGGCCTTTAGGCGTTTGGCTTCCCCTCAGGAGTCCCCCACCACCGACCACGAGGTGGAGGCCGGAAGCGAAGCCTTCGTTTCCACGGCACTTCGCAAGAAGGCTGGACGTAAGTCCACAAAGCCAAGGAAGCTCGTTTCTCCCGTCGAAGGGGAAGAGATGGCTTCCGCGAGCAAGGGTGCCATGAGCGTGGGAAACTCGCGGGACCCGTCGCCCGAGAGACTCCCACGCACGGACACGGAGGGGATGGAAGAAGTAGAGGCCGAACAGGTGCCTCAGGTGCCTGAGAAGGCCGTAACCCCCATGGACATTCCGCCCGCCTCGCAAGAGGCGGGCTCCCCCAAACCTTAATCTTCCCAGCAGTAATGCCGGGAATCTCCTTCGCTGTCGTCTGCGCATCGCCGTTTGGAACGTGAAGGGCATGACAGATGCCGGCAGGACACGAGACATGGCCGCCCTTCTGGAGTCCTACGACCTTGCGCTGCTGCAGGAAATCCGCGTGATCTCCGCAGAACAAGCGCAAGAGATTTCTCACTCGGTCACGCCGAAGCGTTTATTCCATATAACAGAAGCAAAAAAAAGGAATTTTACAAAATAAACCAGTTGGGAACCAAACTCCCAACCGACGACTGAACAAGAATGAAGAGAATATTGCTGGCACGCAGGCCAGAGTAACAGTTTTGAGAACCGTGTGAAGGGTTGGTGAACACAAAGAAACGAAAATAAAATAAAAACAATGAATAAGGAGGACGGGATAAGGGTCTTTGGGATCGCTCTGCAAGACACGGAGATAAAAGCATAGGCACCGGAAATTTTAACAAGCGAACGGGGACGGGGTATGGGTGGGCGAGAGGTCGCAGGGGTCACCGGATTACGCCGTTCTCAAAGGTGTGTAAACCGGCGATGTATGCCGGTGATGTCCTCTTTCACCTTGTCACGAAGATGAGACCACTTTGAAGCCTTTTCCATGAATTGAGGTGCAAGCAGGTGAGCCTACCTTCGCTGCGCTGACAACTTCAGGGCGTAGGGGGCCTTCACGATGGCGCGAACCCAACACATGGTTGCTACAGTCGCGGCAACCGAAAGTCCATTGCTGCTGAAGAAGCGCCGCAGCACATCAATGGCAGTGCCTCTTTGTGACATGATGGCCGAAGTGAGCTTTCGCCACAGTTTCCAGAGGTCAGTGCAGTCCAGCAGAAGGTGCGGAAAAGACTCGATCTCTTCTCACCTTAAACAGTTTGGCAAAGCAGCTTCCCCGGAAACGATGCTTCGCTGCCTACTACAGTGTAATGCACAATGTGAAAAGAGCAGCAGATCTTGTTTCCACTTTAGGGGGAACACGGAGCTGTCCAAACAAACGGAAGAACCACTATCTCTCCGGGGGCACACTTAAATGTTCGCTCCACCGAAGCAGGCCCTTCGCCCGATTCCGAGGTGTGGCGGCTTGCACCAGCTCCTTTGTCGTCCAGCTGCCGAGGAGCTTACTGACTCCCGCTATTTTGCAGGAAAACTCCCATTCCGCCGGTAGGCAACCGTCGTTGCTTGCCCTGAGGGCAGACAGCGCTGCAGCGAGTGATGTGGCGGCCAGACGATCCGATAACTTCTTGTCCTGCATGACTTTGTCCATTTGATGACTGAGGAGAAGTCGCAGGCGTCGAAGATCTTCCGGGCGCGTTCCTTCGGAAGCTGCTCACGATGAAAAAGATTCCCGCCGCCATGCATTAATGTTCATGGGGCGGTAGGAGATCCAGCTTTGGGCTTCCAGCAGTGAGGACAGCTGCCTCAGCGGGAAGCCAAACCCTATTCTGGTGTGCCGAAAGTGGGGTAGCAACGAAAGCAGTCCCTCCCTTCCCGTGCAGCGCCTCAGTATAAGGCGTGCGGGTAAGCACCACGGCGTACACCACAGCTTGGCACAGAGCCCCAGCATTCGAAACTGCACCTGCAGATCGATGCTTTGCAAGTCTAGGATGCCCAAGCCTACATCCTGACGCGGTGGCGCCAAGTCTTTAAGTCTTAAGCGGGATCTTGCAGGGCCCCACAACGCTTTGCGTAGAAGGCGTTGCGCCCAGAATTTGACTTCCTGGGGGTGTGGACAAACAAAATACAGGGAGCGGAAAAGGGTGCCAACGAAGGCGTTCTAGATGCTGGCCCGTTCCGGCAAGACGAACTCGCCTCCTGAGAACATGCGAAGTGCACGCTCTACCTTCCGAAGGCAGTCCGACCACTCTTCTGAATTGCAAAAGTCTCCCAACGTCACGCCAAGGTACCACAGGTACCTGCCTGTGGGGATCCTTAGGTAGATTCATTCGGAATGCCCCTCCCACGTCGCTCGCACCGGAACAACCATGCATTTGCTTCTGTTGACGCTCACGCCTGCACCGCGACGGATCAACTCAAAGAAATCTTCAAGTGACGCTGCCGGGGTGGACATGGGCAACAGAAGAAGCAGGTCGTCTGCATAGGCTGCCACGGACGGCGTACCTGGACAGGAGCTCGGCACGGTTGCTAGCGTCAGCCTGTAAGCCTCCGGCACCAATTCAAAATAGATGGTAAAGTGCAGCGGCCTTAAGCTATCGCCCTGCCTAATTCCTCGCCGTACTGGCACGCCGTACACGCGACAGCCACAGAAAACAATGAATGTAATCGCGTGGCGCCAGCAGGAGCGCAAGTACGCCAATAAAGATGCAGGGAGGCACAGACGTTCAAAGAGCTCAAGAAGAAGCTTTTGGTTCACGCAATCGAAAGCTTTGTGCAAATCGACTGCAACCGCCAAGGCTCCCGGGGTTTCCCATTGCGACACGCGCCTCCGTCGGTGAGAGATCAAAGGCGTCGCTTCCGCACGACGATCCATCGCCATGCGATGCTGCTATTGCAGCCATGTGCGGATGAACAACAGGTTCGCGTTTATGGACCGCCCAGGAACAGCGAAGGTCTGCTCCGGACTCACCAAAGACTCCGCGATCCTTCCCATCCGCGCCACCCAAAGTTTCCAGAACAACTTGACGTCCGAATTCACTAATCTGATCGGACGCCAATTGTTCAGTTGGCGCAAATCTCCGCCTTTCGGCAGGAGACGCACCTTCGCTAAGCGCAACGAGGCGGGGACATCGCCCGCGTCTCGCATCAGCGACGAGAGTTATAGCACCAGTGGGATGAACTCCGCCGCAAAGCACTGGAAGAATTCCGCGGGGAGTCCATCGTCGTTTGGCGCTTTTCGTCTCTTGAGCCCCGAGATGGCCGAGGAAATTTCCTCTGCCGTGAAGGGCTCATCAAGACGCGCGCGTTCCTCCTCGTCTACAACAGGTGCATCAATCGGCAGAAGCAGCCGGGAGAGGCTGCGTTCCGTCGGTGCCTCTGCATACAGAGAAGAGTAATAGCGCCTGACTATCCGTCGCACGTTGGCTGGAGCCGAGCATCCCCGGTCCTGGTCGTCGAGCAGAACTGTCGCCCCTGACTGCCGGACCTGGCTCTCGGCCTTGGCCTTGTACTCGGATAATCGACCAACGTCCGCGCGCCTGGAAAAGGAGCGGGCCTGCAGAAAATCTCTGCTGTTGGCTACGCCCTCTCCGAAGCCGCGCGGATGCTGGTGCAAGGGAAACCGGCAGCAGAACTCGCGGACCGATCTTTTCAGATCGTTCCAGTCCTCGAGCGTGAGCGGACGGGTTTTTGTTTCGCTCTTGAGCGTTTGTGGTTTTATTTTTTTTTCTTTTTTTTCTTGGTGTGCCAGTGGATTCGGTGGTGGCTAGGCGGCAATGCCTGGGACCACCACCAATGTTAAGGAGGTGTCGACGTCTATGCCGCCTCCTGAATCAATGGATGTGGGGGCAACCGCTCCCACAGAAGCGACTCCCTAGATAGGGAGAAGCTGGAGTTCCGTGGCTGCGGCGCCAACGCGAGCAGCTGCGGCTGAGTTAAAAGCCTACTTGGAGGAGGGGTACAATCCCCCTCTACTCTACAAGGTAGGCAACTTTACTCCTTCGAGAGTGCACGCGCTTTCTCGAAAGCGATGCACTCCCTCAAAGTACCACAGGAGGAGCTCTTCGCGATGACCATCAGGAGTGGTGTACAGTACGTTGAGGTGATTTGCAAAGAAGCAAGTCTTGACCAGCGTCTGCTCCGTACACCTGTTCCTTTAGGGAATCGCCGGCTCCTCCCCATCACGGAGGATAGATCTATCGTGATCCACCTCCTCGGAATCACCTTCCGGATGGCCGAAGAGGCTGTCCGAAAGGAACTAGTTAAATTTGGGACTGTCCACGCGTTGTGGAAAAGGCCGACTCCGTTCTGGGAGTACGATCTCCTGAATTGCGGTATGGCTTCCGCGCGCATCACGGTACGCGAGGGTTGCTTTCTACCTAACAAGCTGGAGGTCAACGGCGAACCCGTTGACATCTGGTATGTCGGTAAGCCGCATTTCTGCGGGCATTGCAGCACTTCAGGTCACCTGAAAAAAAGGTGCCCCCACTTGCAGTGCAAGCAATGCAAGCAACCCGGGCACACTCTTCCAGTGTTTCGCAAAATGAAGTCCGCGTCGCGTCCGCACGGAATGCGAAGAAGCGCGCGGCGAGAAAAAGACGAGTTCAGGCAGCCCGCGAGAGAGCCGCCGCTCGTAAAACAACTATCGTGCCCCAGGTGAAGGTCAGCTCCGAGATCTTGGAAAACTCGGACAAGGTCGAGGAGAACGGCCAGGAATTTGGATGGCAGGTAGTAAAATCCAAGAGGCAGAAAAGCCTCAAGGAAGAAAAAAAAAAAACTGTCGCGAAACGCAGCGAGAATTTGCAGCGTCGCGAAAATATCAAACGCTGCTCTGTCGTCATCAAGCGCATTTCTGCGGTCGAACAGAGCGGCAAAATTGCACTCGTCGCTGCCGACTTTTAGCCCTCCGGCAAATTAATGCCGGAGTCTATCGACCCGGCGGTGGGGTCCGTCGTCGAACGCATGCTCGACGACGTCGCCTTCGAGCGAGCGGTGGAGGAGCTCGTTGCGTCCTTGCTGCGTCCCCTTAAATCCGCGAAAAAGGCCTTAGGGCGTCCGACCTCGATCAAGAAGTCGGAGATTCCGAACTCTGACGCAGAGGCGGAAAACACAGCCTGCGGCATCGCGCCCTCCCGCCCGAAGGCCAATCGCACGAAGAAGGCTACCCGCAAAATTATCCCGTCCATGGAAAAGAAAGAGTTAATTGAAAGAAGAAAGCGTGCGAATTAAGTGGGGAACTCCGGGGACTCTCCTCGAGAGGTAGGGAAAGGGTAGAGTCTGTGCCCCAGGTGCTTCAAGTGCCTGAGATGGCCGCGGTCCCCTTACTCGTCCGTCCCACCTGTCCATTGACAGTTGCTGCAACGCCACGTTCCCAGCCTTAATGCCGGGAATCGCCTCTTGCCGCCGTCTGCGAATTGCTTGTTGGAACGTCAACGGACTAAGCGACGACGGCAAGAGACGAGACGTGGCCTCCACCCTGGCATCGCTCGACCTGGTGCTGCTGCAAGAGATCTACGTGATCTCCGCAGACTAAGCAACGGAGATCGAGCGTATCTCGGGTGGACGGCTGCTGTGGCGTTGCGGCACCGTTAAATCTTGCGGTGTCGCGTTCCTGCTTCGTCCAGCTGTCGAGGCTGCGGCGAAGGGCGTACGGTTCCATAGTGCCGGGCGCGTCGGGCAGTTGACCATCAGGTGGTCCGACTCCATCGATCTGGTCATTACCAACGTGTACGCCCCAAGCGGCAGCGACGCGCTAAGGGCAAAGGCAAGAAGAGATTTCTTCCTTATCCTGAGACGCGAATATCTGGACGAAGCGGGAATGAGCAAAGCGCACCTAATCGCAGGTGACTTTAACCTACGCCTGCTGTCAGGTGCGTCCGACACACTTCGGGACCGCGTGAACGAGCTGTGCGCAGAGATGCACACGCGCAACTTGTTCGCGGGAGATCCGGAAATGGTAGACAGCATAGATCACGTGTTTCTTGACCAGCACCTATGCTCACGCGTGGGCAGGCGCGGCAAGTTACCGTCGGAACTGTCGGACCATGACCGGATCGTACTCGAGGTGCGCCCACGCGATAGGGGTCCGCCGTCATCTGCGTGGCGCTTCCCGGGGGACTGGCTGAAACTTCCGGAAGCCGCGGAGAATCTCGGCGGATTCATACGAGGTTATAGCTTGCATACGCTTCAGGACTGAAACCGCTTCAAGCGATCGGTCCGGAATTTTTGCGACGAGGTCCCTATGAACCTCCTGCCTGCCGGGTTTGGTGATGCCACCCGGATACGCCGGGACGTTTATTAAAAACATTTCAACGGTCAATACAGAACGTGGTACAAGGCCCCACTGACGGCCACGCAATACCGGAACTGCCGGGACACCGGGACGCAGCCCGGTGAGGCTCTCCTCGGCAGTGGAGAAGGATGGAGGAAAAAACAAAAATAAAATAAAAGAGAAAAACAAACCACAAAAAAAAGTTTGGAGGGCCGGAAAGGGATCACAGAAAACTGCTGGGAGCGCCCATCCTTTGCAGGATGCCTTCTAGTTCCATTCTCAGCTTTCCTAGATAGGGCCATCGGGTAGCTCTCTGCAGGAAGCGAGAAGCATACTCGATGACGTCCCTCACTATGCAGTCTTCATCTTCGGCATCATTCCAGGCCGCCACGATACCACGAATGCAGCAAAGTGCTGCCAGGGCTGCGGCTGGACTGAGGGCGTCCCGCACGAAGAAAAGACTGAAGACACATCCAACATTGCCACCATCCGGTATCCGGAGGGCCGTTTTCAGACGATCCCAAAGAATCAGAACGGCAGGGCATTCAACTAAGAGGTGGGGGAGCGAATCCCGCTCCCCACACCTGGCACACGCAGGATTTACTCTTCCCCGCGTCCAGTGGAAGCGGCGCGCGTTGCAGGGTAGACCCCAATGCAGCCACAGAAGCGCCGATTCTTGCCACTTCAAGGGGAGAATCCTGGATCCAAGTAGAACCGGGGGCCACTCCAGGTCATCCAATCGAATGCCGAGCAGGTCGCCCCATCTTCTTAATCCACGCGGCTGGAGACTAGGGCTCGTTGCATCTGTCAACTCTCCCATGGTCCAGCCGCTCATCATCTTCTCTCTGCCTGCGATACGGCAGCAGACTTGCCACCTTGGCTTCCGGCTTCGGTGAAGCGCCCTTTGGAGGAAGAGCATCGCCGTAACAAAGGGTGTGCCTTCCGCCCACGTGCAACTCGGTGGAAATTCAAGAATTTCACGGAGAGTGCGGCGGGCGTAAAAGCCGACTCGCAGGCAGTTCATCCGGTCTTCGCACCTCTGGTTCTGCTTGGCCCAGGTGCCAGCAGTCTCTTCCAGCCAAGCGGAGGAGTTAGCAGGGCAACAAACCATCCAGTCGTTCTCCTTTGCCAGGGTTGCCATGCGGCCGAGCATTAGACCGCATCTTCGAATCTTCCGGCCAGGGCACAGAAGAAACGATGCAAGTCCTTCGCAGCGGGACACACGTCTGGCCAGGAGGCGGGCCAGAATGCACCAAGCGGTGCTCCACATCTTCGCTGCGATGGCGAGGGTCCGCCATCGCAGCTGGATTTCCACGCGCTCCAGCGTCAGGATGCTGAGACCGCCGTCCCGACGCGGAGCGCACAAGTCCTTCAAAGGGACACGGGGCCTCCCCTTGCCCCAAAGAGCTATGCGGAGGAGGTCCTTCGTCCGCTTTTTTGATTCCACGGGGGCGGGGCAAACAAAAAGCAAGGCGCAGAGGATGAGGGCCGCGAAGGCGTTACAAACCGCGGCCCGTTCCGGCAAGTGAAACTTGCCTTCCAGGAACGGGCCGATCGCCGTCTCGACTTTTTGGAGGCAGCTGGACCACGCTTCCGCAGGGGAGAAGTCCCCCAACGGCACACCGAGGTACTTGATGCACCTCACCGTGGGGATCCCCAGACGGACTTAGTCCTGCTGCCCTGCCCACGTCGCTCCAACTGGCAACAGTGACGACTTTGCCCTGTTAACCTGTAATCCGGTCCCACGGCTAAGCAGGTCGAAGAAATCTCCGACCGCCTTCGCCGGGATGGACATAGGTAAGAGGAGCAGAAGATCGTCGGCATACGCCGCTACGGCTGGCGTGCCGGGACACGAGCTCGGCAAGGGGGACAAAGTCACCCTGTACGCTCTCAGCACCAACTCAAAGTAGGTGCTCAAGAGCAGGGGGCTGAGGCTATCGCCCTGCCTTATGCCCCGCCGCACCGGCACGCCAAACACCTTTTGTCCACTGAAAGTGATTGAGATTATCGCGTTCCGCCAGCAAGAGCGCAGGTAGGTAATCAAGGAGGGTGGGAAGCCCATGCGACCCAGGAGCTTCAAGAGGAGTTCCTGGTCAACACAGTCGAATGCCTTATGGAGGTCGACTGCGATCGCTAACGCCCACTTTCCCGCATAAGGGTCCCTTCCCTGTCCCACTGGCGGCCCCAAAGTAGGGTTGCAAATTTTCCCTTTCCCTTCTTTATTACTCCGCTGCGCGTGCATCCATGTGCTCGCGAAGAAGAGGTTGTCCTCCATACTTCGCCCGGGAACAGCGTAAATCTGCTCCGGGCTAATTATGGAATTGGACACTTGCCCCAATCGCGAAGCCCACAGCCCGGCAATCAACTTGGCGTCCGAGTTCACAATCGTGATCGGACGCCAGTTGCAAAGTTTCCTGAGGTCTCCTCCCTTCGGGAGGACCCTTACCCTGGCTGACCAAAACGAGGCAACAACATCGCCTTCGTCTCGGATTCGCCTTGTAAACTAGAGCACCAGGGGGGCCAGCTCTTCCGCGAAACTCTGAAAGAACTCCGCGGGCAAGCCGTCCTCCCCTGGCGCCTTACGCCTCTTGAGCCTTTTGATACCGGCGAGAATTTCACCGGTCGTGAAAGGCTCATCAAGGCTTTCTCTCTCCTCCTCCCCTATCGCCACGGAACCACTCATGAGCAATCGCCGCGAGGCGTCTTGTTCGGGTGGTGTTTTAAGGTAAAGGGAGGAATAAAAACACCCCACGAGATTCCGTACCGCAGACGGGGACGAACGTTCCCGGCCCAGGTTATCCAGCATGCTGGCTGACCCGGATTGCCAGGCTTGTCGCTCGGCTCGGGCGCGGTATTCGGCCAGGCGACGGACATTGGGGTTCCTCTCGTGACGACGCGCGTACAAATACGCCCGTTCGTTGCGAGCCCATCCGCCGAATCCCTTGGCGAGTGGACGTGTGTTTCCTTCGCTCCCGAGTGAGTCGATAGAAAGCGGTTTTTTTCTTGTGTTGTTTGGTGTGGAACATCGTTGGTGTCCGATGGCAGCGATGCCTGAGGACACCACGATGGAGGTAGGTGTGGGGGAGGCTCCCGCGAAAAAGGCCCCCACAGGTGAGTCGGACCTGGGGGCTGGAAGTGCATCCTCTTTTTCGGAGGCACCCCCCAGGAAGTCGGGACGCAAGTCCCAGAAACCCAGGAGGCGCCTCCCCTCCACCAGCGAGGTGGAGAAGCAGGAAGCTAGCGGTAGCGTGGGAATCCCGGAGGGGGAACTCCCACGCTCGGAAGCCGTCGAGCCGGCCAACCCCATGGAGGAGGGTGAGCAGGGGGGCGAAGTCCTCCCTGCAGTCGCCGAGCCTGAACAGCCCGCCCCCATGGAGGAGGGCCAACAGGTAGGCGCGACCCCACCTGAGGGTGATCCGCTCGACGCGCCGTTACCGATGGAGGAGGGAAACTAGGTGCACGCAGCGCCTGACCCTCCTACTCCACCTAGCGTCCCGTCCCAACAGGTGGCGGACGCCGCATCGCCATCTTCCCAGGAGTAACACCTGGGCTCGCCAGTCGCCGTCGGATTCGCGTCGCCTGTTGGAACGTCAACGGGCAGCGCGACGACGGTAACAGGGGAGATACGGCCGACACCCTGCGTGAGCTCGACCTGGCCCTGCTGCAGAAGATCCTCGTGATCACAGCGGCAGACGTCCAGGAGATCGAGACGATCGCGGGGTGTCGGTTGTATTGACGGTGCGTCCTCCTTAAATCCGGGAGCCAGGCGGTGCAGGGGGAACTCCTCGCAGAACTCGCGGACCGAGGCCTTGAAGAGGTTCCAATCTTTGAGACTGCGGAGGGTGACGCCTCTCAGGAATTCGCGAAGGTGTTCCTTCGCACCTGAGAGCCGCGTCCAGTCCCCAGGCAACCGCCACGCCCTGGACGGGGGTCCCTTGTCGCCCGGACTCACCTCGAATATCAATCTGGAATGGTCAGACAGTTCCGACGCATTTTTCTCCCGTTTGCCGACCTGCGAGCAGAGGTCGACGTCCAGGAAGACGTGGTCGATGCTGCTGACCATTTCCGGGAGTTCCCCTAACAAGTTGCGCGTGCGCATGGCAGCGCAAAACTCGTTAGCCGTCCGTTCCTGTGTGCGTAGCTCACCTGATAGCAGGCGGAGATTGAAGTCTCCCGCTATCAGGTGAGCCACGCGCACGTTCGCTTCCACCAGTCATTCGTGCTTCAGGCTTTCCAGGAACGCCGCGCGTTCCCGGTACCTGTTATAACCGCTCGGGGCGTATACGTTTGTTACGACGAGGTCGATCGTGTCGGACCATCTAAGAATCAGCTGGCCGACACGACCGGCTTCGTCGAAGCGCACGCCCTTCACGCCAGCGTCGACCGCCGGCTTCATGAAAAACGCGACGCCGCAGGTGTATCGGGTGCCGCATTGCCACACCAGCCGCCCCCCTGCGATCCTCTCGATCTCCTGGGCGTTCTCCCCGGTGATCACGTGGATCTCCTGCAGGAGTGCCAGGTCGAAGTCACGGAGGGTGGCTGCCGTGTCTTGTCTGTTGCTGTCGTCGCGCAGCCTGTGGACGTTTTAACATGCCACACGCAATCGACGGCGACAGGCGAGCTCAGGTGTTATTCCCGGAAAAGTGGCAATGATGCTCCCGCCACCTGGTCGGGCGGGACGGATGGAGGCATGGGGGCACCGCCTAGCGGTTCTCCCACCTCCATGGGGGCCGATTTCTCGGCGGACCGCAACGGTTGAAGGAAGCATGCTTCACGCACCTGCTTCCCCTCTTCCATGGGGGCCGATTCCTTGACTGCGTTGGACGGCAGGGGGGAGCGGTTCTCAGCTGTCTGCTCCCCCTCTTCCATGACCATCTTCTCCGCAGGCTCCACCGGTGGAAGGGGGAGGCAATGCCCTACCTGCTCCCTCTCCTCCATGGGGGTGGCCCGCTGCTCGGTGGCGGAGGGTGGGAAAATTCCTCCCTCCGTTCCCACGCTGCCGGCTTCCCCCTCGCTCTTCGTCGGGATGCGCCTCTTGGGATTCTTGAACTTCCGTCCAGTGTTCTTCGGAGGCGCCTACGTGGAAGAGGACGCACTTCCGGCATCCGGGTCGTGGTCACCTGTCGGAGGTGCCCTGGTCGCGGCCGGCCTTCGCAAGGCCTTTTGCGCGCCGTTCTCACGGTCGGCGAGTTCGGCCGCGAGCTCTTCCGCCGCCTGCTGGAAGGCGGCCTCGTCGATAGCGGCGAGCGCGTCACGCGGTTCCCCCTCTGTTTGCACAGAGGGTTCGCCTTGCGTGATCGCGTTATCGTCGGCGTCGACGAGGGGGATATCTCCCCCGGTGGCGGTGTCAGGTACCTCCACACGCTCCAAAGCGACCGAACATTCGCTGATCAACGCGCGGCGTTGTCTCCTATTTAAAGGAGACGTCGCGGGTTCCGCTGTCGACCCTTCGGTTTTCTTAATTTTCTTGGCTTTAGGCTTCGCCTTCTGCCAGCCTTCGCTCTTTTCAGCGTCGTCGGTGGATTCCACGACCGGCGTTTCCTGCACGGGCTCGGGCTCCGGCTGTGGGTTCCGTCTCACGGGTGCCTTCGCAGGCTTTTCCGTGGCCCCCGCGCGTTTCCCTTTGGCCTTTTTCAAGGCAGCGGGAGCCAAGGGTTCGCGCTTCGGGCACACTTTGCGGAGGTGGATCTTCTCTCCACAGTGGAAACACTGGATGTGAGGGCACCGCTTTTTCAGGTGCCCTGTGGCATCACAGTGTCCACAGTACTTGGTCTTGCCCACGTACCAGACGTCGACGGTCTCGTTGCCGACGTCTTGTTTGTGGGGTAGCCCACCGTTTTCGTGGACGGTTACACGCGCACCAGCCATGCCACTAAACAGTCTTCCGTAACTCTGGAAGACGTAGGGCTTGGGCCATAGCGCGTGAACCGTTTCGTATTTTCCGAGTTACTCCTGCACGTCGGCTTTCGACATGCGGAGGGTGACTTCCGTGAGGTGCGTCACCACGGAGCGATCCTCCGTTACCGGGAAAACCTTTCGGTCTTCCAGTGTGTTTGACGTATTCAGTAGGTGTTGAGCAAGGCTTGCATTTCTGCAAGTCACCTCCACCCGTTGACCACCACTCAACACGGAAAGACCTTCCAGATCTTCCTCTTTTACATTCAACCACTGCAACTCCCTTTCGAAGTTGCGAGCGGTGTTCCCGATAAACAGATTGCCTACCTTGTATAACAGAAACGGCTCGTATCCCTGCTCCAAGTAGGCTTTCTGCTCGGCGAGGGCTGCAGGAGATGGGGCTGCAGCCACTGAACTCCAGGTATTCGGCGATGCCGAAGACGCATTCGAGGGTGCAGGTGCCCCCTTTTTCAAGGAGGCGGTTGTGCGCTTTTCCAGGGTTATGGTTGTCCCCTTTTTCAAGGGGGCGGTTGCACCCTGTTCCAGCGGGGCTTTTGCCCCCTTTTTCAAGGGGGCCTCTGCCCTCGCTTCTGAGGCGGCGGTTGCCCCCTTTTTCAGGGGTACGGCTGCCGTCGCCTCCGTGGGGGCGGTTGCCCCCACCTCCGTGGGTTGGGGAGAGGAGCAAGCCTCTCCCCCTCCTATATCCATCGCGGTGTCCTTAGGCATTTCTGCCATTGGACATCGCAGATGCTTCACACACAAACACAATCGAAATCAACCGCTTTACACCAGGCGCAGAGGAGCGCTACAAAAACAGGTCCGCACGCCAAGTTGATCACAGGGCTATGGGCTTCGCGTCTGGGGCAGGTGGCAGAATCCGTAATTAGCCCAAAGCAGACTTTTGCTGTTCCCGGGCGAAGTATGGATGCCAACCTCTTCTTCGCAAGCACATGGGTGCACCTGCAGAGAAGAGAAAAGAAAGGGATAGGGAAAGTCGGCAACCCCACATTGCGGCCTCCAGCCGGACTGGGAAGGGACCCTTGGGCGGGGAAGTGAGCCCTAGCGCTCGCAGTCGACCTCCACAAAGCGTTCGATTTTCACCCGGATTACGCCGGGGCGTTTATTGTAAAATAAACATTTACAAAGACGTGCGGTCGCTCGACCATTGCTCCAGCCACGCACGAAGAAACACAGATCCTGCCGGGTCACCGGTTCGCAGATCGGTTCGGTCCACCGCGGCAGCAGGAGGAAGGGGGAAAAACGAAAAACAAAACAAAAAAAAAAGAAAAGAAAAGTAGGGAGGGTAAGGGAAGGGATCACAGTTGCTGGTGGGGCCGTTGCATCCTTTGCAGGATGCCGGCAAGCTCCTTTTGTATTCCTGGATCCAGGTGGGACTATCGGGACGCCCGCCTCAAAAACTGGGAGGCTGTCTGGATGGCACCCTGGTGGCGTTGTCCTCCCTTAGCCTTGCTCCAAGCGGTGACGATCCCGCGTAGGCAGCACAAAGCTGCTAACGAGGCCGCTGGCCGAAGGGCGTCGTCAACGAAGAGGGCTTCCAGTGCGTCCCTGGGGTTGCCGCCGGGGAGACCGATGGCCGCGGCAAAGCGAAACCAAAGGGGCCGAAGGGCAACACAATCCACTAGCAGGTGGGGGAGGGACTACCGTTCCCCACAACTGACGCAATTGGGGTCCACCGCTCCCCAGGTCCAGTGGTGTCGGCGGGCGTTGCTGGGGAGTCTTCAGTGCTGCAACAGGAGAGCCGACTCCTGCCATTTGAAGGGAAGGGCGGAAGTGTTCATGAGCACCGGGGGCCATTCAAGATGTTCAATGGGAACATCGAGCAGCGCGCCCCAGCGCAGACGTCCATTGGGAGGCGTACTCGGGGTCGCAGCGTCTGTTAACTTGCCCGTCTTCCACTCTCCTATCTTCTTCTCCTTTCCGGAGATTGTTACTGTAACCACCCACTTCGCCGCAACATTGCTGTCCAGATGTTCCATCAGGGATGGCAGCGCAGCAGCGAGGGGGGTTCTTCCTGCCCACACTCAGTTCTTTGGATCCTCCAGGATCTCGCGGAGCGTGCAACTTCTGTAACCCCCAAACAGGAAACTTTGTTCCTGTTGGGAACGTTGCATGCCGAACTGTCCCTACGTTCGAACGGTTTCCTGCAACCAGGCACTACCGCTAAACGGGCGACAGGTGAGCAATCCTGGGTTTTTCCGATACAGAGCAGCCACCGTCCGTAGCTGGAGTCCGCATCGGTTGACGCGGCGACGGAGTACAAGAAGCGACGTCAGTCCCGTCTTGCCGGTGGCTTGCTGGAGAAGGAGACGTGCAGGGACGCACCAACAGGTGCACCACAACTCTGGAACGAGTGCCGACAAGCGGAACTGGAGCTGAAGCTCCAGCCGCTCCAGTGTCAGGAGGCCCAGACCACCATCCCGACCAGGAGCGCACAAGTCCTTTAAGCGGACTCGGGCCCTCCCGTTGCCCCAAAGGACGATACGGAGAAGGTCCTTTTTCCCCTTTTTGATTCTCTCTCTGGGGGGGGAAAACAAAAAGCAGGGGGCGGAGGAGAGGAGCCGCGGACGTGTTCCAAACCGCGGCCCGTTCAGGCAGAAAAAACCTGCCGCCTCGGAACGGGACGATCGCCGTCTCTACTTTTTCGAGGCAGCCGGACCACGCTTTCGCATGGGAGTAGTCCCCCAACGGCACACCAAGGTACTTGAAGTGCCTCACCGTGGGGATTCCCAAACGGACCCAGTCCTGCTGCCCTGCCCACGCCGCACCAACTGGCATCACGGACGACTTCGCCCTGTTCACCGTAAGTCCAGTTCCACGTTGCAGCAGGTCGAAGAACTCCTCGACCGCCGCAGCCGGGGTGGACATAGGGAGCAGCAGCAGAAGGTCGTCCGCGTATGCTGAAACGGCCGGCGTACCGACACAGTCGTGCGGCAGGTGCACCAGAGTTCCCCTGTACGCTCTCAGTACCAACTCAAAGTAGGTACTGAAGAGCAAGGGGCTCAGGCTGTCTCAATGCCGGATCCCACGCCGCACCGGCATGCCGTGCACGGTCTGCCCGCTCACAAGTCGTTCGACTGTGTAGACCAGGAACTCCTCTTGGAGCTCCTGGGTCGCTTGGGCTTCCCATTCTCCCTGATTTCCTACCTGCGCTTTTGCTGGAGGAATGCGATAATTACCGTCTCTTTCAGCAGTCAAAAGGTGTATGGCGTGCCGGTGCGGCGGGGCATAAGGCAGGGAGATAGCCTGAGCCCCCTGCTCTTCAGCACCTAGATTGAGTTGTTGCTGAGAGGGTACAGGGTGACTCTGGCCCCATTGCCGAGCTCGTCCCCCGGCACGCCCGCCGTTGCAGCGTACGCCGACGATCTTCTGCTCTTGTTGCCAATGACCACTTCGGCAAAGGCGGTCGGAGACTTCTTCGATCTGCTCAGCCGCGGGACCGGACTGCAGGTTAACAGGGCGAAGTCGTCGGTTGTGCCAATAGGTGCGGCGTGGGCAGGGCAGCAGGACTGGGTCCGTCTGGGGATCCCCACGGCGAGGTGCTTCAAGTACCTTGGTGTGCCGTTGGGAAACTACTCCCCTGCGGAAGCGTGGTCCGGCTTCCTCCAAAAAGTCTAGGCGGCGATCGGCCCGTTCCTGGAAGGCATGTTTCACTTGCCGGAACGGGCCGCGGTTTGAAACGCCTTCGCGGCTCCTCTCCTCCGCCCCCCGCTTTTTGTTTGCGCCCCCACAGAGAGAATTAAAAAGCGGACAAAGGACCTCCTCCGTATCGCCCTTTGGGGCAAGGGGAGGCCCCGTGTCGCTCTGAAGGACTTGTGCGCTCCGCGTCGGGACGGCGGTCTGAGCCTCCTAACGCTGGAGCGCGTGGAGAAGCAGCTGCGGTGGCGAACCCTCGATATCGCAGCGAAGATGTGGAGCACCCCTTGGTGCACTCCGGCCCGCCTCCTGGCCAGCCGTGTGTCCCGGTGCGATGGACTCGCGACTTTTCTTCTGAGCCGTGGCCGGAAGATGCGAAGATGCGTTATACTGCTCGGGCGCATGGCAACATTGGCGAAGGGGAACAGCTGGATGGTTTGCTGCCCCGCCAACTTCCCCGCCTGACTGGAGGAGAATATTAAAACGTGGGCAGCGGTTAACCAGAGGAGCCACGAAACGTGGAATCGTCTTAGATGCAGCCTTTTCGCCCGCTGCACGCTGCGGAATCTCCTGGAGAGTCCAGCAAGATGCATGTGGACAGAGACGACCTGCCAAGCTAGGGCGCTGCCCTTCCTGAAGAGAGCACTTCACAGCAGCCAAACGCGAAGGTGGCAAGTCTCCTGCTGCATCGAGGGACGCGAGAAGTTGATCAGCGGCTGGACAACAGGAGAACTGGCCGACGCCACTACCCCGAACGTCCAGCCGCGAGGATTATTAAGATGGGGCGAGCTGCTCGCCATCCCCAGGGTTGAGCTGAAGTGGCATCGGATGATGAAAGAATCCAGAATCCTGCTTCTTAAGTGGCAAGAGTCGGCGTTGCTTTTGTTGCACTGGGGTCTACCCTGCAACGCGCGCCGCTTGCACTGGACGAGGGGAGCTGTGGATCCTGCGTGTGCCAGGTGCGGAGAGCGGAAGTCGCTTCCCCACCTTATTGTGGATTGTGCTGCCCTCCGACCCCTTTTGAGAACGGTTCGGGGCGACCCTCGGGCTCCCTACGGGCAGCACCCCCAGAGACGTTCTTCGGCTCCTCTTCGTGAAGGACGCACTGCAGCCAGCCGCAGCCATCGCAGCATTGTGCTGAGTAAGAAGCATCGTGGCGGCATGGAGCGGAGCCAACAACGAAGAAGTGGGTCCACAGGCCAGATATGTCATCCCGTATGCCCAACGGCTCTTGCGAAGAGCTGCCGGATGGCCCCAACTGGGAAATATGCAGACTGATCTCGAGGACTTCGTTCGACGGTCGGGCCCTCCATACAGCGACCAGTGATCCCTTCCTTGCCCTCCAACTTCTTTTTGTTTGTTTCTTTTTATTTTTCTTTTTGTCTTATCCCCATCCCCCTTCGCTGTCGCGGAGTGCCACGCCGGGCTGCGTCTCGGTGTCCCGACAGGTCCTGTGTTTACGGCCGTGGTGGGGCCTTGTACCACGCATGTAGAGTCTAATAATAAACGCCCCGGGCGTACCCGGGTGATAACGCCGAAACCTGGAGGGAGACGGTTCAGGGGAAACTGGTCGCAGAACTCGCGGTCTGAGCTCTTCAAGTCGTTTCAGTCCGCGAGCGACTGCAGATGAAAGCCTTGCAGGAAAGAGCTAAGATGTTGCGCTGCTCCTGCGAGGCGCAACCAGTCCCCTGGAAAACGCCACGCTGTGGAGGGTGGACCTCTACCGCGCGGGTGTATTTCTAGCACGAGCCGCAGATGGTCGGAAAGTTCGGATGGCACTGCCCCTCGATTTCCCACTCGCGAACACAGGTGGTTGTCGAGGAACATGTGGTCGATCCTCGTCTCCGTCCCGGCGTCACCGGCCAACAAGTTGCGCGCGTGCATGGCAGCGCACATCTCGTTGGCCAGCTGTGCGCGAATGTCGGGCGCACCTACCAGAAGGAGGACGTTAAAGTCCCCGGCAATGAGGTGCGCCTTTCGCATGTCTGCTTCGGCCAGCCAATCTCGCCGCAGGCCTTCGAAGAACGCAGTGCGTTCCCCGCGCCTAAGGCTCGTGCCGGGCGCGTACACGTTGGTCACGACGAGGTCGATCGCGTCGGACCACTTGGCAACAAGCTCCTCGATTTGACCTTCCCCGTCGAAGTGCACGTCGCGCAGCGCATTAACGATGGCTGGCTTCAGCATGAAAGCCACACCGCGGGTGTGGTCTCTCCCGTTTTGGTATACGAGCCGCCCGCCTGCGATCTGTTAGATTTCCTGGGCCTCATCTGCGTGGAGAACGTGCGTCTCCTGCAGAAGCGCCAGATCGAAGTCCCGCAGGCTGGCGGCCACTTCTCTCCTCTTGCCGTCGTCGCGCAACCCGTTGACGTTCCAACAGATTACGCGCAGTCGCCGGCAGGAGGAGAGTCCACGCGTTGGTGGGTTTATGGTGTTTGCTTACCGTCCTCCGCCTGCTGTTCAGCAGGCGGGAGTTGTGTATCCATTGCGACGGGCTGTTGCTCGCAAGGAGGCGGTCCGTCGGTGGTTGTGGTGGTGGTTGGAGGATCCTGCTTGGCCAGGGACGTCTCCGGCGAGGAGTCGCGAGACCTCGCGGACATCGCCTCCCCGTCGTCGTGGTCCGACCGCATTTCCTCCTCCGCCGGTGGAGGTGCGGAGCGCCGCGGGTTGCCTACCTTGCGGCCCGCTTTGCGCTTCGGGAGAGCGACAGCCGGAGCGTTGCCGGCTTCGGCTTCGGACTCGGAAGTCTCCGGTCCTTTCGCCTCAGCCGGACGCCTCAAGGCCTTCTTCTGGGCCTTGGGAGGCTGCTGGAGCATGGCTGCCAACTCTTCCGCCGCCTTGTTGAAGTCCCGGTCGTCGCTGCTCACGCTGGGCTCGCGACTTTGTCGCGGCGTCGGCGTTCGCGCGGCGGCGGCTTGAACAGCTGGCGTGACGTCACATCGCATCGATCCGTCAGCGGAGCGAGTATCGATCCCCGGCTCGCGTTTGATGGCCACGCTGCACGCTTTGATTGTTGGGCGTGGCGCGACCTTCCCCTTGCCCTTTACCACTTTCTCCGGTGCGGGCGCGGTTTTTTGACGATTTTTATTTTACGGGTGACCAGATGCCAGGCTTTCTCGTAGGCAGTCTTTTCCGGGAGCTCCTGTACCGAGTCCCTTTCCTGCTGCGCGACTTTTGTCGGAGCCGACGGCTGATCCCCTTTTGTGTGGTTTATCACTATTTGTGCCTTCTCTTCCTTCTTTTGCGGAAGTTCCGGTGTTGGAGCGACGGTCATCGGGCACACCACTTTTTGTGGCCATTCGCGCAGCACTTTAGGTAAACTGCGTCCGGGCACCGCTTTTTCAAATGCTTGAACGACTTACAATTTCCAGAATACTTAGGTTTCCCCACAAACCAAATGTCGACGAACTCGTCGCCAATTTGGAGCTTGTGGGGAAGCTGTACGCTTTCTCGAAGCGTCGCGCGTGCGCCTACTCGCCCACTAAATGCACCATTCACTCCGAAGGTGTTGGGCTTTCTCCACATCGCGAAAACGCTTGCGTATTTTTCCAGTTCAGCGCGGATGGCGTTCTCATCCATCCGCACTGTTGTCCCTGTTAGGTGGACCACAATGGAGTGGTCCACCGTGTGTGGGAGTAAATTCCTGCCCTCAAATTGTACGGGCGTGCAGAGCATCTTGTGGGTAAGAGCTGCATCCTTGCAGATGAGCTCCGCCAACTGCCCTCCGCTCCGTATAGAGAGGCAAAGAATTTCATGGTCGGCAATGCCCATCTTTTTGATGGCATTGCCGCACTTTCGCGCCCTTAACGGGGAATATAAAATGCCTACCTTGTACAGGAGGGCCGGATTGTAGCCCTCCTGGATGTAGGATTGGATTTCGGCGGCGACATCGGGTGTTATCGACGCTGCCACCGCGCTCCAGGCCCTCGCTGTAGTGGCGGGTTCAGAAGAAGTGGTGGGGCGTGATCCCACCTCCTTTCGCTTGGGAGACGCGGTCTTCCCGCCTCCCTCACCTGAAACTGCGGCGTTCACAGGCATTTCTGCCTGTCAACGGCCGCGAAACACACACGGAACACCAGGAAAGAAAAACTCCCTATCCACGGAGCGGACAACAATTGCGTCCGCCGTGCGTTGCCTCCGAAGGCGCTTCTAATTCTCGTTGTATGCTAGGGAGCCGACGGAACGCAGTCTCTCGGGGCTGCTTCCGCCGGCGGATTCCCCTGCGGTCGACGAGGAGGAAAGCGCCACTCTTCACTTGCCCTTCACGGCGGAAGAAGTTTCTTCCGCCATAGCGGGTTTCAAGAAGCGCAAGGCGCCAGGTGAGGATGGTCTGCCTGAGGAGTTCTTCCAGTGCTTCGCGGCGGAACTCATTCCCCTGGTGCTGAGGCTTTCTGCGCTGATGGGGCGTGAACATCGAGGGAGTTCCATCGAGCCCGGAGTTGCGGCAGCTAATGCTGCACTCCTATCACAAGGGTTACTCGCTGCAGGAAATCAACGTGCAGCTCACTTTGGGTGCGTAAGCTTTAAGGACCTCCCTTGCCACGTCTGTTTCACCTCAAGGAGCACCTAAGCAGCAGCCAGCTGCCGGAATGGGAGGTCAGGTGCAGTATCTCTGGAAGAGAGAGCAAGGTAGTTGGACCACGGGCCAGTTGACAGACGCTGCGATTCCAAGAGTCCCATTGAAGGGACTATTGCGCTGGGGGAGCTGCTGAGCATCCCCAAAGATGCTCGTGAGTGGCCCTTGGTGCTAAAGACTTTCCAGGCCCTTCCCCTGAAGTGGCAGGTGTCGGCATTCCTGGTGTTGCACTGGGGACTCCCCAGCAACGCCCGCCGTTCTTACTGGACGAAAGAGGGCTTTGGACCCAAATTGTGACAGATGCGGGGAACGGGAAACTCTCCCGCACCTACTTCTTGACTGTGTTGCCCTCCGGTTCCTATGTTTGCGTTTCGGAACAACCCTAGGAGCACCTACGATGAAACCCAGAGACGTTTTGAAGCGCCTCTTTGTGCGCGACGCCCTTTCGTTTGCCGCAGCCCTTGCAGCCCTCTGCTGCCGACGAGGGATTGTGGCGGCATGAAGCACTGCCTCTGGTGGACCGAACGACCGGGACATCATCTCCTCTGACCTGCGCTTCCTGAGTACGGCAGCCGGAAGTTACCATCTGGGACGTATGCTGACTGAACTTGCCGGCATCCTCGAAAGGATGTAGAGGACGACGTCAGCGGAACGTGATCCCTTCCCCAACTCCTCGCTGCTTTTGTAAATAGTGTAATCTTTTTGTTTTCGTTTGTCCTTTTCTCTCCGCTGCCGAGTCGAACACGTCGTTCTGCGTGCTGGCTACACGGCGAGTTGAGGGCTTTCATAAGAAAATTTTTTCAACGCTGTAGGAGCAATAGCGTTACACCTGCTTGTTTGTTTTCATTACCAAATAAATGCCCCGGCGCACCCGGGTGTAGTAGGAGTGCCGACAATCGGACGTGTTCCTCACGGGCTCCTGACTCGCTCGTGTGTTGTGGTGAAGCACAATCGGTGTATCAATCCTCCCGTGCTGCTCCCATAAATGCTTTTCGCCCTTGAGTAGCAGTGCCCAAAGTGCAATGCATCCTTTGGTCGTCCTTCCCTACGTAAGGTGCACTACGATTGCGAACATTAGAACATGGACAGTGCTTTGGGTGCGGCAAACGAAGCGCACGAGGACTGTGGGACCTCGACGGTCCTATCAAAATCGTGGGATGTGGAAACACGAGTTTTTAGATTCCTCGCCCAGTTCTGCCGACACAACCCAGCGCAAATCCAACTGGTTTGGCACACCGCTACCAGGCTGTCAAAGCACGCCACGACCGGGAGCTAGAAGACCTCTTTTACAGGTGGATGCAATGCGACTGCCACAATCTCCACCTACAGCCATATCGCTGCTTGACGAGGACTTGCCTCTGAACAATACCAGCCAGAAAGCAACGCCCGTGCACTCTCCTACGCTCCTTGGGGCAGTCACTCCCCGCTCTACGAACACTGATATCGCAGCTAAATACCAACCAATGGTATTATTTATACCACTACCTGCTGCTGATATCGACCAATTTGGTCAACCACAACTGGTGAACTATTCCTCCCACTCCTTTCTCAGAGAAGATAGACATTCTCTTGGATCGAGGCGCTCGACATGACAGTGGTCTCTCACTCACAAACTGGTATGGACCTCCTGCAACAACTGTCACCAAGGGAATCAGTTCTTGTGAACGTTACACGCTCGCCTCCTCCTCCCCCACCGCTTCACCCGGCTTAAGTGCGTGCGGTTGAGTCTCGACGCAGGCAACGCAAGCCCATAAGCCATAACCCCGATTCCAGCGTCTCAGAAGAAACGTGCCCATATGTGGGAATACATACACAGCGCCCCGGCCGATCCCTCACCTGATACGGGACCAACACGCGTCAGGTGAGCGGCAACTCCGTGCCGACACACGCGAGTCAGCGGCATGAACCACGATGCCCAGATGCGGCACCCAACAGAGTGCGATCAAACAGCAGGCGTCCGATCCGTATCAATGTTCCAGGGAATCAACCACAAGTTCTGCCACTAAGACTTGAGCCACCACCGCCGGAGAGCCTCGACACGCCGATTTCGTTACTCACGATGGAGGACATCCTCATCGTTGACCATCCCGCGGCTAGGAAAATTGAATGCCCATTGCCGAGATGCAGGTCGGCCACCTCCGGGATGGAATCCAAGCGACCGTTGGGGTCACTACGACGGCACAAACAGACCGCTCATCGTATCCTGGTACGTGCCACCCACTTTCGCCGGGGCTGCAACCAGCTGCCTTGGATACCGGTCTGGCATCACAGGTGTGGCCCGAGAACAGCGCCACTCCGATCCCCAGAACCGAACTATGGCCAAACCTTCTTTAACCGGAAGGCGCTTGCCAACCACACGCGATTGCACGCTGCGATTGCCCGTTCGAGTGGTCGCCAAGTTCCTGGTGTCACCAGGAACAGGCGTACAATGTAATGCACAACATGCGAACGGCCTCCCTTGGTGATCTCGTTGACAACTGAACCCAGAGAGACGGCACTCCCCCGGTCACCCGGAAGGTAGAAACTCCGCTACCATTCCCTGACCCCCCACCGAACTAAGACTAAGACTCGTACGTCGAAACCAACGTGAGGTTAGGAGAGGACGCTCGGAATCCCTTGGGGATACAGCTATGCTCTTTGAGGATATCGGGGCTCGCCCACCAACGACAGACAATTGGGGCTTAGCCATTCGTGCATTGAACACCACATATAGTGCCATTAGGAACGTGGTGGGCCCGCGTCCTTTTACCATTCCCCCGGCTAATGCGAGACTTCCGAGTGTGTCCCCTCGCTCCCTGCAGAGGATGTATATTCGGAATCGCCGCGGAGCAATTCGGCTTATCCTTGACGGACCGCCGACTAAGTGCCAAGTGGACAACAATCAACACAGGCATATTTTGCTGACCTCTTTACAGCTACGCCCGGATTCCAGCCACTGAACTGGATTCCCGAGCTGTCGGCTAACCATGAGCCCATTGATCTTTCCCCATTCGATCCGAGGGAGATTGTCAGATGTTTGCGCCTTTGTGAGGACACTGTACCGGGAGCAGATAGCATCCCGTATTCGACGTTTCGACGCCTTGACCCAGAGTGCTACTTAACGGCCATTTTCAATATTTGCCTCGCTCACCGCAGGATCCCACCGGAATGGAAGGAGTCGCGAATGAATTTCATTCTAAAGTCGCAAGATGTCCAAGTAGAAGATCTCGCGCAATTCCGCCCAATTGTAATTAGCCGTATTATCGGCAAACTCTTCTCTTAGTGCCTTGCACACAGAATGCGAGAATGGATGTTATGCAATCGTGTGTTGGGACCGCATCAGAAAGGTTTCCTCCCATACGACGGTGTTCTTGTGCATAACTTCATGCTGAGACACCAGATGGAATACAGTAGACGCCACCATCGTTCACTATGTATCGCTTTCTTGGACCTTAAAGATGCCTTTGCTTCCGTCCCATACCCTCAATTCCTCTCCTCCCTCCAATGTGCCGGGGCTGGCGATAGCTTCGTTAAGCTTATATGCCAAATGTATGCTCGGAACAGCACACAGATCGTCACATTGGAATGCCTGACTGAACCCATCGCGATCACTCGAGGTGTGGAACAGGGCTGTCCCCTGTCTGGCCTCTTATTTAAGATTGCCCTGGAGCCTCTGTGTGTGTACTTGAAACAGAACATCCCAGTTGCCAACATCTTGGCTTACGCCGACGATCTTGTCTTACTAACCGAGGACCTCGGCACTCTACAACATGCACTCCTCTGCGCCAGTCTGATGGCGAACCGCCTTGGGCTAAACATTAACCCCAAAAATTGTGCCTCCCTACACTTAGACTCTTGCTCCCCTCGTGCCGCCGGTAGGCAACAATTCAGAATTGCAAGAGAACTCATTACTGCACTCTCAGATGCCGGCACATATCAATACTTAGGTAGACCTGTGGGCTTTGATGCCATTTACAGTGACTCCCTTGACGAAGAGATCCTCTCCAACATTGCAAAAGTTCTCGATGCTCCCCTTGCATCTTGACAGAGATTGATGCCCTTAAGACTTTTGTATTTCCTTCGTTCGTTCATTCGCTTCGGATGGGCTCGAAGCCGAAATTATTTTGGACCGTTCTGGACAATCAACTTAAAAAGGCGCTCAAGGAGGACATCCTCCCGCTCACGCAAGCCTCGTCCACGGAGGATTTGTATGGCTCCGTGCCCAGAGGAAGCTTAGGCCTTGTCCTCCTAGCAGAGGAGGCTGATATTATGGCTGTGGACCTGCCTTTAAACTGCTCTCATGCCCTGACCTCATCATTCGTGAAATGGCATGGGCTTCACTCCGTGAGACAGTTAGGAGGAAGGCGAAGCAAGAACCCTCGCCGGACCTACTATCTGGATACTTTAATGGCATCATTGCTCCACCTTTCAATATGCCCTCTGGTGATCCTATGGACTACTGGTCTCGAGCTCGTGAGGCTTCGAAAAGGCTACAACATAAATAGATTGTAAACATCAACCAAATTTCGTTAGTCCTTGCCAGCAGAACTATTCGGGAATCAGATCGAAAGATCGTAGCCCGCTCAATCCGTGGCCTGCGACGTCTTGGCCGCAGTGAAACACTGCGAGTCAAAACCGACCAAGGCCGGATCATCCACTGCTTGGCTCCACACCCAGTCTCAATGGCATTTCTTGAACGCCCAGAATTCCTCAGATTCTGTTACTGGCGGTTCATACATCGGGCGCGCCTTAATCAGCTTTACCTTAACGGTAATAGAAAGCGCCCCGGTTTCCATGATGCTTGTCGTCGTTGTGCTTACCCCAAGAAGACCTTGTCTCACGTGCTGTGCCATTGCACTAGACACTTAGGGACCCGCATCATGGCAAGGCACAATCAAATCTTAAACTTTTCCGATCCACTTGCCCGCTCGAAGTGGCATCACCTCGCCATCGATCGATCGGACACAAGTATCAACAGTTCCCTTCGTCCCGATATCGTCGCTGCTGACGGGAACCGGATGCTGATCCTCGACGTTTCCATCCCATTTGAGAATTGGAAGGAGGCCTTGGACGCACCGCGGAGCCGAAAGCTGGGCAAATATTGCGGAGTCTCCAGGCAATACCAGGCCCAAGTCCTGAGGGTTAAAGTGGAGGAAATCGTTGTCGGGTTGCTTGGGAGCTGGCACCCGAACAACGATGCCGCGCTCAGCTGTCTCGGCCTGAGTGCACATGAAATAAAGGCGGTTCGCCCTAAGATTGTGTGCTCAGTGATCCGAGCAGCAAGAGACATCTACTTTGACCACACCACCAGGAAGCCTTCCACCAGCATCGAGCCCGCCGCTCCGGATCTCACCCCAGAGGCTCACTCATCGTGGTGCAGTGCGGCTTTTAAGGACCTGATAGGCTTGTAAGCCCAGTGTCCCCTCTACCTTTGTATCCCACCAGCGCGAACACTTCAGTATCGCCCAGTGCGTTCCCCCTTATTCAGGGTTATGTTCAACCGAAAAAGCGCGGCAATAAAACGTTACTCTCGGCATTTACTCTAGATAATATGTAGGAACAGTGGGAATCTCGTTAATCCATTCATGCGCGTCACTCCTTGGATGACGGACGTGTCTAACCGGAGCTCCCGCGCGCATCAGTGTGCAACTGCTGCTAGTGCAGTTTTTTCAGTGGTGACCCCCAGTGATTTTTCGTTCCGCAAACCCTCGGCTTACAGTGAACCTTTCCACCAACTTTTGTGCCACTGTGGAAAATTTTGTGGTCGCAGTGGATAATTTCGTCTCCCGCCTGTGTGCTGCCATGGCTCAGACCAGAGAGCACACTTGTCGGGAAGGTAAGAGGGATTGATCGACGGAACTGACCGCTCGGGCCCTCACTACGTCGCCCTTATTCCCATTCCGAAACTTGGAACCACGGTGGTCGACCACAGGGATTGACCACCTCGATTCCGTGATCTTCTTTGTTCCTGCCCTTTGCGCGGGAAAAACTAGCGTCCCCACCGAGCGATCTCATTGGTCGACTCGGCGAACTCGCAAGCTCATTGACCGACCTGCTTCCGTCCACGTGACTGAGTGAAGCGTCGCACGCCATTTCTCAACGATGCCGCCGTCGCAATGCACCCTATCCATGGAATGGGAACTGTGGATTTCTCACGCCACAGACGTCCCCGTGCCTTGTCCCCTGCCAGACTGTGCCTTTGCGACCGTTGCAAGCGACTGTAAACGCGTGCGCAACTTCAAAGCGCACATGAACCGAATCTATGGTGTCCACATCCCAGCAGTACATTTCTTTTGTACAAGCTGATATAAAAGTGAGAGCATGAACCAGGCACTTAGCCATCACCGATGCCTCAACTCCCCAGTGCAGCTCCCAGAAATGATTACTGCTCTTAAATATAAGTGCCTCAAGTGTAGTTCCTCCTTTGGTCGTCCCTCCCTTAGGAAAGCACACCACAAATGGAGACACTTAAACATGGACCGTGCGCACGGTGCGGCAAATGAGGCACACGAGGACTGTGGCCCATCGACGAACTTCCCACTTTCGTGAGATGAAGACGACTTTATCCACTCCTCGTCCAGTTCTGCCGATACTACTGCACACCAGAGTAACTGGTTTGGAATACAGCCTCCTCAACGCCACAGCACACCCAGACATGGGCCTGGAAATCCTTCTATGAACGTGCGCACAACGTGCCTGCAAACTCCATCAGCCGCCACATCGCTGATTGATGAAGACCTGTCTTCCGACAACAGCTGTCCGCAGGACGCTCAGCTGCTCTCACCCACCATACTTGCAGGAACCATCCCATTGGCACCGATAATCCGGGTAGCAGCGCGATACCAGTCACTAGTACTGGTGACACCTCTGTCCGCTGCCGAGATCCAGCAATTCACCCAGCCACGACTGCCCCAGCACTCTCCTCACTCCCCGGCCAGGACTGAACACCATTCCCTTCTCTCGGGGCATTCCACACTGATGGTGGCCTCTCCCTCACAAACTGCTATGGACTTGCTGCAAGAGCTGTCACCGAGGGAGACAGTGTATGTCAACGTCCCACGCTCGCCTCCTCCGTCACCGCCAGTCCACCCAGCGTACGTACGGGCAGTCGAATCCAACCGGAGACGACGTAGGCCCATGATCCCCCGGTTTGAGCGCCTCATACGGAACATTCCAAACCGTGTGACTAGTAACCATAGCATTCCGGCTGAGCAAACTGGCTCGACACAACCGAGGCGCGTGCGAACCGCGCGATCTCCATCTTCAATAGCCCCGGCGCGCTCGCGTAATGAACCGCAACGCCCGCGTCAGACCATTGACAGAGTACGCCCCCCTGGTAGGCACATAAACAGGCGTCGGGCTATCCTCCAGATCATGGACGATAATCCCACTGTCTGCACAGCGGACCCAGAACATATTCTTCGGCACTTCACCACCCTGTTCAGTGCAACACCCAGCTTTCGCCCTCTCTCATGGAGTGCACAATTAGGCCCCTAACATGAGGAACTTGACCTCTCTCCCTTTACGGAGGCTGAGATTGCCAACTGCTCAAGGCAGTGCGAGGACACAGCGCCAGACACCGATGGAATCCCATACTCTTCCTTCCGCAAAGTGGACCATGAGTTTCGGTTTCTGTGTGCCATGTTTAACCTTTGTTGGAACCATCGGCGAATACCGGCGATATGGAAAGAATCCAGAACGACCCTCATCCCCAAGGCGCACACCCAGGCTACTGAGGACGTATCCCAGTTTCGTCCGATAATTGTTAGCCGCACAATAGGCAAAATATTCACCAAATGCATTGCCCGCCGGGTGAGCGACTGGATACTGCGAAACAACATTCTTGGCCCACATCAAAAAGGCTTCCTCCCTTTCGATGGGCTCCTTGAGCACAACATTATGCTAGCGCACTTGCTCGAGTACAGCAAACGCCACCATCGAACTGTATGTGCTGCCTGGCTCGACTTAAAGGATGCATTCGCATCTATCCCGCATTCGCAGCTCCTGTGTTCCCTCCAATGTGCGGGTGCCGGTGACCGATTTGTGGAACTCGTGCGTGAAATGTACACAGACAACACAACACAAATCGTAACGTGTGCCGGTCTATCACAACCAATACACATATGCCGAGGTGTGCAGCAGGAATGCCCGCTATCTTGCTCCTCTTTGACATTGCAATAGAGTCTATCGCAATGTCAAAGAGCCAATGTGCCAAGGGATTAAACAGCATGTCACTGGGATCAAATGCTCGCGTACGCGGATGACCTCGTAATACTCGCAGAGGATGCCCAGACATTGCAAGCGGCGCGGAATGCGGCAGGCTCCATGGGTGATCGCCTGGGCCTCAACATGAATGCCAGAAAATGCTCGTCCCTTCACTACGATCCCCGGACTCCCAGGACTCTTGGTCGTGAGCGGTTTCAAGTAGCGGGTGAACCCATCCCCGTACTCAACGACACAGGTACCTATAGCTACCTGGGAAAGCCCGTGGGCTTCGATGCCATGCACAGCCATGCGCTCGAAGATGACATTACCGGCAGCGTAGCCAAGGTGCTGGACTGCCCCCTTGCGCTATGGCAAAAGCTGGATGCCCAGAAGACATTCGTGTTCCCGGCCTTTGTTCACGCCCTCCGAATGGGCTCGAAGCGGAAAGCCTTTTGGCAATAGCTCGACAAAATCATCAGCAAGGCGCTGAAAAAGGAAATTCTTCTTCTGACACAGGCCTCATCGACCGAGTACCTATATGGTCCGGTCAGCAAGGGATGCTTGGGAGTCATGATGCTCGCAGAAGAAGCCGACATCATGTCTACCGAATCGACATTCAAGCTCCTCTCATGTTTGGACCCTTTGATTCGTGAGCTGGCGTGGTGCTCCTTGCGAGAGACCGTACGCCTCAAGACACGACAGACCCCACATCGGAGCTACTTGCCAACTATCTCAACGGGGGGACGGCACCCCGACGGTCTCGACCTCCCATCCGGTGACCCAGCAGACTTTTAGTCCCGTGCTCGGGAAGCGTCTAAGCGCCTAGCGCTTCACTGGTGCATGTCGGACGGCCAAGCCTCCATAGAGGTGGCCGGCAAGACTCTACGAGAGGCAGACCGTGAGATCGTGGCCAGATCCATACGGGGCATCCGTAGGATAGCCAGATCCGAATGCCTACGAAACAAACCAGACCAAGAGAGTCATCCATTATGTTACCACCCATTAATAATGATGATTTAGCTCTCACCCCCAATCTAATGCTCCTACTTAAATTACCCATTGCTGCGTGCCTGAAATGTCTGATTCCGAGTTGCCCGTACTCGATTAGTGCAAGTCCTCAAGCCAACCCTTTCCAAAGTCTTCAGCAACATCTATCGTCCTGCCACAATTTATTTTTCAAGAGGCACTTCCTCATTTGCAGACTTTGCAACGAAGAAATATGCTTTCCTGAAAGACATATTAATTGTTGGGAGTCATTTGTAGAAGCACCTAGAATATCGTCTTCGACAAGTCCGATGCTCCTTACTAAGGTTCCCACCTTTTTACCTCGCCCCAACTCCTCTCCTCAGTCCGAACTCGTCAGATAACCGCCGATACGCCGTCCTTCCTCTGGCGTCTTGGGAGTGAGTGATCTCACCCAATATGTTGAGATCGCTAGCAACAATCACGACGTCCTTAGGGGCGACCTTTTCACGGAATGCTGCATGCAGAGCCTCCGCACAACGATGTTTAAGACTGTGCGGCCCGTACACGTTCACCAGGATGAGGTGAACAGTAGCGGACCAGGCCAGTCGCACGCCGATGATTCGTCCGGGTTGGGGACAGAACACTTCCAGAATAGTGGGGGCCAAGTTGTTCTTGATTAGGACCGCCACACCCTGCGTGTTCCATTCTCCCTCGCTGACGAAAATCTGCCCGTTGAATCGCCGTTCCATTTGCTGACTAATCTCGAGACCCATCTTGTGGGTATCCTGCAGGCACACTATGTCTTTTTGTGCGATGGTCCGCACAATTCTTTTTCTTTTTCCCGGTTCGACCGCACCGTTTACATTCCAGGAGGCGATGTTTAGCCTCCTGGCGGTCGATAGGGAAGAGGCCCTAAAAGGGGAAGACCTATTTCTTGGCCTTCCTGAGCTTCTTCTGTCTGGGAGAGCGTGCTCTTCCAGACGATGAAGAAGCAGCGGGCTTCTCGCTGCCGGCGTCACTCTCTGTTCCGGTGAGTTCGGTTACTTACGCCTCCTCCGTCGAATGATCGGCCCGCGCGATGAATTTTCGAAATAGCGCCTCTATTTTGACCTTGGCGCAGAAGTTCGCCTTTAAGTCGAGAAGCTGTTCTTCTAGCTTCTCGCGCTCGGTGACCTCCACAACCTGGTTGACCTTCTCCTGTGCATTGCAGATCTTCTGCAAGATCTTCTCTTGCTGGGCACCGCTCTGCACCTCTAGGACTTCATTAGCCAGTGATGCCAGCTCCTCCGTAGATTGCAGGGCCTCCTGCGACACCGGAGTGGCTTCGGCTATTTCTTCTTCCGCGCCTTCCTGCGCTACCTCCATCTTCTCGCCTTCTTTCTCTTCACCTTCCAGGATGAGAAGAGCTTCTAGCTCCTTGACGAGCATCCTCCTCTTTCCTTTCTTCCCTACCTTTATGAAGCCGTCTTCCGATACCGGGACGGCTTCTTGCACTATCTTCGGCCTTCCTGCCTTCTGAGGCTGTTCCGCCTCCTTGGTGTTTTTCTCTCTCACGGGAGAGAGACCTCCAATCCTTCTGCAGTTCGCAAACTCCGGACAGCTCCATTTGGCATGCCCGTGTTTCTTGCAGAAGGAGCACACCTCCGAATGCGGGCAGTTTCGCACTTGATGTCCTACTTTGCCGCAGCGGAAACAACGACACGTTGGGCAAGCGCCGGCCCTGTGGCCGAACTGCTTGCACCTGGTGCAGAATATCGGTTGTTGCCGGTAACGCACGTTCACTCCTTGGTATTCTTCGTCAAGAACGGCTAATCCAGGGATCACAGCTCCGTCTTTTAACTTCATTTTGGCGATCATGTCGCCAGAAAATATATCTCCAGAGAAGTTCTAGAATTTTCTGGACCTTGAATTTTCTGGACCCCATACTGCTCCAAAAAGTTCCACACCGTTAGTTGCGGTGTGAGGATGGAGATGCCGTTCAGAAAGACGGTTGTTAATGGCATTTCGCCAATACCACAAACCATGCTCCCTTGTATATTGATCCCCTTCTGGATCAATCGCTCTCTAATATTTTCACAGTCTGTGAAGACTGTGAACCCGTTGTTTGCCGGTATGATCGCCTGTATGCGATCAAAATTGATATCGGTTTTATCGAGAGACAGATACATTTCCCTGATATTGTTGAATTTGATCAGCCCAGTCTTGAAAATGATGGGCTTCACATTCCGCCCTAAATCCACGATTGGCCGATCCACGTTTTGGACTTTGCCGCATAGCGGCTTCCCGAATTTTCTTGGTGGGTGGACACTCGCTTGTCCAGCTGCCACCAACGCATAGGAAAAGGGCTGCGCCGCCGCAACCGAACAAGATGGCGTCTCGCCCTGTACCGCGTGGGCGCCCGCGGATCCCGCCTGGGACGCCGCCACCGCGAGCGCAACCCTCGACGTCGCCACCGTTGCCGCCGCGGGCGGCACCCTCGGCATCGCCGCTGCAGGCGCGACTTTCCCCGCCGCGGGCACGATCCTCGGCGTTGCCGCCGCTTGCACGACCTCCGCCGTCGTCGTCGGGGGCACGACCCTTGACATCGCCGCCGCCGGCGCAGCAAAGCTCGTCGCGGGCGCGATCCTCGGGATGACTTCCACCGCCTCGCCGTTGCTGCACGTTACCTCTATGGCTTCAATGGCAGACGACAGTCTCTCCACTCCTCCACCAGGTCCGTGCATCCTGGCAGCTGGTCTTGCTGCACGGGTCCACTGCAGGTCTTCCGCCGCGATCTCCTCGGCGCTTCTTCTGTAGTTTCGTCTGGAAACTGCCCCTCTCCGGGAACACACAAGCACAATCAACTGATTAAGTCGTCGTGCGAACAATACTTTGAGCCGCAAAGCAAGTTCACCGACTCAGCAGGAGAAGAGCAATCTCCCGATTGTCAAGAAGGTGAATCCGTTTCCGCCTTTTAAAGGCGGAGCGAAAGCAAAGCCCCCAGAGAACGCAGCGAAAATCCCGGAGGTTTCCGCAACTACTGTCGCGGAAGCCTCCAAAAATCGCGAAGGCGAATGGAAAGTTGTGGAGTGGAGGAAAGAAAAATCTCTCAAAAAAAGCTGCGCAACATCCATCCCTGTGCTCTTCCAAAGGAAAAAGCAGTCGCGCAAATTCGAAAACACGCGCCGCTTGTGCCTCTTCCCAGGAAAATGCCAACGAGATGACCATTCCGGTGCAATCGGACAGATGCAAGCGCACGTCGATCGTGCGAGCATCAGACTCCGCAAAAAGGGAGTCCGATAGCGCCGCTGAACAACGCGTTACTCGCGCGGGAGCGATCGCCCGCAGGGCTGAAGCCCTGAGGCGTGACACACTCTCCGCGGAACGGCGAGTGCTTACTTCAAAACCCTCAGGTTCTGCACCTGGGGAGGAGCACTTGAATAGGTGCAGCACAGTTGAGGCCGGTAACGACCGCGCCCTCCAGCCCGTCGTGCTGCTTAGTTCCCGCTCGCCGGGTGAGGCGAGCACCACGGCCTCGCTTTCCCAGCCGTGATGAAGGCAATAGCGTCTTCTCGTCGTGTTGCCGTAACGTCTTGGAATGTCAACGGGCTCCAACACGAGGAGAAGAGGCGACTAGTGGCTGACGCTCTGCGCGCCTTCGACTTGACGCTCCTGCAGGAGATTCACAGCATCTCCGGAGAGCAGGCTGCCGAAATCGAACGGCGCGCGGGCGGAACGCTACTTTATAGGTGCGGCGTTGCACGTACGTGCGGCGTCGCTTTCCTCGTGCGTGGAACTTTGGCGGGAGCGGTGCGCAGCGTTCGTTTCGACACGGAAGGCCGAGTGGGACAGCTTGTACTCAAGTGGTCCGACTTGATCGACCTTGTCGTAGCCAACGTGTACGCGCCGAGCGGGGCTGGACGATGGGCCGAAAGGATTGAGTTCTTCGGTACCATTCAAAGCCAGTGGCTCACTCGATCTCACCCTACTGTGGCCCATCTAATTGCGGGGGACTTTAACGTCCACCTGCTTTCCGAGAATAGATCCCACAAAAGGTAAAAGTTGCTAGCGGAAGAGATGTGCGCGTCCGTGCACGTGTTCAACCTGTTCGCTAGCTACCCTGTTATGGTAGCAACGCCGGACCACGTATACCTAAGCATCTTCGGTAGGAAAGCGCCCGGAAGATCTTTGAAGCCTGTGACTTCTCCTCAGTCATCCAATGGACGAAGTCATGCAGGACAAGAAGAAGAAGGATCGTCCGTCCGACACACCACTCGCCGCAGGGCTGTCTGTCCTTCAAGACAAGCAATGACAGTTGCCTACCGGTGAAATGGGAGTTCTCCTGTATAATAGCGGGAATCAGTATGCTCCTCGGCGGCTGGACGGCAAAGCAGCTGATGGAAACTGCAACTCCTCGTAATCGGGCCAAGGGCCTGCTTCGGTGGAGTGAGCATTCAAGTGTAACCCCAGGGAGAGAAAGTGGTTCTCCCCGTTTGTTTGGACAGCTTTGTGTCCCCCTCAAAGTGGAAACAAGATTTCCTGCTCTTTTTACACTGTAATCTGCAGCGTAGCAGTGTTTCCGTGGTAGCTGCTTTGCCAAACTGTTCGAGGTGCGAAGAGATCGAGTCTTTTCCGCAGCTCTTTTTGGACTGCGGTAACCTCCGTGAACTGTGGCGAAGGCCATCCTGCCGCAGGAAGGCACTGCCACTGATGTGCTGCAAAGCTTCTTTAGCGGAAATGTATTTTCGGTAGTCGCGATTGTCACAGCCATATGTTGGATTCGTGTTATCGTGAACACCCACTACGCCCTGTGGTTGCCAGCGCTGCAAAGGGAAGCTCACCGGTTTGCAGCATAATCCATGGAAAAGGCTGCTAGGTGGCCTTATCTTCGTTACGAGGTCAAAGAGGGCATCGCCGGCATCCATTGCTGGTTATCAGACTTTCAAGAACGGCGTAATCCGGTGACCACTTTGACCTGTTGCCCACCCATACCCATTCCCCGCTCGCTCTGCTAAAATGTCGGTAAATTACTTTTATCCCGACACGCACCAGAGCGATCCCAAAGACCCTTGTCCCAGCGTCCTCATTATTTTCTTTTTCTTTTGTTTTTGTTTGCTTGTATTCCTTGTCCCCACACATTGTTAACAAGACTGTTATTCTAACCTGCGTGCCAGCAATCTTATATTGATCCTTGTTCATTCGTTGGTTGGGATCATGGTTCCCAACTGATTTATTTTATATGATTGTTTGTGTTTATGTTATATTAAATGAACTCCCCGGCGTAACCTGGTGAGAAATCTCCTGGACGTCTTCTACTCTGAGAGCGTGAACCTTTTGAAGAAGTATCAGGTCGAAAGGTCGCAGTGTGTCTGCCACGCTACGCCTCTTGCTTTAGCTACCTAGCCCGTTGACATTCCAAGAGGACATACGCAGCTGCCTTTAAGAGGCGATTCCACGCATCATACTAATGATGGTGGTGGCCTTATCGTTCTGTGCAACGCAAAAGAATGTGTCCCGTTTGGAACTCCGTTGCGTGGACCTTTCCTCATACTGTGCAGTGAGGGAGGTGCTGGAAGACCAGGACCAGTGGACACGCCTAGCCGCTACGTCACTCGCCGAATCACTGTCTGCACTGATGATGCGAGACGACAGTGACTTACCTGCGAAGTGGGAGGTCGCTTGTGGAATCGCAGGCGAAACGTGACTGCTGGGCGGCTGGCGGACTTGCGAGCTGGCAGACGCTGCCCCCCTCGGTTTCGTGCCAAGGGACTTCTCCGGTGGAGGGAGCTCCTCGGGGTGCCCACCGAAGAACTTGTGGTCCCTTCTGCGTGCTTGGACGCAAATGTCTTCCCTCTTCGTTGGAATCAAGACGCTCTTCTGCTGGTGCATTGGGGTCTGTGCTGCAACCAGCGGGCGCACCTGGTTTCCTGGGGAGTTGCGTCTTTGAACTGTGCAACATGCGGAGCGGTGGAAACGCCTCCGCATTTGCTATTTGAATGCGGTGTCTACCATGGGCTGTGGCGGCGGCTGTCTTCAGCGCTCCTGCACCCCGGACACACCACAATGGATTGGATGCGCCACTTCTTCACGCGTAGCGGTCTTTCTCTTGGAGCTGTCGTCGCAATCATCTGCTGCGTCTGCGCCATTGTCAGGGTCCGCCACGTATTGCAGGTGCTAGCGGTACCAACATCGGTACCCGACACTGCAGACTGCAACCAAAAAATGGCTGCCAGGTGGTCACACCTCGGAACAAAAGTGAGAATGGAGATTGCCGGCATTCACCGCCTCTGCTGAGAATAAGAACGGCTGGACTGCATACCCCTGTCCCCATTTTTCCACCCTATTTATTTATTTATTATCCTCTCCCTATCGTTTCGAACTCTCAGTGTGCCCGGCCTGGGAGTCGGGAGCCCTCTTTACCATATTCTGTTCCCCTTGCTTGGGAGCAGAGTTCCCAAACGATATTATTAATAAACCTACAGGCGCAACCCAGTAATATACGACGACGCTGCATTCTTTCCTTATCTCGCTACCCTCTTGTATTTTGTTTCAGTGGGCGAGTTTCTTTTCTAGTCGGCTTTCTCTTTCCGACTTTCTTTTCGGTTTTGTACCTTGCTACCAGGGTTCCTCGCCGATTCTCTCTACCTTTTCGGCGTACTTTGCCGCGGTTTCAAGTGAGTGCTGAAACATGGGCGCGGGTGGCACAGCTTTAGCGGCAGCTTTCGCGGCCAGCCTTTTTGTATTAGCTGTAAGCGTTTTTTAGGTTCCTTACGGAAACCCTACGCACAGCGGCTTTTGACAACACCTCCATTGTGTGGCCCATTGTCCCGAATACTTGGCACTGTACGTTGGGGCATCTCCTTTTGAGGTGTCCCGACGTGTTGCAGAAGCCACAGAATTTGGGCTTTCCCACGTATCAGAGGTCGACGCTTTTGTCAACAAATACCAGTTTGTGGGGAAGGGTAGAGCCTTATGGTTACTCGTGCAGCCATCAAGCCGCATTGAAGTTTAGTATGGTTTTCGAAAGGACTAGGCTTGGTTCACACTGCATGGACCGTGCCTTGTTCTCCCAACGCGGCGCGTACTCAATCTATCCGCATTCGCGCGGTCACTTCTAAATGGGGACCGTCTTAATGGGGACCGGAATGCTGCCTGCCTGTTTCCATGACCACGTTGGATTTGATCAGACGTTGGGCCAGATCTGCGTATTTTCAGATCTCTCAACGTACTGCCCCCCACTGCGGATGGTCAAAGCGCAGAGCTCCTCCTTTTGTACATTGAGAGCATTCATCCCTCTCGAGAATTGGCGCACGCTTTTAGAACATTAATGATTGCCTACCCTGTAGATCAGTGAGGGGTTGTTCCCCTCCTCCACATAGCCCGAAAATTCCACCGCTCCTGCCGGTAATGGTGCCGTTACGAAGGCACTTAACACCCGCGCTGCAGCGGGGAACTACAATGTGGGTGCGGATGCCCGCACTTTTATCGCCACTGATAACGACGTTGCCGCCGCCTCCTGACACTCACTGTTGTTCTTCTCAGGCCTGTTCGACCACCGAACCACACAATGCTTGCACCTAGGCAAGGTTCCTGGCACGAGGAGCAACGAGAAAATACGCCTGTCCTAACGCTCGTAAAGGATTTGATTTTCAACTGGATTTTCCCAAGTCGTTTATTTAAGAATAAACATTACAAGAAGATGACAGTGGCTGCAGCAATGCTCCAGCCACGCACGAAGAAACGCGGAGCCTACCGGAGCAACGGTTCGGAAACCCGTGCAGTCCTCCTAGGCAGCACGGGGAAAGGGGTAAAAGAAAAAATTAAACAAAACAAAAAAAAAAGTGGGAGGGTACGGGAAGATATCACTGTTGCTTCTGGGACCGTATCATCCTTCTCAGGATGCCGGCAAGCTCTTCCTGCAATAGCGAATCCATATTTGGCAATCGCGATGCCCTCCTCAGGAATTGGGGCGCTCACTGGATGACCTCCTTATCGCATGGTCTTCCGGTGGCCATGCTCCATGCAGCAATAATCCCGCAAAGGCAGCACAAGGCGGCTATCGAGGCTGCTGGCCGGACCGCTTCGGCAGCGAAGAAGGCTTTTAAAGAGTCCCTGGGGTTGCCGCAGTGGATTCCGAAGGCCACGGCAAAGCGGAACCAAAGGGGCGAAGAACAACACAATCCACTATGAGGTGGGGGAGGGATTCTTGTTCCTCACACCTCACACAGTTGGCATCGACCGCTCCCCAGGTCCAGTGGTGTCGGCGGGCGCTGCAATGGAGTCCATAATGCTTCAACAGTAGAGCCGACTTCTGTCATTTTGACGGAAGCGTGGACTTGTTTCTTAGCACCGAGGACACTTTAGATGTTCATTAGGAGAATAGAGCAGCGCGATCCCGCTCTGAAGTCCATTGGGAGGCGTGTTCGGGGTCACAGCATCTGTTGACTGGCCCGACTTCCACTCTCCCAGCTTCTTCTTTTTTCCGGAGATGATTGCTTTGAACGCCCACTTCGCCGCAACATCGCTGTCATGAAAGTCAGCATCTAGTTTGAGTTGGTGCTAAGAGCATACAAGGAGACTTTGGCAACCGTACCGAGCTCATGTCCTGGCACGCATGCCGTGTCGACCTATGCCGAAAAGTTTCTGCTTCTGCTTCCTGCGTTCATGCAGGCATCGGCGCTCGACTGAATCCCGCTTCGCCGGGACGTTTATTTTGTCAAGTAAACATATCTACACTTTGAGTGAACCGGCAGTACAGCCACGCCCTAGAAAGTATCAGCAATCCGGGCTACCGGAGTGCCGACCGGCGCGGTCGACCTAGGCAGCAGAGGGGAGTGGGAACGAAACAAAAAGAAAACAAAAAATGAACAAAAATCAGGGAGGGAGCGGAAAGGGATCACTGCCTGCTGGGAGGGTCCATCATCCTGTGGAGGATGCCGGTAAGCTGTTGCTGAATGGAGGATTTTAGATGGGACATCGCGTCCTCAACCGCAGGAAGCAGGCGGCATACACGGTGGCATGCCCGTCTCTGGATCCTCGTGTCGCTTTGCTCCGTGCCACGACGATCCCGCGTAGGCAGCACTAAGCTACAAGCCAGGCCGCTGTAGGCAAAGCGAAATAGACGAAAAAGGGGCGAAAAGCGCCTCAGGGGTTGCCTCCGGAGATACCCAGGGCCGCGGCAAAGAATTCCCGCAAGAGACGGAGGGCAATACAATCCACTAAAAGGTGAGTGAGATTTTTCCTCTCCTTACACCTCACACAATTAGGATTGAAACCCCCCTGCTGCCAGTGGACTCGCGGGAGATGCAGGGAAGGTCCCAATGCAACACCAGCAGTGCCGAATGTTGTCATTTAATTGGGACAGTGTGCGAGCCCATGAGCACCGGGAGCCTCTCGCGATGTTCTTTCAAAACATTCATTAGCTCGCCCCTGCGCAACAGTCATTTTGGGGTGGTCCTCTGAGTCGCAGCGTTGGTCAGCCGGCCCGTTCTTCAATCCCCGATCTTCTTTACCCTGGTGGCGATCTTAACAGCAACCTCTTAATGTGGCGCGATGTCGCTTCATACATGATCCCGTAGGGTAGGCAGTACCGCAGCAAGAAAGGTTCATTGTGCGCACGCTCTACTTCGGGGATCCTGGACGATTTCTCGGAGCGTGCGGTGGACGTGCGGTCGGAAAAGAGCTATTTGCTCGTATTGAGGGCTCTGCACTTGAGTCATTGCCCACGTGCGAAAGGTTTCCGGCAACCAGGCACTATTGTTCGCGAAGCGTACGAAGACCGATCTCATGTTGGTCTTTACTTGTTTGGCCGCCCTCTGAAGCTGGATTTTGCAGTGGCATTTCGGTCATCAAAGTGCAAAGTAGGACGAGATTCCCGCGTTTCCCTTGGTTTCTCTGCTCGACGAGGGGACGTGCAGGGACGCACCAGGGGGATTACCACTTATTTGTCATCAAAGGAACTATCCGAAACTGGAGCTGAAGCTCCAGCCGCTGCAGCGTTAGGAGGCCCAGACCACCATCTCGACGAAGAACGCACAAATCCGAAAGACGGACTCAGGGTCTTCTTGTTCCCCGAAAAGCGATCCTTAGGAGCTCCTTCGTCCTTTTCCTTGATCCCGCAGAGTAGAAGGCAAACAGAAAGCAACGGACGAAGCAGGGGAGCCGCAAACGCATTTCACGCCCGGATCGTTCCTGAAGGAATAAACTGCCGTTCTGGAACGGGTCGATCGTCCCCTGAGCTTTCTGGAGGCAGCCGGAACACCTTTCCGCAAGGGAATAATTCCCTAAAGGCACACCAAAGTCCTTAAGTACCTCACCGTGGGGTTCCACAAACGGACCCAGTTCTGCTTCCCTGCGCACGTCTCTCCGATTGGCATGACGGTCGACTTCGCCCTGTTCACCGTTAGTCCTGTTCCACGAGTCAGCTGGTCGAAATACTCCTCGATCTCCGAAGCCGGGGCGGACATAGGTAGCAGAAGCAGCAGGTCTTCCGCGTATGCCAAAACCGCAGGTGTACTGGGACATTCGCGCGGCAGGAGCGTCAGAGTCGCCCTATACGATCTCAGCACCAATTTGAAAAAGGCGCTGAAGAGCAAGGGATCCAAGCTGTCTCCCTTTTGTATGCCGCGTCGCACCGGTACGGCGTTCACGGTTTGCCCGCTGAAAAAGACGTTAATGAGTGCATCGCGCCATCTCGAGCGCAGGTAGACCAACAAAGAGGCCGGGAAGCCCAAGCGTTCCAGAAGCTCCAGCATGAGATTCTGGTCGACGCTGTCGAATGCCTTACGCAAGTCGACAGCGACCGCAAGGGTTATCTCCCCCACCCGACCATCCCGACTTCCACCGACGAACGCATTGAAATTCCGGTTGCTCAATAAGCCCCTTCGTTGTTGGAGCTCTAACCATGTGGAAGATTGAAACAGGTTTGCCTCCATGCATCGCACGTGAACACCTCCTGCGTGATGCACGCGATGCATCAGCCCGGAGCATGTCTGCCCCGGGCTGTTGAAGGCGTTTACAACCATTCGTATTTGCTATGCCCAAAGGTTGGCTAGCAACTTGGCGTCAGCATTCACCATTGTGATGGTACCAGTTTTTCATGCTCCTTAGATCTCCATTAGTGGGGAACCGCACCTTTGCCGATCGAAACGAGTAGGAACGTCACCTGTCTTTCGTATCAGCAAGGTAAGTTGATGTACCAGGGGAGTTAGCTCTGCCGCGAAAGTATGCTAAAACTTCGCCGGCAGGCCGTCCTCCCCTGGTGCCTTGCACCTCTTGAGCTTTCCGTTGGCTGAGATGATATCGCCCTTCGTAAAAGGCTGGTCGATGGACTTTCTCTCCTACCTCCGGATAGCTGCTGCGCCTTCCGGAAGCAAGAGTCGTGAAACATCCCGCTCGGGCGGCGCTCTCGAGCACGGGATGCGTGCGAACGTGTTTTCTCTGCGCTTTTGACGCATAAGTTTGCGAAGCTTTTTTTAGTTTGTTTGTGAGTGGTATATCTCCGGTGTGCCATGGTAGGAATGCCTGAGGACACCGCGATGGATATTGAAGAGGGAGAGGCTTGTTCCGCTCCCCAACCTACGAAGGTGGGTGCAATTGCTCCCACGGAGTAAAGGACAACCGCCCCCTTGGAAAAGGAGCAACCGTCACCTCGAATGATAGGGCAACCGCCCACTTTGAAAAAAAAAACAAGCACGCTCCTTGAAAAGGGCGCAACCGCCCCCTCGAAAAAGGGGGCAACGGCGTCCGTGGATCCGTCTTCTCCAACCACGAAGACCTGGAGCGCCATGGCTGCAGCGCCATCTCATGCAGCTATAGCAGATCAGCGTGCCTTCCTTGAACAAGTAATCAAGCCGTCGTTGATTTACAAGTGTAGGAAATTTGTTTCTGGAGAATACCACCTGCAATTTCGAGAGGGAGTTGAAGCGGTTGAACGTGAAAGAGGAGGACCTGGAAGGCGTTTCAGTGCTGAGTGCGGGTCAGCGATGGGAGCAACTTGCAGAGATACGAGCCTGGCTCAGCGCCTGCTTAATTCCCTCGGCATGCTGGAAGGTAGAAACGTCTTCTCGGTTACCGAAGACCGCTCTGTGGTAACGCACCACACGGGAGTTACCCTCCAAATGTCGAAAAGCCTCGTGAAGGAGGGACTCAGTAAATAAGGTATGGTGCAAGCGCTCTGGACCAAGCCGAACGTCTTCCAAAGTTACGGAAGATTGTTCAGTGGCATGGAGGCAGCGCGTGTGACCGTCAACGCAAACGGCGGGCTACAGCTCAGAGTGGACGTCGGCAACGAGGCCGTCGATGTTTACTACGTTCTCACCCGGATATGCCTGGGCACTTATTTTTGGAAAATAAAAAGACATTGCCCTATTGCGTGCCGAACCCAAAGGTCCACCACACCAAAACAGCTTGCTGCTTGCCAGAATTCACCAGGCAAGGTCCTTCCGATGCACGGGTTAGGGATAAAAGAAACAAAACAAACAAAAGTTCAAACGTGGGAGGGCATTAATCTTATAGGGAAGGGAGGGTAAGGAAGGGAACACATTGCGCGCGAATGGGTCCTCTAGATCCTGTTGAGGATCCTCACAAGCTAGTCCTATCTGCTCACAAATGGTGCCACTTGCGCACACTTCCCACGGAAAGGCGAATTCAGTGCAAGGCGTTGCCGCTAGCCTGACGCCTTCTTCTAGTGGCGCACGAAGCCTCCACGATTCCTCGAATGCAGCAAAGGACTGCTACACAAGCGGACAGTGACGATGCGTCACGAGAGAAGAGGCGCCTAAAAACGTCCTCAGGGCCGCTTACGCGCAAGTCCAGTCTTCCGCAAGGCGATCCCATGGAAGGCGGAGAGCATTGCACTCAAGAAAAAGGTGGGGAAATGTCTCTTTCTCTCCACACCGGTCGCACTGGGGATCCACAGCCCCCGTGTGCAGTGATACAGTCGTGCTTTGCACGGTAAACCTTAATGTTCGACAAGCAACGCCAGCCATTTCAGGGGGAGGGATCCACTGTTCCAGGACGCTGAGTTCCACTTCATCTCCTCCGGAGATAGTCCGAATAGCTCGCCCCATCGTCAAATTTCGATGAGCGGGACACTCGGCGTCGCAGATTCCGTTAGATGCCGCGATGTCTACGCCTTAATCATTTGTGTCCTGCCGTCTGACGGCAGGACACAAATGATGTTGCAGGAGACCATTCATTTCCCATGCTCGCTGCTGTCACTAGAGCTGACAAGAAAGGCATCACTGGAGCAAGATGAGTAATCAAAGCCCACAGAAGCACGTCGCAGGACTGCACGATATCCTGCAGCGTTTAGCGGTCATACCTTTTCAGGCAAGTGTTCTTTGTGCCCGCCGGAACGTGGATCTTTTTACCTGGTACCTCGATTCACCTTGCTGATACAACGAGACAGGTGACGTTCCCGCCTCGTTTCGTTCGGCGAAGTTGCGGCTTCTTTCTACGGGAGGAGATCTGAGGAGCATCAACTGCTGGCGTCTCATCACAATAGTGAATGCGGACGCCAACTTGCTGGCAAAGGTTTGGGTAGAGCGCCTGCGACGAATTGCAAACGTCTTTACCTTCCCGGAGTAGACATATGCTGTTCCCGGGCGAAGCATGGAGGCGAACATGTTACACGCCTTTACCTGTCTAGAGCTCGTACATTGAAGGAGCATGATTCGCAACCGAAATTCAGGTAAGTTCGCAGGCAACGGACCGGATTGTCGGTTGGGTAAGAGCTCTTGCGGGCACAGTCGACCTGCGGAAAGCATTCCATTGCGTGGACCAGAATCACGTGCTGGAGCTTCTGGAATGCATGGGCTTTTCGGAATCATTATTGGCCAATCTACGCTACAGCTGGGGCGACGCGATATTCAATTTTGCTTTCAACGGGCTTACTGTGCACGGCGTGCAGGTGCGGCGTCGGATTCAGCAGGGTGACAGGCTGAGCCGCTTGTTATTCACTACCAGTTTGTGCTGTTATTGAGAGGGTATAGGCAAACTCTAGCGCACATTCCGCTCAAGTGCGCCGGTACGCAGGCGATTTCAGCGTACGCGGACGATTGACTGCTGCTGCTTCCTATGTCCATCCTGGCATTTGAGGTCTAGGAGTTCCTCGACCTGCAAAGTCAAGGAACCGGGCTTAAGGTGAACAGGGCGAAGTTGTCTGTCATGCCACTCGGTGCGGCGTGGGCAGGGCAGCCGGACTGGGTTTGTTTGATGATCCACAAGGTACGGTACTTCAAGTACCTCGGTTTACCTATGGGGTATCATCTCCCATCGGATGAGTGGTCCAGCTGCCTTGAGAAGGTAGAGACGGCAATCGGCCCGTTCCAAGGCCGCAGGTTTTTCCTGACGGAATGGGACGCGGTGTGGAACACGTTCGCGAACCCCTTCTCCGTTCCCTACTTTTTGTTGGCCCTCTTATTGCAGAGACCATAAAGCAGACGAAGGACCACCTAAGGATTGCCCCGTGTGGTAGGGGGAGAGCCCGAGTCCCGCTCGCGAACTTGAGCGCTCCGCGTGCGGATGGCTGTCTCGGTCACCTGACGCTGGAGAGGCTGCAGCTCCAGCTCCAGTTTCGGTTAGTCTCCCTAGTGGCAAAGTATTGGAGTAGTAGCTGATGCGATCCTGCACGTCTCCTCGTGAAACTGTAGGAGAGCAAGGTGGGAGTCTCATCCTTCCTATCGCTCCGTTGTCGCCACCAAGTCGGTCGCTGCGGTTTAAAGTTGCTTAAAGTGGCTGATCCAAAGAAAATGAACGCGGAAAGGCTCTTCTGTTGCCCACTTAATGGAAATGGCTGGCTCCAGGAAACTGCTTTCACGTGAGCGAGGAGCAACGAGCGACGCGCCGATCAATATCGCACACAACTGTTTGCGCTCAACTACCACCTCACGCTGCAAGAGATCGTGGAGAACCCCCAAAAACGAACATATAAAAGAAAAACTCCCCTCGCACCAATGCTGTTTCACCTCGTGGACCATCTGAACAGCAATACTGCGGCGACATGGGAAGTGGTTGCTAAAATCTCCGATACAGAGAAAAAGATCGGGGAATGGAAAACTGGGATACTTGGCGATACTGCAGTCCAGATAATCACCCCTATTGGACTTTTGCGCTGTGGTGAGCTGCTAAAAGTTTCGCCAGAACAACTGAAGTGGCCCCCGGTTCTGATAAACACCTCCATCTTCTCCTTCAAATAGCAGGATTCGGCGCTACTGCTGCTGTTTTGGGGACTCCCCTGCAACCTCCGCCGACACCATTGGACCTAGGGAGCGGTATACCCTAATTGTGTAAGGTGTCGAGAACGGCATTTCCTTCTTCACTTCCTTATGGATTGTGAGGCTCTTCGGCCCCATTCCAACCGCTTCGCCGCAGCAATCGAAATCCCCTGTGGCAACAGCAGAAACGCAATTAGATCCCTCTTTGTTTCCGACTTCGTTCGGCCCTCGTTCTCGTTAGCAGCCCTGTGCTGCATCCGCAGGATCGTCGCTCCTTGTAGCAAGGCAACGTTTGGACCACGCGATAAGGGTGCCGTCCAATGCGCAGTCGAATTTATGAGGACAGCGACTGAATGCACCCATCTGGATTCATCAATCAAGGAACAGCTTGCCGGCATCCTAGAAAGGATGTAATGGCCCCACAGCAGACTGCGATCTTTTCCCGTGCCTTTTAGATCTTGTTTTTATATAAACAAATTCTTTATATTTGTTATATCTTTTTGTTTTCTCCCTGTTCCCTCTGTTGTCGTGGTGGACCATACCGGACTGCGAACCTGTGACCCTGCAGATTTATTATTGTTCATTAGTGCGTGGCTGGACCACCAGTTAAGCCACAGACTGTCGTTTAATTCGGAAAAATAAACGCTCAGTCGCAACCAGATGAGAACGAAGGTCGCAAACTTCAAAGCCCCGCAGATTCTTGCAGAGATTCTCTGCAGCAGCCGGAATGCTAAACCACTCGTACGGCTTCCTCCAGACGTACGTCAGAAAACCCTTGCAAAGTTTTACGAGCTCAACCTCCAGCCTGCACATTCGGAAAGCACGGACGGGATTGGACTTCTTCGATTCAACCGACAGAGCAAGTGTTCGTCGAGGAACCCATGGTCAGGCAACCGGCGGAGCCCGGGATCTTGAGATAGCAAATTCGGAGCGTGCACAGAAGCTCAGACACCCGTTCACAGATGGCGTCTCCTCTCAAATAGCATGTGGACGCTTAAGTCCCCGGCTACGAGGTGAGCCACGTCTAGGACAGAGTTGCTGAGCCAGTGGCTACGAAGACTTCCGAGAAATTGTAGTCTTTCCGAACGACGCATCGCTCCGCTCGGCGCATGCACATTCGTGACGACAAGATTAATTGAATCGAACCAGTTGAGCTTACCCGTGGAAACCTATGTTCCACATCGCCTTCGCCACCCTGCTCAAGACAAGGAATGCGACTCCACAAGAATTTTGGGTGCCTTTCTGTTAATGGAGCATCTTGCCTGCTCGGACTTTAACATCGTCCAATTTTTGTTCGGAGATGTCCTGTGTCTCCTGCAGCAGGACCAGATCAATGTCGCTCAAGTATTTGGCTACCAACAGCCACTTCTTTGCGTCCTGCAGCCGGTTGACGTTCCAACAGGACACGCCTACGCAGAAGGAAGATGCGAGTCCGCTCTTTACGGCGTCGAGCACGGCGGAGCGTTCCTCGCTCCGTCCGGCGAGGCATCAACCAGTAGCACGGCAGATTGAGGTGCAGAACCGTTCCCTGCATCAGCCACGCTGCACTCAGCTTGTTCTTTGGAGTCGAGGAGCATTGCCTCGGGCTCCAAGCATCGGAAAGCGTTCCCGCCATCAAGCTAAAGCCTGGAAAACTGTATTTGTTAAACATCGATTGGAGTCGAGCATTTCCGGTCCCAGTCGTCGGGCCTGCAATTTGAACCAGACTAGTAGATTTGGTACTTGGTTCTCGCCTTTTACGGTGGGAGATGCTGGACTTCCTCAATTCTAGAAAAGGTGAAAGCCTACCGAAATTCTCTGCTGTTGACCACCCCTTTCCCGGAATCGCACGGAAGGCGATGGAAAGGAAATCGGCTGCAGAGCTCGCAGACAAATCGTTTGAGATGGTCACAGTCCAAGAGTTTCCTGAAGACGAAGTCGCAAAGGTGCTGACAAAATGACCCGACGCCTCCGAATAGCTAATCCATTTCCTTGGCAACCTCCTGTTGTTGAACAGAGGTTCCTTTCTTAAGATGAGAAGGTCGAACTCCAATCTAGGGTGATCCGACAGCTCAGATGGCATTCTCCTTCTCCTTCCTACGCGGGAATACAGTTTATCATCGGTGAAAAAATGATATAGCGATGTTTTCATCCCAGGTTTGCTGTCCATGAAGTTGGCTGGGTGCACATACGCGCATATTTCGATTGCTAGCAAGCACTTTCTCGGGCAGATCCAGTCGTCCGAAAGCAGGAGGAATTTGAAATGACTTGCGAAAATGTGCGGCTATTATAGGCTGTTCAGCCAGTGAAACTGCATTTTGTAAAAGAATGCGATTCTTTTGGCAAGGCAGCTAGAGCCACACGGCCCTTAGAAGTTTGTAGCTACGGAATCGATGAACTTGGACCATTTGACGATAACTTGTTCTAATCGTCTGGACTTGTAACGAAAGCACGCATTGCTTTCTCGAATTTATCTCTAGCGAACGCCGTTGCGACACAAAGGTGGCGTTCCCTCAGCGCGTTTCTCGATTTTGGCAGCTCGCTCTTCGTAGACTACGTGCACCTCCTACAGGAGCACAAGCTGGAACAACTGCAGGGCATTGCATAACAGTCGCCTCTTCTAGCCGTTCTGCAGTTCGTTCACGTTCCAGAATGCAAATAAATATGGCGATCAGATTCGATTCCTCTCACTACTGCTAAGAGGATGCCAGCTTTTTGCTAGTTTTATCCGGTAAGAGGACAGTGTGTAGTACAACTGTTTGGTCGACACGTTCTCCACCGGCCTCCATCGTGCTGCGTGCCTCCGTGTTTGTCATTCAAGGTATCACCTCCACGAGTCCCGGTTCATATGTCGCGGTAAAAAACCTTCAGCCGCGAATCTCATGACTTCGAATAAATAATAACCACACCTGTTATATAATATATACAAGTAAACTGCGTAGCTGAATAAAGCACTTCGTGAAATACCGAATGGTTGTAAAATGTTGTGGGCACATCTGTGGGAACTGTTAGTTTCCAATGCAATTTGTAATTTTCAAGGTTTCAGTTTACAAATAGCATGTTAAAGTGTTTTGTCAGTACATCATTCCAAGTTGTCATCGCCAAACTAGGAATTATAAGCTGTGCGACTCTTCTGTAGCTGAAATTTGCATTTTTTGAAAACACAAAATCGAAATCTACAGCGACTTTATTCTACGCAGCTACTCAACTGCTGCGACTTTAATCAATTTGTCCCTTCAACTTCACCGTCACACCTGTTCCTAAGGGCCAACTGCTTCTTAGGCTGGTCGGAACTGCCTAAATATTACGGCCTGTGCTCAATCTGAAAAATTTTTCAGAATCACTTTTTTCAGGGAATTCGATACTCTACATCGATATCCGAAAACACATTCAATAAAGACAGCTCACAAGCAATTCTGATAGGGGTTGTATCAATAGAATTGAGAAAGACTGCAACAAAAAGAAGTCGAGACAAACACGAATCACCACAACCCCATACAAGAGAAATTATGGATGATCTGAGAAGGAACTTGCAAAGAAATCGAGTGCTTTATTATGGAGAAAAATGCTTTCTTCCCTCACACATTCCTCAAATTCAACATGTGCAAGTACGATATTTGGTACGTACTGTCACACACCATGCGTCATAATGAATGGAAACATGAAATATATGCCTGCTGTCTCTTCCAGCCTCAGCAGCGGGGAAAAGTGGGTGTGCTGCTGAAATGCACACTGCGGTTTTCGAACGGGTGGCACCGATCGAATGGCTCCGATCAACTGGACCACGGAAGTCCGGATGGGAGCTTCCCTGATGAGAGAGGAGGTGCCTTCCTCGAGGAGGCGCGGAAGCGCGAGGCCTCCCCACTTCTACAGGAGCGCCCATTCCCCCACCCCATTCCTCCGAACGGGGGGAGGGGTGCCTGCACCCCGCGCGCAAATCTCGCACGGGAGAGCATCCCACAGACTCACACGTTGTGTCCAGAATTTAATTTTCGTTCGGAGCGTGCATCTGCTTGCAGCCCGACATGTTCGCAGCATATGCACCACGCGGTGCATCGCTGGCTGCGTTCCGTGTTCTTGGCAGAGGGAAACTGATTAAAGCAGCCAAACACTTTAATAACCATTTGTGGTTCCGCCTTCCATAAGTTTCCGCATTCCTGCTGATAATGCTCCTTCTGTGGCTTTTTCTTTTTCGGCTTTTCCATCTGAAAACCGTATCCAGATTTCCGCTTCCGGGCGTGATGTCGAGTAATGTATGCTTCATCCCTTGATCCTTTTTATTTCTTTAATCATTTATTTAATACACGATGTTCTTATTTCTCGTGACTCCTCTTCGAGCCACAAATCATCCTAATAGCCACCTTTAATCCACTATCCATTGCTTCGGCTATCTTCAATCATTTCTCAGTATGGTCTCAGAAGCTACAGCAGCTGCAACTGTTCGAGCAAATCGATTAGTATATATCATTTGGCAGTTTGTAAGAGTGTTGTCGAAAAGGAGAACACAAGGTCCATCCTCACGTGTAAACAACAGTAGATCCACTATCAATCTTTCCGTATTCAGAGTTACGTTCTTACTGAGACAAGCACAGTCACTTGGTGTATTACCGTACATACCAACAGTGATAATCTAAAATTAAAAAAAAAATTCAGTGACATTATAAAAGGCTAAAAAACATTGGAAAAGAAAGCAAAACACCGACATGCATAACTGGTGCAAGAAATTTCTCTGTAGTAAAAAATTCACTTGAAATACAACAAATACGCAAAAAAGCATGCACAACAGTGACAACACATTATACTAAAGGAAAATAAGAAAAACAAAATTGTTTCACAAAGACCGAACGACAGTCGCCATACTACGAAGAAATGTTTACTTCAGAAAGGAAAAAACAGCTAGAAAATCCCTCCTTAAGCAACAAAAAGAGCACTAGAATACAAAATGTGGAAAGCCTGCTGAAGAGAGTAATAGATCACATCTCCTGCTTCGGCAATCATCCTTACTGAAAAAAACCAGATTCTCCAATGCATCTTGCCTCCAATAAGTGCACATATAATTAGTACTATTAACAAATGCCGGAATCTACCGAGATGTTCCCAAGCTTCCGCACAAATAGGAAATTGCGCAGACTGCAAACCAATCACAACCACGGTCAACACTTGCAAAGACATGATTCAAACATATGCATTACACGTGAAACCAAGATCCGGGAATCCCAGCTGTAGAAGAGAATGCTGCGAAACGGAGGAGCAAAGAGAGTGCAGAGCAGAGACGACAAGCTGCATACAGCACATCAATAGAGAACACTAACAACGATGTACCACTCCATGTAACCACACGGCGAAGAACTTGAAGCAGCTTGTCCAAACGTATTAAAAGCTAACTTCTTGGAACAGTTTCCAGTCACGAGACGTGCCAAAAGAAATCAACTTGCTCGGAAAATCATCTCCATCTGAAAAAAAGAAAGGTGTTGCAGCATGATAAATCCGAAACGTTCGGTCCACAGCAAGAGGAGGACGTGAAGAAAGAATAGAAAGCCATCGGAAATCGTTGAAGTTTCTCTGCTGCAATCACATGCAACTCGATGCAATATACGGGAGAGTGAGAAGCAAGACGGCAGAAGATCAAACATCACGACAAAGTCATCTAAAAATTTAAACACTTATTTACCTTACGTGCTTCGCTTTGTGTTTCGAACGCTGCTCACCCAATATTACTCAGATGGGCTACGATGACGCTTACTTTCTTATATGATAGGTAACAAGCGTAGCGTTTTGCTCGCAGAATCTCTGAAGCTGTTCCCACTGCAAGAACCTACTGCGTGGTTACCCTCGCCATATACATGGCCTGAGAGAAGCACGAGAAAGTCCAGATAAACTTTGGATCGCCTGCCGGCTATCCAATGCCACTTTGAGAAATTTTTTGTGCTGGTAAAGCAGTCATGCGCGAAACGGTTGTCCTCCGAAGATGATCACGGAAACACCAGCAAGATTCGCCAAGACCCGGCGCTCATTCTCCTCGCCACCAATCCCTGTGTAGTTCTTCAAGCCGTAATGAAAAGCTATGCGCCGATAGAAGAGCGTGGTCACTCAAGTTGAGACATGGTTGCAGGCTGTTTAGAACTCAGCCTTCACATTCTCAGTTCTTACAGCATCATTTAAGCCCACACATTGAAACTCTCCAGCATCAACCGAGGATTCAGGAACCACCGTTTCAGGCGGACAAACCGGAAGAGAAGCCAATGCAAATTTAGAGAGAGCGTTAGCTCATAGCGTCAAAGTACGAAACAAGAAGCAAGAAGCAACTAAAATTACCTTCGTCCATAACGATCCAACAGCAAAGAGTTTGAGTTACACCGAAGCGTGTTCATAAGGAGTTCGTCAAGTAAAATCGAGTTGTCATGGTCGCTTGGAGAATGGTTGCAATAAAATTCCTGACGCTAAAAATACTCAGCGTCACTCATGATGGAGAAGCATCCATAGTGTGGCTGCTCGAAGGGACAGTGGCGTGGCGCTTCCATCCTTGCCCCCCTCAGTAAACAAATTTCTCCCTTGATAAATAGCCTGGGAGTCTAGTAGGATAAATTAGAGATTTCTGCCGATCTGAATGAGATGAGAGTCGCAGTTCTTGTCAAATGTAACCATACAATAGAGCAAAGCCGTGCTATAGCATCTGGTTTTACTCCCGCCAGCAGGAAAGGTGCAGAAAAAAAGGGAATTTAGATCGTGCAATGTAAAAACAAAAAGTTCGACTGCAACAAAATCTCGTGATTATTTAGAGTTTCTTCATTTTGGAATCTTTGTTTATTTTTCTTAGCGTATCGCGTTGAATAGGCACGTCGCAACCGAGAAGGGTCCGCAACGCTCGGCTGTCATGCAGAAATAACATTCCGAGCAGCCTCACGTCTCAGTTTTGCCTCGCATTCGCGGCACAACTCAAAGGCGTTGCTTAGTGCTGCCTGGAGGAAAGATGGTGCAAGCTTGAGAAATTTTATGATTCGACTGCATGTTTTTATGGCGTCGTTAAAATTGTCTTCCCGAACTTTCCTACCTTTTGCGTCCACGATGGTACCGTACAATCCACGTGAACGGTGTTGCCTCGTTCCATTTTCTCCTCCTGCTTGTGAGTTCTCATTTGTCCACCTGCACCACCCTAATGCTTTCTCCATAAGGCACCGTGAATTAAGAGCTTTCTATCCTTTCGGTCTGTCTTCTTCTCAGTTTCTTTGTTTGGATTCGAAAAGCAGCATGGAACTCATCCGTTCCATGCATTCGCAGCATTGGTCGAGAGGGCTCTCCGGAGCATCCGGAGAGCCCTCTCGACCAATATAATATTATATTTTTGCAATATAATAGGACTTAGAAAGGTTTCAGTTGCCAAAATTCCATGGAAGTATGATGGTTGAGTTCCTTTTAAATGATTTCAATGGGGATTGCTACCTACAACTTTCAGCAACTGTATCTCGAAGGTACGTTACAGTTCAGTTTTTGCTATGTGTTTGAATGTGCTGTGCTTCAAGCATCAGTGTCTCTTTTGACCTTTCTTGATGAGAACTATCTCAAAACCGTGGAAAAGGCTGGTTTTGTTACAACTTATTAGAATCGTTTGAAATATGAAGGATATGCAAACGTGAATTTTTTCGGAACTTTTCTTTCAATATTTTTGTTCTCTCAAAGTAGGAAAAGTGTCTTTAAAATATTCCACATTTTTTTAAATTTATTTCACTACTATATGCTCTTGTTACACAAGAAAAAAAAACTCACGAAAAAAAATCTCGTCCATCGCTAACTTTTTTTTTAGGGAAATACGCATTGAAAGTTCAAATACACGTGTCTTTCTTGTGTGTTGCATCTCTTGATAACGTATTGTACTTTCAATATGCTTCAGGCTTGTCCCTGGAAGAAATCTGGGATATGTTCCGAGCACACTGAAGTGCAGATGGAAACCTCCCCCAAATAAAAATTTTGTAGTTCTATTGAGGAGTCCAACTCAGTGAGCAAAGTGTTTCCTCATTTATATTAAAGGATCCGATCACATCATTCATTGATAATAAAAAGTTATTGCACTCTATTTAGAAAATTCTTAAGTGAATTTATCTTGTTCTTGGATAAAAAACACACTAAAGTTCTTAAGTACTCCACGTAATCAGAAGAGAAGACACTAATAATTGGAATTGAAACATTTTCAGAGATTAATTCAAGGCATAACGAGTGTGCTATTCTGAGTTATGGATTCCAGATGACTTATCACCAACAGTGATTTTTTGATTTTCTGATCAGAGCAGAATGCTCATACGTCATACGTGACCCTCTTACCATTGCAATTCACAAAGAGAATGAGGGATGGATTCTGTTAACATAACAAAGCATTTGCGCGCTCTGATGATGAAATCATCAATCACATAAGGAAGCACTACACGATGACTGTCAGTATTTTCATACAATACTTCGCTGAGAATGGGAACTATTTGCAGGAATCTACAGGTAAGTTAAAACGCTCATAGTCCCTCAATTGATTTTTACATTTTTCAAGAACATTAAGAACAAGTGGCTTGCTTGAGTTATTCGCAGATACATATTGATATTCATTTGCAACCACATATAAATCACCAAAAGAATACATTTTCTTAATTATCGTATTGCTATACAGAGAAACGAATGCGAACTTCATCACTAAATGACTAACTGAAGTGATTTGACGGAACTTCATTTCTTTCATTAGCTCACTTGCAACTCGGGAATTCTGTTTTTCATGATTAAGTGTTCATTTCATTTGTCCGTTGAACGATGTTTGCACGATTTTCTCAAACGTGGTGGTTCTCGTGGAGTCACTGCAATAGTCATTACTCATCTTTCTGCGTTTACCTTCGAATAAATGAAAAGTATTTACTGAGAGTGACATATAAAGTCCTGGAACAGGCTTTAGACAGAACCTCTGTAGACAAGTTAGTTAATTTTCTGTGAGAGAGCGCTAAAGAATACATGACATTTGATTTTTCAACCGGGTGAGCCGAAGCTTTTATCATTAAAATTTCTTATATAGAAAAATTCCATAATAAATTCTTTTTTGTTAAATGAATTTTTTTTTGGGGGTCAGCACAGAAGTTTCGTTGTCTGGACGCACTTGTCCTTATGGACCAGCAGGCCGATAGGGTCCTCCACACTGGCGCAGGGGCAGCAAAAACAAAACCAACAAAAAAAAAACGCCTGGGGATTGCAATCTTTTTGGGAGGGGAGAAAAGGTAGGGCACCACGGTACGCCGTGTGAAGGTCTTTACATGCTGTTTCGGATGCGAAAAAGTGTCTGTAAAGGTTTTCGAAGTCGGCGCCAACGGAAGGCCATCCCCAAAGAGATGGCGGCCCAGTGGATGGCATTCCGACAAGTGCGGACTCTTCTTAACGCGGTCCACTTATCCAGGATTTCGTGCATGCAGAAGAGTACTGCTACACCTCCAGAGTCTGACATGGAGTCCCGCAACGGCAAACGTCCAAAAATTTTATTCGGGTTTTCCCCCGGAATAGTTAGGGCTCACCAGAGTAAATCCAAAAACATCTCACCAAGGACAACAGACTCTAGAATTAGGTTAAGGAAGATCTCCCTTTTCTTGCACTCTCCTTAGTTGGCATCCACCCCGATGTCCAGTAAGACAGGTGCCTTCTGCTTAAAAGTCCGCAATGCCATCTCCTGCCACTGCAGAAGAAAAGTGCCGTTATCGCAAGACGCTGAGGGCCACTTCGCCTTTTCCATGTCGAGCAGGTTGCCCCAGCGTACAAGTCCATTCGGTTGGACATTCGGGGTACTAGCGTCCGCTAGTTCTTGAGAAGTCCACGCCTTCATCCGTTTTTTGCTGCCTGCGATGAGGCAAGACACTTCCAATGATGCCTCCTATTGGATGACACTGACTTCCCTGAGGAAAAGCAGCTAGGGAGCAAAGGGGGTGAAGGAAGCCCACAGAAGTTTTAGTGGGCTGGAAACGATCTCTTGAAGTGGTTGACCAGCATACCTTTCTCGACGGAGGCAGGAGAAGTCCACAACGCTGGAGCCGTTGAATTTTGCCCACGCGGAAACGGACTCTTGTACCCAAATAATGCACTCCGCGGGGATACAGGAGATCCACGGATTCTCTCCCACCAGGGTGACCAGATCGCGTAGTTTAAACCCACAATGGTTCAGACTACGGTCGTTAGTTACCAGGATTGAGGTCAAACCGCAGCAGCGGGTTGCCCTGTGGGCGAAAGGCTTTGCGGCAATATACCAAAGTGCTTGCCTGTTTTTGCCACAAAGGAAAGTTTACTAAATTGGAGCTGTCGTTCCAAGCGCTCCAACCCGAGAAGATCAAGTCCATCGTCCCAGCATAGAGCGCAAAAGTCTTGAAGCAGGACATGAAGACTCCGGTTGCAACAAAAAGATTTCCGTATGGGGCACCTTGTCCGTGTCCTGATTTGAAAAGGGGCGGCACACACAAGAAGTAGGGGGCGACAGGAGGGGGCCGCAAAGGCATTCTACACCATGGCCCGCTCCTGCAACTAAAACTTGCCATCCAGGAACGGGCTTACCGCCAATTCCAACTTTTGGTGACCGCCAGACCATGTTCCAGCTGCGCAGAAGTTTCCCAACAAAACGCCAAGGTACTTCAAGAACCTCGCTATGGCGAGGTTCTTGAAGGCTATCTCTCTGCCGTATGCCTCGCCGTGCCGGCACGCCGTACGCCATTTGACCTTTGAAAGGGATGTTCAATAGCGCACTGCTCCAGCAAGAGCGCGGGAAGGTCAGTAGGGAGGGAGGGAAGCCCTTGCGACCCAGGAGCTCCAAGAGGAGATCCTAATTTACGCAGTACAACACTTTGTGCACTCTAGGGCAGACGTCTTTTCTCGGTGCTCCTCGTGCCAGAAAGTCTCCCTTAGTGCAAGCGTAGTGTGGTTCGGTAGTCGACCAGGCAGCGATGCCTGAAACGACCACCAGGGAAGGCCAGGTGGCAGTGACAGCGCCTCCTCCAGAAGCGATGGAGAGCCAGGAAGCGGCGGCAACATCGTCCTTAGAGACGATGGAAGTGGGGGCATCCGCCCCCAAAGAATCGATCCCCGCTGCAGCGCGAACGTGGAGCACCGTTGTGGAGGCGACAGAGCCTGCAGCCACTGCGGAATGGTCAGCCTACCTGGAGGAGGGGTGTAAACCCTCATTGCTCTACAAGGTAGGCAATCTATACTGTTCAGAGAGTGCGCGAATTTTTTCGAAAAGGATTCGGGCTCTGGTTGTTAAAGAGGAGGAGCTCATCGCTATGACCATCCGCAGCGGGGGTCAGTACGTTGAGGTCATCTGCAAACAAGCAAAGTTGGCCCAACCACAGCTAAAAACTCTCGTGGTGATGGGGACGCGCATGCTTCTCCCCACTACGGTGGACCGCAGCATGGTGGTCCACCTATAAGGCGTCACCGCGCGGATGCGCAAGGAACAGGTTCGCGCCGCGTTGGAGCAATACGATACGGTTCACGCGCTGTGGAAGAAAGTTAGTCCCTTTGAGGACTACACAGGGATGCAGCACGGCTTCACGGCTGCACGCGTGACCGTTCAAGAGGGCTGCACTCTTCCCCACAAACTGGTGGTCGATGGCGAAACCGTCGACCTCTGGTATATGGGGAAGCCGAAATACTGCGGATTCTGCAATATGTCGGGCCACCTCAAAAAGTGGTGTCCAAACGTGCAGTGCCAAGTATGCGGCACAATGAAACACACGAGGGAGGTGTTCCACAAAGCAGCTGTGTGGGTGGTTTCAAAGAGAAAACTTGAATAACGCGCCCGGTTGCTGCAGAAAAGACTGGCGGTAAAAGCTGCCGCGAAGGCCGTGCCACCCGCGCCCAAGGCCCAGGGCGCACCCGAGACCACGGCAATCAAGGCCGATAAAGTCGAGGGAACCAGCCAAGTGCCTAGGTGGCAGGTGGCAAAGGCAAGAAAAAGCAAAAAGGAGAGAAGATTGGAATAAAAAATTACCAACAGAAGAAGAAAGAGCCTGCTCTTTCTTCTTCTGTTGAGCTCGATAATTAAAGAGTGCAGCGTCGTCGTGGAACGCATTCCCGATGTTACCCAACGCTGCCAGAAAGAACTTGCCGCTACCGACGACCACCCCTCTGTTGACTCTGTCAACAGCGAGGGGAGCGAGCCGGCGGCAGCGTCCGTCATGGACACCAACATCGATGACGCAGCTTTCGCGCGTGCGGCGGAGGAGCTGGCTGCCTCGTCGCAGCCAGCCCCCTCTGAAGCAAGTAGGAAGCACGTAAGGTGTCCGTCGTCCCCTCAGGAGTCTCCTACTTCCGAACCCAAGGTGGAGGCTGGAAACGCAGCCTCCGTTTCCACCGCACCGGGCAAAAAGGCTGGACGAAATTCAACAAAGCTAGGAAAGATCGTCTCCTCCGACGAAGAGGAAGAGTTGTTTCCGGAAGCGAGTGTGCCATGAGCGTGAGAAATTCCTGGGACCCGTCTCTCGAGAGACTCTGATGTTCGGACGAAAAGGGATGGAGGATGTAGAGGTCGAACAGGTGTTTCAGGTGCATGAGAAGGCCAAAACCCCCATGGACATCACGCCCCCCTCGCAAGAGGCGGGCTCCCTCACACCTTCATCTAGCCAGCTGTAATGCCGGGAATCTCCTTCCGCCGTCGTCTGCGCATCGCCATTTGGAACGTGAACAAAACAGACGCTGGCAGTAGACGAGACATGGTCGCTCTTCTGGAACCCTACGACCTTGCGCTTCTGCAGGAGGTCCACGTGATCTCTGCAGAGCAAGCGCAAGAGATTTCTCACCCGATCACGCCGGGCGTTTATTTCATATAATATAAATGAAGACACTTATATAAAATAAACCAGCTAGGAACCATGCTCCCAATCGACAACTGAACAAGGTTCATAAGAAAATTGCTGGCACGCAGGCCAGAATAACACAGAACAGAGTGTGGGATTTAGGAACACAAACAAGCAAAAACAAAAGAAAAAGAAATCAATGGGGGACGCCGGAACAAGGGTCTTTAAGATCGCTTTGGTTCGCACAGGGATAAAAGTAATGTCACCGGCATTTTAGCAGGGCGAGAGGGAAGTGGTATATGTGGGCTTCAGGACGTAGTGATCACCGGATTAAGCTGTTCTTAAAAGTCTGTAAACCGGCGATGGATGCCGGCGATGTCCTCTTTAACCTCGTCACGGAGATGAGGTCACCTAGCAGCCTTTTCCATGGATTCTGCTGCAAACCGTTGGGCCTCACTTCGCTGTGCTGACAACTCCAGGGCGTAGCGGGCCTTCACGATGGCGCGAACACAACACATGGTTGCAAAAATCACGCCTACTGAAAATTTATTCCTGCTGAAGAATCGCTGCAACACATCAATGGCAGTGCCTCCCTGCGGCAGGATGGCTGGAATCAGCCTTCACCACAGTTCACGGAGATCACCGCAGTCCAGCAAGAGGTGCGGAAAAGACTCGGTCTCCCCGCACCTCAAACAGTTTGGCAAAGCGGCTTCCCCGGAAACTATGCTTCGCTGCCGGTTAAAGTGGAAGCCCCAGTGTAAAAAGTGCAGCACATCTTGTTTCCACTTTAAGGGGAACACGGAGTTGTCCAAACCAACGAAGGAAAGCACTATCTCTTCAAGGGTTACAATTAAATGCTCACTTCATCGAAGCAGGCTCTTCGCCCGATTGCGAGGAGTGGTGTTTCCACCAGCTCCTTTGTCGTCCAGCAGTCGAGAAGCTTACTGACTCCCGCTATTGTGCAGAACTCGCATTTCGCCAGTAGGCAACTGTCGTTGCTTGCCCTGAGGGCAGACAGCGCTGCGGCGAGTAATGTAGCTACAGACGATCCGTATTCTTCTTGTCCTGCATGATTTCGTCCATTGGATGACTCAGGAGAAGTCGCAGGCGTCGAAGATCTTCCAATCGCGTTCCTTGACAAGCAACCCACGATGGAAAAGGTTCCTGCCGCCACGCATTAATGTTCATGGGGCGGCAGGAGATCCAACATTGGGCTTCCAGCAGTGAGGACATCTGCCTCAGCGGGAAGCCAAACCCTATTCTGGTGTGCCGAAATTGGGGCAGCAACGTAAGCAGTCCCTCGCTTCCCGTGCAGCGCCAAAGTATAAGGCGTGCGGGTAAGCACCACGGCGTACACCACAGCTTGGCACAGAGCCCCAGCATTCGAAACTGCACCTGCAGATAGATGCTTTGCAAGTCTAGGATGCCCAAGCCTACATCGTGACGCGGCGCCACCAAGTCTTTAAGTCTTACGCGGGATCTTGCAGGGCCCCACAACGCTTTGCGTAGAAGGCGTTGCGCCCAGAATTTGAATTCCTGGGGGTGTGGACAAACAAAATACAGGGAGCGGAAAAGGGTGCCAACGAAGGCGTTCTAGATGCTGGCATGTTCCGGCAAGACGAACTCGCCTCCTGAGAACATGCGAAGTGCACGCTCTACCTTCCGAAGGCAGTGCGACCACGCTTCTGAGGTGCAAAAGTCTCCCAACGGCACGCCAAGATACCACAGGTACCTGCCTGTGGTGATCCCTAGGCAGATTTATTCGGAATGCCCCTCCCACGTCGCTCGCACCGGAACAACCATGCATTTGCTTCTGTTGACGCTCACGCCTGCACCGCGACGGATCAACTCAAAGAAATCTTCAAGTGACGCTGCCGGGGTGGACATGGGCAACAGAAGAAGCAGGTCGTCTGCATAGGCTGCCACGGACGGCGTACCTGGACAGGAGCTCGGCAGGGTTGCTAGCGTTAGCCTGTAAGCCTCCGGCACCAATTCAAAATAGATGGTAAAGTGCAGCGGGCTTAAGCTATCGCCCTGCCTAATTCCTCGCCGTACTGGCACGCCGTACACGCGACAGCCACAGAAAACAATGAATGTAATCGCGTGGCGCCAGCAGGAGCGCAAGTATGCCAATAAAGATGCAGGGAGGCACAGACGTTCAAAGAGCTCAAGAAGAAGCTTTTGGTTCACGCAATCGAAAGCTTTGTGCAAATCGACTGCAACCGCCAAGGCTCCCGGGGTTTCCCATTGTGACACGCGCCTCCGTCGGTGAGAGATCAAAGGCGTCGCTTCCGCACGACGATCCGTCGCCATGCGATGCTGCTATTGCAGCCATGTGCGGATGAACAACAAATTCGCGTTTATGGACCGCCCAGGAACAGCGAAGGTCTGCTCCGGACTCACCAAAGACTCCGCGATCCTTCCCATCCGCGCCACCCAAAGTTTCCAGAACAACTTGACGTCCGAATTCACTAATCTGATCGGACGCCAATTGTTCAGTTGGCGCAAATCTATGCCTTTCGGCAGGAGACGCACCTTCGCTAAGCGCAACGAGGCGGGGACATCGCCCGCGTCTCGCATCAGCGACGAGAGTTCGAGCACCAGGGAGATGAGCTCCGCCGCAAAACACTGAAAGAATTCCGCGGGGAGCCCATCTTCGCCTGCCGCTTTTCGTCTCTTGAGCCCCGAGATGGAAGAAGAAATTTCCACTTCCGTGAAGGGCTCATCGAGACGCGCGCGTTCCTCCTCGTCTACAACAGGTGCATCAATCGGCAGAAGCAGCCGGGAGAGGCTGCGTTCCGTCGGTGCCTCTGCATACAGAGAAGAGTAATAGCGCTTGACTATTTGTCGCACGTCGGCTGGAGCCGAGCATTGCCGGTCCTAGTCGTCGAGCAGAACTGTCGCCCCTGACTATTAGACATGGCGCTCGGCCTTGGCCTTGTACACAGATAATCGACCAACGTTCACGCGCCTAAAGTAGGAGCGGGCCTGCAAAACATCTCTGCTTTTGGCTACACCCTTTCCGAAGCCGCGCGAAAGCTAGTGCAAGGGAAACCGGCAGCAAAACTTGCGGACCGATCTTTTCATATCGTCCCAGTCCTCAAGCTCACTTATGGCAAAGCCGAGGAGGTACTGGCGAAGATGCTCAGCCGCCTCCGGGTGCCTTATCTAGTCTGCCGGCATCCTCCAAAAACAGTTTGGAGGCCCCTTGCCTGGCGGCAGCAACTCGAACTCGAGCGTGTTGTGGTCTGAAAGCACGGACGGCACGAAACCTCTCCGACCCACTCGACAGGGCAAGTGTTCATCAAGGTATACGTGGTCCGGCGCTGCTGTCATAACAGGGTCGCTAGCGAACAAGTTGCACGCGTGCACGGACGCGCACATCTCTTCCGCTAGCAACTTTTCCCTTTTGTGTGCGCTATTCTCGGTCAGCAGGTGGACGTTAAAGTCCCCCGCAATGACATGGGCCACAGTGAGGTGAGATCGAGTGAGCCACTGCCTTTCAAGGGTACCAAAGAACTCAATCCATTCGGCCCATCGTCAAGCACCGTTCGGCGCGTACACGTTGGTTACGACAAGGTCGATCGAGTCGAACCACTTGAGTACAAGCTGTCCCACTCGACCTTCCGTGTCGAAATGAACGCTGCGCACCACTCCTTCCAAAGTTCCTCTTAGGAAAAAAGCGACGTCGCAACTATAATGTAGCCTTCCACCCGCGTGCCGTTCGATTTCGGCAGCCTGCTCTTCTGAGATGCAGTGAATCTCCTGCAGGAGCGTCAAGTCGAAGGGGCGCAGAGCGTTAGCCACAAGCGCCTCTTCTCGTCCTGTTGGAGACCGTTGACGTTTCAGCACGTCACGACGAGAAGACGCGATCGCCCTTATCAAGGCTGGGAAAGCGAGGCCGTGGTGCTCGCCTTACCCAGCGAGCGGGCAGTAAGTAGCACGACGGGCTGGAGGGCGCGGTCGCCACCGGCCTCCACCGTGCTGCGCGTAATGGAGTGTTCTTCCCGGGTGCAGAACCTGTGGGTTCCGGGGTGAGTTTTCGCCCGGATATGCCGGGGAATTCATCTAAAACGAAAAAAAGCGCAAAACATTATCGAGTGGAGAACCCAAGGGTTCACCACACCAAAACAGCTTGCTGGCTGCCGGCACTATGCCGGCGAGGTCCTTCCAATGCGCGGAGGTTGGGAAAGAAAAAACAAAAACAAACAAAAAGTTGGAATGTGGGAGGGAACAAATGATTCAGAAGTGGGAGGACAGGGATGGCATCACTGTGCGCCGGGATAGGTCCTCTAGATCCTATTCAGGATCCGGAAAAGCTTAGTCCTCTCTGCGCCTAAGTGGCGCCACTTGCAAACAGCTAGCACGAATAGGCGAGTGAAAAGTAAGGCGTTGCCAGTTGGCTGACGTCTTCTTCTGGTGGCGCTCCAAGCCGCCACGATCCCTCGAATGCAGCAGCGGACTGCTACAGAAGCGGGGGGGGACAAGGCTTCACTGCAGAAGAGGCACCTGAGAACGTCCTTAGGGCCACATACGCGGAAATCCAGGATCGCCGCAAGGCGATCCCATGAAGGGCGGATGGCACCCCACTCCCGAAGAAGGTGGGGAAAGGTCTCTTTTTCCACATACCGGTCGCACTGGGGATCCACGGCCCCCGGGTGGTTTGATACAGGCGTGCTTTACAGGGTAAACCCCAGTGCATTACAAGCAACGCCACCTCCTGCCATTTAAGGGGGAGGGATCCACTGTTCCAGGACGCTGGGAGCCACTTTATCTCCTCCGGAGATAGTCCGAGTAGCTCACCCCAGCGTCGAATTCCGTTGGGCGGGACACTGGGCGTCGCAGCGTCAGCTAGCTGCCGAGATGTCCACGCCTTTATCGATTGTGTCCTGCCGCATATAGTGCAGGACACGGTCCATTTCCCCTGCTCGCTACTGTCCCTGGCATTCACAAGGAAGGGCAGCACTGGGGCGAGGGGGGTTATCAAGGCCCACAGAAGCTTGTCGTGGGACTGCACGATCTCCTGCAGCGTCCAGCGGGCGTGCCCTTTTAGGCAAGTGTTTCTTGTGCCCGACGGAACGTGGATCTTTACACAGGTGGAGACTGACTCGTGCAACCAGGCGGAGTAGTTCCCTGGGAGGCAGGAGATCCAGGCGTTCTCCCGTACCGCAACTTGAGCAGCGCGAACCCATGGAGGAGGGCCAACAGGTAGGCGCCACCCCACTTAAGGGTGACCCCCTCGACGCGCCGTTACCCATGGAGGAGGGGGACCAGGTGCAAGCTGCGCCTGACCCTCCTCCTCCACCTAGCGTCCCGCCCCAACAGGTGGCGGACGCCGCATCGCCATCTTCCCAGGAATAACACCTGGGCTCGCCAGTCGCCGTCGGATTCGCGCCGCCTGTTGGAACGTCAACGGGCTGCGCGACGATGGTAACAGGCGAGATACGGCCGACACCCTGCGTGAGCTCGACCTGGCCCTGCTGCAGGAGATCCACGTGATCACCGCGGCAGACGCCCAGGAGATCGAGACGATCGCGGGGGGTCGGCTGTATTGGCGGTGCGGCCTCCGCAACACCTACGGGGTCGCGTTCTTCGTGAAGCCGGCCATCGACGCGGCCGTGAAGGGCGTGCGCTTCGATGACGACGGTCGGGTCGGTCAGCTGATTCTCAGCTGGTCCGACTCGATCGAATTGATCGTCACGACTGTGTACGCCCCCAGCGGTAAACAGGGATACAGCGACCGTACCAGGCTGCTGGATTCCCTGAAGCGCGACTGGCTGGCGGACACGAACGTGCGGAAGGCTCACCTGATAGCGGGAGATTTCAATCTCCGTCTGCTAACAGGTGAGCCAGACACACAAGAGAACGCGATGAACGAGTTGTGCGCCGCCGTGCGTGCGCGCAACTTGTTCGCGGGTGAGAGGGGAATGGTCCGCAGCATCGACCACGTCTTCCTCGACGCTGACCTGTGTTCACGGGTCGGCAAACGGGGGAGGGTTGCGTCAACGTTGTCGGACCATTCCCGGTTAATTTTCGAGATGCGGCCTCGCGACAAAGGACCGCCATCCAGGGACTGGCGTCTGCCAGGGGACTGGACGCGACTCTCAGGTGCGAAGGAACACCTTCGCGAATACCTGAGAGGCGTCACGCTCCGGAATCTCCAGGACTGGGACCTTTTTAAGGAATCGGTCCGCGAGTTCTGTGAGCAGTTCCCCCTGGATCGCCTGCCCCCCGGATTCGGCGAGGGTGCTCGCAACCATCGGGCCTATTTACAGGCTCGTAGTTACGAGAGAACCCCTAATGTCCGTCGCCTGGCCGAGTACCGCGCCGGGGCCGAACGCCAAGCCTGGCAATCCGGGTCGGCCAGCTTGCTGGACGACCAGGGCCGGGAATGCTCGTCCCCGGCGTCGGTACGGCATCTCGTGCGGAGTTTTCATTCCTCACTTTACGCCAGGGAGCCCCCGGATCGAAACGCCTCTCGGCGCTTGCTTCCGGATGACGCCCCGGCAATAGGGGAGGAGGAGATGGAAAGCCTCGACGAGCCTTTTACCACCGGCGAAATTCTCGTCGGTATCAAAAGGCTCAAGAGGCGTAAAGCTCCAGGGGAAGACGGCTTGCCCGCGGAGTTCTTTCAGAGCTTCGCGGAAGAGCTGGCACCCCTGCTGCTAAAGTTGATCAGGCTGATCCGAGACGAAGGCGATGTTCCCGCCTCGTTTCGGTCAGCCAGAGTGAGGCTCCTGCCGAAAGGGGGAGACCTCAGGAATTTAAAGAACTGGCGTCCGATCACGATCGTGAATACGGACGCCAAGTTGATCGCAGGGCTATGGGCTTCGCGTCTGGGGCAGGTGGCAGAATCCGTAATTATCCCGGAGCAGACTTATGCTGTTCCCGGGCGAAGTATGGATGCCAACCTCTTCTTCGCGAGCACATGGGTGCACCTGCAGAGAAGAGAGAAGAAAGGGATAGGGAAAGTCAGCAACCCCACTTCGGGGACGCCAGCCGGGCTGGGAAGGGAACCCCGGGCGGGCAAGGGGGCCCTAGCGCTCGCAGTCGATCTCCACAAGGCGTTCGACTGTGTAGACCAGGAACTTCTCTTGGAGCTCCTGGGTCGCATGGGCTTTCCACCCTCCCTGATCTCCTACCTGCGCTCTTGCTGGCGGAATGCGATAATTACCGTCTCTTTCAGCGGTCAAAAGGTGTATGGCGTGCCGGTGCGGCGGGGCCTAAGGCAGGGAGATAGCCTCAGCCCCCTGCTCTTCAGCACCTACTTTGAGTTGGTGCTGAGAGCGTACAGGGTGACTTTGGCCCCATTGCCGAGCTCGTGCCCCGGCACGCCCGCCGTAGCAGCGTACGCCGACGATCTTCTGCTTTTGTTGCCAATGTCCACCCCGGCAAAGTCGGTCGGAGACTTCTTCGATCTGCTCAGCCGCGGGACCGGACTGCAGGTTAACAGGGCGAAGTCGTCGGTTGTGCCAATAGGTGCGGCGTGGGCAGGGCAGCAGGACTTGGTCCGTCTGGGGATCCCCACGGCGAGGTGCTTCAAGTACCTTGGTGTGCCGTTGGGGGACTACTCCCCTGCGGAAGCGTGGTCCAGCTGCCTCCAAAAAGTCGAGACGGCGATCGGCCCGTTCCTGGAGGGCAAGTTTCACTTGCCGGAACGGGCCGCGGTTTGGAACGCCTTCGCGGCCCCCATCCTCCGCCCCTTGCTTTTTGTTTGCCCCCCCACCGTGGAATCCAAGAAGAGGACGAAGGACCTCCTTCGTATCGCCCTTTGGGGCAAGGGGAGGCCCCGAGTCCCACTGAAGGACTTGTGCGCTCCGCGTCGGGACGGCAGTCTTGGCCTCCTGACGCTGGAGCGCGAGGAGAAGCAGCTGCGGTGGCGAACCCTCGCCATCGCAGCGAAGATGTGGAGCACCCCTTGGTGCACTCCGGCCCGCCTCCTGGCCAGCCGTGTGTCCCGGTGCGATGGACTCGCGTCATTTCTTCTGAGCCGTGGCCGGAAGATGCGAAGATGCGGCCTACTGCTCGGGCGCATGGCAACATTGGCCAAGGAGACCAGCTGGATGGTTTGCTGCCCCGCCAACTCCCCCGCCTGGCTGGAGGAGAATATTGGAACGTGGGCAGTAGTCAACCAGAGAAGCCACGAGACGTGGAATCGTCTCCGATGCAGCCCCTACGCCCGCTGCACGCTGCGGAATCTCCTGGAGAGTCCATCAAGATGCACGTGGGCAGAGACGACCTGCCTAGCTACGGCGCTACCCTTCCTAAGGAGGGCACTTCACAGCACCCGGACGCCAAGGTGGCAAGTCTCCTGCTGCATCGAGGGACGGGAGAAGTTGATCAGCGGCTGGACAACAGGAGAACTGGCCGACGCCTCGACCCCGAGCGTCCAGCCGCGAGGATTGTTAAGATGGGGCGAGCTGCTCGCCATCCCCAGGGATGAGCTGAAGTGGCCCCCGGTGATGAAGGAATCCAGGATCCTGCCCCTCAAGTGGCAAGAGTCGGCGTTGCTTTTGTTGCACTGGGGTCTACCCTGCAACGCGCGCCGCTTCCACTGGACGAGGGGAGCTGTGGATCCTGCGTGTGCCAGGTGCGGGGAGCGGGATTCGCTTCCCCACCTTATTGTGGATTGTGCTGCCCTCCGACTTCTTTGGGAACGGTTCGGGACGACCCTCGGGCTCCCTACGGGCAGCACCCCCAGAGACGTTCTTCGGCCCCTCTTCGTGAAGGACGCACTGCAGCCAGCCGCAGCCATCGCAGCCGTGTGCTGCGTCCGTGGCATCGTGGCGGCATGGAGCGACGCCAACAACGAAGGAGTGGGTCCACAGGCGAGGGATGTCATCCCGTATGCCAAACGCTTCTTGCGAAGAGCTGCCGGATGGCCCCAACTGGGGAATATGCAGGCTGACCTCGAGGGCGTCGTTCGACGGATGGGCCCTCCCCACAGCGACCAGTGATCCCTTCCCTGCCCTCCAACTTCTTTTTGTTTGTTTCTTTTTATTTTACTTTTTGTCTCATCCCCATCCCCCTTCGCTGTCGGGGAGTGCCACACCGGGCTGCGTCCCGGTGTCCCGACAGGTCCTGTGTTTACGGCCGTGGTGGGGCCTTGTACCACGCATGTAAAGTTTATCAATAAACGCCCCGGGCGTACCCGGGTGGCAACGCCGAATCCCCGGGGCAGACGTTGCACAGGGAACTGTTCGCAGAACTCCAGGACCGAGTCCTTAAATAGGTCCCAATCGGCGAGACTCTGGAGGCTGACGCCTCACAGGAATTCGCGCAGATGTTCTTTCGCTCCTGACAGGCGCGTCCAGTCCCCTGGAATACGCCAATTCCTGAATGGCGGTCCCTTGTCGCGCGGGCGCATCTCGAAAACTAACCGGGAATGCTCCGACAGCGTCGATCCAAGTGTCCCTCGTTTTCCGACCCGTGTGCACAGGTCTTCGTCGAGGAAGACGTGGTCCACGCTGCTGACCATCCCACTTATTTCTGTCAACAAGTTGCGCGCGCGCATGGCGGCGCACAACTCGTTGATCGCGTTACCCTGTGCTCCGGGCTGATCTGAGAGCAGACGGACGTTGAAATCCCCTGCTATGAGATGCGCCTTTCGCACGTCCGCGTCCACCAGCCATTCGCGCTTCAAGGTTTCCAGTAACGCGTTGCGCTGCTGGTATCCCTGTTTACCGCTAGGAGCGTACACATTGGTGACGATGAGGTCGATCGAATCGGACCATCTGAGAATCAGTTGGCCGATCCGTCCGTCGTCCCCAAAGCGCACGCCCTTCACGGCCGCGTTAATGGCTGGCTTTAGGAAGAACGCGACCCCACAAGTGTTGCGGGCGCCGCATCGCCAGTACAACCAGCCTCCCGCAATCGTTTCGATCTCCTGGGCGTCTTTTGCGGTGATCACGTGGATCTCCTGCAAATGTACCAGGTCGAAATCTCGCAAGGTGGCGGCTGTATCTCGTCTTTTTCCGTCGCCGCGCAGCCCGTTAACATTCCAACTGGCCGCGCGGATCCGACGCCGACAGGCGAGTCCAGGTGTTATTCCTGGGAACCTGGCGGTGGAGCTCCCTCCACCTTTTGGGGCGGGTCGCTGGACGGGGTTGGCGACTTGCCCACCAACTCCCCATCCTTCTTTCGTGCCGACGTCTCCGGCTGCCCGTGCGAAGGGGGTGTTGTTCGTACCTGTTGGCCCACATCCATTGGTGCGGGTGGTTCAGGTTCGGCGGTTTCAGAGGGCATTGCTGACCCCTGGTTACCCTTTTCCGTTGGAGTCGCCTCCTCGTCGGCTTCCGCACGTGGGTGATGCCCGACTTGGGCTCCGCACGCGCGAAAGCTGCGTCATCGATGTTGGTGTCGATGACGGACGCCGCCGCCGGCTCGCTCCCCTCGCTGTTGACAGAGTCAACAGAGGGGTGGTCGTCGGTAGCAGCGAGTTCTTTCTGGCAGCGTTAAATAACATCGGGAATGCGTTCCACGACGACGCTGCACTCTTAAATTATCGAGCTACCCTGCTCTTTTTTCTTCTGCTGGTAATTTTTTACTCCAATCTTCTCTCCTTTTTGCTTTTTCTTGCCGTTGCTACCTGCCACCTAGGCTCTTGGCTGGTTCCCTCGACTTTATCGGCCTTGATTGCCGTGGTCTCGGGTGCAACCTGGGCCTAGGGCGCGGGTGGCACGGCCTTCGCGGCAGCTTTCACCGCCAGCCTTTTCTGCAGCAACCGGGCGCGTTATTCAAGTTTTCTCTTTGAAACCACCCACACACCTGCTTTGGGGCACACCTCTCTCGTGTGACCCATTGTGCCGCATGCTTGGCACTGCACGTTTAGACACCACTTTTTGAGGTGGCCCGACGTATTGCAGAATCCGCAGTATTTCGGATTTCCCATATACCAGAGGACGACGGTTTCGCCATCGACCACCAGTTTGTGGGGAAGAGTGCAGCCCTCTTGAACGGTCACGCGTGCAGCCGTGAAGCCGTGCTGCATCCCTGTGTAGTCCTCAAAGGGACTAACTTTCTTCCACAGCGCGTGAACCGTATCGTATTGCTCCAACGCGGCGCGAACCTGTTCCTTGCGCATCCGCGCGGTGACGCCTTATAGGTGGACCACCATGCTGCGGTCCACCGTAGTGGGGAGAAGCCTGCGCGTCCCCATCACCACGAGAGTTTTTAGCTGTCGTTGGGCCAACTTTGCTTGTTTGCAGATGACCTCAACGTACTGACCCCCGCTGCGGATGGTCATAGCGATGAGCACCTCCTCTTTAACAACCAGAGCCCGAATCCTTTTCGAAAAAATTCGCGCACTCTCTGAACAGTATAGATTGCCTACCTTGTAGAGCAATGAGGGTTTACACCCCTCCTCCAGGTAGGCTGACCATTCCGCAGTGGCTGCAGGCTCTGTCGCCTCCACAACGGTGCTCCACGTTCGCGCTGCAGCGGGGATCGATTCTTTGGGGGCGGATGCCCCCACTTCCATCGTCTCTAAGGACGATGTTGCCGCCGCTTCCTGGCTCTCCATCGCTTCTGGAGGAGGCGCTGTCACTGCCACCTGGCCTTCCCTGGTGGTCGTTTCAGGCATCGCTGCCTGGTCGACTACCGAACCACACTACGCTTGCACTAAGGGAGACTTTCTGGCACGAGGAGCACCGAGAAAAGACGTCTGCCCTAGAGTGCACAAAGTGTTGTACTGCGTAAATTAGGATCTCCTCTTGGAGCCCCTGGGTCGCAAGGGCTTCCCTCCCTCCCTACTGACCTTCCCGCGCTCTTGCTGGAGCAGTGCGCTATTGAACATCCCTTTCAAAGGTCAAATGGCGTACGGCGTGCCGGCACGGCGAGGCATACGGCAGGGAGATAGCCTCAGTCCCCTGCTCATTAGCACCTACTTTGAGTTGGTGCTAAGAGCTTATAGGGTGACGTTTGCCCCCTTGCCCAACTCGTGGCCCGGCACGTCCGCCGTAGCAGCCTATACCGATTATCTTCTGCTCTTTTTCCCGACGTCCACCCCGGCAACGGCTGTCGGGGATTTGTATGATCTGTTTAGCTGCGGGACCGGATTACATGTGAGCAGAGCGAAGTCGTCGGTGGTGCCAGTTGGTGCGGTGTGGGCAGGGAAGCAGGACTGGGTCCGTTTGGTGAACCCCATGGCGAGGTTCTTTGAGTACCTTGGCGTTCCATTGGGAAACTTCTGCGCAGCTGGGACATGGTCTGGCGGTCACCAAAAGTTTGAATTGGCGGTATGCCCGTTCCTGGATGCAAGTTTTAGTTGCAGGAGCGGGCCATGGTGTAGAACGCCTTTGCGGCCCCCTCCTGTCGCCCCCTACTTCTTGTGTGTGCCGCCCCTTCTTAAATTGGGACACGGACAAGGGGCCCCATACGGAAATCTTTTTGTTGCAACCGGAGTCTTCATTTTCTGCTTCAAGACTTTTGCGCTGTATGCTGGGACGATGGACTTGATCTTCTCGCGTTAGAGCGCTTGGAACGACAGCTCCAATTTAGTAAACTTTCCTTTGTGGCAAAGAATAGGCAAGCACTTTGGTATATTGCCGCAAAGCCTCTCGCCCTCAGGGCAACCCGCTGCTGCGGTTTGACCTTAATCCTGGTAACTAACGACCGTAGTCTGAACCATTGTGGGTTCAAACTACGCGATCTGGTCACCCTGCTGAGAGAGAATCCGTGGATCTCCTGTATCCCCGCGGAGTGCATTATTTGGGTACAAGAGTCTGTTTCCGCGTGGGCAAAATTCAACGGCTCCAGCGTTGTGGACTTCTCCTGCCTCCGTCGAGACAGGTACGCTGGTCAGCCACTGTTGGAGATCATATGCAACCCACGGAAACTTTTGTGGGCTTCCTCCAATCTCCTTGCTCCCTTGTTGTTCTTCTTCAGGAAAGTCAGTGTCATCCATTAGGAGGCATCGTTGGAAGTGTCCCTCCTCATCGCAGGCAGCAAAAAACGGATGAAGGCGTGGACTTCTCGGGAACTAGCGGAAGCTAGTACTCCGAATGTCCAACCGAATGGACTTGTACGCTGGGGCAACCTGCTCGACATGGAAAAGGCGAAGTGGCCCTCAGCGTCTTGCGATAACGGCACTTTTCTTCTGCAGTGGCAGGAGATGGCATTGCGGACTTTTAAGCAGAACGCACCTGTCTCAGTGGACATCGGGGTGTGTGGATGCCAACTACGGAGAGTGCGGAAAAAGGGAGACCTTCCTTAACCTAATTCTAGAGTCTGTTGTCCTTGGTCAGATGTTTTTGGATTTACTCTGGTGAGCCCTAACTATTCCGGGGGAAAACCCAGAGAAAATTTTTGGACGCCTCTTGTTGCAGGACTCCATGTCAGCCTCTGGAGGTGTAGCAGTACTCTTTTGCATGCACGGAATCCTGGATAAGTGGACCGCGTTAAGAAGAGTCCGCACCTGTCGGAATGCCATCCACTGGGCCGCCATCTCTTTGGGGATGGCCTTCCGTTGGCGCCGACTTCGAAAACCTTTACAGACACTTTTTCGCATCCGAAACAGCATGTAAAGACCTTCACACGGCGTACCGTGGTGCCTTACCTTTTCTCCCCTTCCAAAAACATTGCAATCCCCAGGCGTTTTTTTTTTTTTGGTTTTTGTTTTTGCTGCCCCTGCGCGAGTGTGCAGGACCTTATCGGCCTGTTGGTTGATAAGAACAAGTGCGTCCAGACAACGAAACTTCTGTGCTGACCCAAAAAGAAAAATTCAGTTCACAAAAAAGAATTTATTATTGAATTTTTCTATGTAAGGAATTTTAATGATGAAAGCTTCGGCTCACCTGGTTGAAAAATCAAATGTCATGTATTCTTTAGCGCTCTCTAACAGAAAATTGACTAACTTGTCTACAAAGTTTCTGTCTAAAGCCTGTACCAGGACTTTATATGTCACTCTCAGTAAATACTTTTTATTTATTCGAAGGTAAACGCAGAAAGATGAGTAATGACTATAGCAGTGACTCCACGAGAACCACCACGTTTGAGAAAATCGTGCAAACATCGTTCAACGGACAAATGAAATGAAAACTTAATCATGAAAAACAGAATTCCCGAGTTGCAAGTAAGCTAATGAAAGAAATGAAGTTCCGTCAAATCACTTCATTTATTCATTAAGTGATGAAGTTCGCATCCGTTTCTCTGTATAGCAATACGATAATTAAGAAAATGTATTCTGCTGGTGATTTAGATGTGGTTGCAAATGAATATCAATATGTATCTGCGAATAACTTAAGCAAGCCACTTGTTCTTAATATTCTTGACAAATGTAAGTATCAATTGAGGGACTATGAGCGTTTTAACTTACCTGTAGATTCCTGCAAATAGTTCTCATTCTCAGCGAAGTATTGTATAAAAATACCGACAGTCATCGTGTAGTGCTTCCTAATGTGATTGATGATTTCATCATCAGAGCGCGCAAATGCTTTGTTATGTTAACAGAATCCATCCCTTATTCTCTTTGTGAATTGCAATGGTAAGAGGGTCACGTATGACGTATGAGCATTCGACTCTGATCAGAAAATGAAAAAACACTGTTGGTGATATGTCATCTGGAATCCATAACTCAGAATAGCACACTCGTTATGCCTTGAATTAATCTCTGAAAATGTTTCAATTCCAATTATTAGTGTCTTCTTTTCTGATTACGTGGAGTACTTAAGAACTTTAGTGTGTTTTTTATCCTAGAACAAGATAAATTCACTTAAGAATTTTCTAAATAGAGTGCAATAACTTTTTATTATCAATGAATGATGTGATCGGATCCTTTAATATAAATGAGGAAACACTTTGCTCACTGAGTTGGACTCCTCAATAGAACTACAAAATTTTTATTTGGGGGAGGTTTCCATCTGCACTTCAGTGTGCTCGGAACATATCCCAGATTTCTTCCAGGGACAAGCCTGAAGCATATTGAAAGTACAATACGTTATCAAGAGATGCAACACACAAGAAAGACACGTGTATTTGAACTTTCAATGCGTATTTCCCTAAAAAAAATCTAGCGATGGACGAGTTTTTTTTTCTTGTGTAACAAGAGCATATAGTGGTGAAATAAATGTCAAAAATAAATGTCATTTTTTATCCTGAGGACATCCAGAACTCAAAACAACCCAACAGCCAAAGTACCCACAAACAAAGTGCATCAGCCTTCGTTCCCTTATCAATGTGAAATATTTTTAAGACACTTTTCCTACTTTGAGAGAAGAAAAACATTGAAAGAAAAGTTTTGAAAAAATTCACGTTTGCATATCCTTCATATTTCAAAGGATTCTAATAAGTTGTAACATAACCACCCTTTTCCACGGTTTTGAGATAGTTCTCATCAAGAAAGGTCAAAACGGACACTGATGCTTGAAGCACAGCACATTCAAACACATAGCAAAAACTGAACTGTAACGTACCTTCGAGATACAGTTGCTGAAAGTTGTAGGTAGCAATCCCCATTGAAATCATTTACAAGGAACTCAACCATCATACTTCCTTGGAATTCTGGCAACTGAAACCTTGCTAAGTCCTATTATATTGCAAACGTGGGCTTACAAAAAAAGACAGGGAACACGAGCCACGTTGCAATTGAACTCGCAAGTTATTGAACGACAGTTCACACGTTCCAAAATCGTTGGCGAAAGCAGAAATACATGGCCCTCGCTTGTTCGCTAGGCCAATGACGTGTGCGAGCGATCTGAACAATGGAATTGTAGTGTTTTCCGTATCAGAACATTCTGCAGAAAGGGCAGCATAGCTGAACAGCACAGCCTACAAAGAAAAAGGATTCGGTGACACTTTATCACCCGAAAGGACACATAGAGTACTAAACTTCCCAGTTACGAAAAATGGCTGCAAACAATTTCCTTACAGTCAAAGGAAAGCTTGGGAAAAAAATTTACACAAAAGAAGTGTGTTGAGCTGTATACACAGCTAGAACAAAAAGGTTTCCGCACGCCAATCACGGATTTTTAAACAGTAAACTCTTCGATTCGGTTGAGCACCATCTGTCCTCATAGAAAAGTTGCTTTTTTTCGACACTGTCGTCAAACAGTAAGCTCTCTTAGAATCCTTTTCCACAATAAAAGACTTTAAATATCCTATGAACATTTCCAGAAAATAAAAACACTAGCATCAGCAACAACAAAGTGCGCGTAAGTGTTACAAGAACCAAGGCAAAATCAGAAACACAGTATGAAGAAAAGGGCAAGAGTAAAGGAATCATCCCATTACAACAGAAATGCACCTTCACGCTAAGCGAAGTGCTTTTGCAAATTGCACGCTCGAGAGACCGAGCGTGTTTCTCCAAAGACAAAATCAAGCACCACTTGCCTCACAGACGTTCCTTCCATATACAATGAACTGCTTGCATACGGCAGAGAGATGGAAATACGCATCAAACATTGCGTAAAATGCTAAATTGAACATATGAAGGACTGAACAGTGAGCGAAATCAACTTGACGAAATACATTGCACCAATCAATAGACTAGAAACGCTAACAGAAAAACGAGCCGTTCTAGGGAACATGCAACAAAATTCATGGTGCCTCTTAAGAAAACTCTTTCGTTCAGCACCAAAGCTGTATCCTTGAAGCAAACTGAGTGAAGGAACAAACGAAACACGCTGCAAAGAATCTCGACTACCATACACAAATTGAAATAGGGCAAACGCACTGCTATAACAAAGATCCAATTGACGTCCTAAGCACTCTCAAGAAATAAATTCAGAGCAAAAAAAAACTACACCTTTCCCTAACTTGCGCCTACAAGATTAAGAGTGCGCCACATAGGGCAACTCCAAACAGAGGGAAGAAAGATTGAGGAAGCGATATGCCGAAATACAAATGAATTTCCTTACGACTATGAAGAATAGTCGCCACAGCATCATGCCTTCCAAAACTTCACACGGGATGAGTCCTAATAAGGAATGCCGCGTTCTAACGGAATTAACCTCTGTTTCTACAGAAATGCAAAATTGCGCAGACTTCAAACCAATAAGAACCGTGGTCAACACTTGCAACGACATGAGTCAAACAAGTCCAGCGCCCACAGCTTATGAAATCATTTCACTTCAACACATGTGATTCAAACATCCAGGAATCCCAGCTGTAGGAAAGTTTGCTGCCAGACGGAGAAGCAAAGCGGGTGCAGACAGGAAACGACAAGCTGCCTACAGCACATAAAAAAACTGTAACAGCAATTTATCGCTCCATGAGGCCACACGGCAAAGAACTACATGGAGCTTCTCCGAACGTATTAAACGCTGAGTCTGTGCAACGGTTTCCACTCACGAGACGTGCAAGAAGAAATCAGGTTGCTTCGAAAATGATATCCATGGCAGCGCGATAAATCCGAAACATCCGGTCCACAGCTAGAAAAGGATGTGAAAACGGAATGGAAAGCAACCGGAATTCGATGAAGTTTCTCTAATTGAATCACATGCAGCTGGATGCAACATACTGGACAGTACGAAGCAAGACGCCGGAAGTTGTTCTTCTGCTTAAACATCACGAAAAAGTTATCTAAAACTCCTATCTAAACACTTATCTGCCTTACGTTATTCGTTTTGTGTTTCAAACTCTACTCACCCAATATCACTTAGGTGTCTACGATGACGCTTAATTTTTTATAAGATAGGTAACAAGCGTACCGTTTTGCTCCCAGAATCTCAGCAGCTGCTGCGTGTACGCTCTCACCATATACATGTCCCGATAGATGCACGAGATAGCCAAGATACCCTACACATCTCTACCCGGTCATCCAGCACCACTTTGCGGAAATTTTGCGTTGTTGAAGCCGTCATTCGCTAAGCGGTTGTCCTCCAAAGAAGGTAATGGAAACATCAGTAACATTCGCCATAAACCGTGCCCTTGTTCTCCTTGCTTCCAATCTCTTTGTAGTTTCCCAAGCAGTAAAGGAGCGATAGAAGAGCCGATAGAAGAGCATCGTGCATTAAGCTGTTAGAAGGTTGGATTCAGTTCAGTATTCAGCCTTCACAGTTTCAGTTCTTACAGCTTCATTGGAGCTCATAAATTGAAAGTCTCCTGCATCATCCGAAGAATCAGGAACGACCGTTTCCGGCGGACAAACCGGAATAGAACCCAATGCAACTTACCAGCGAGAGTTAGCTCACAGCGTTCAAGTAGAAAACAAGAAGCAAGAACAGTACTAAAAGAAAAGCAAATGAAGATCCAAAACAACGGGGGATTTATCGTAAATGAATAAACAGAGGAAAGCAAAGTACTCCTTAACACGCAAATAAACGAGATGCTTTAGCTACGAAGCAGACCACCTGAATGTAGAGTCGAAAGTGCCTGAAGATGCTACTGCACATACATCGACTCATACATGCAGCGAAAAACTAAAAATGCACCAATCTTTAAAGGGAACGGATCATGATCCGAAAGGCTTCCCTGCATAGGCTAGCAACTCTTCTACAGCTGAAGTCTTCTAGGCCGACGACAGTCGCTCATAAGTGGAACGCTGGTTCTTTCTGTTAAGGGAAACTAAAGATTCAAGTGAAAAGGAAATGATTGCAAACGAGATTTCTGCTGAACGAGGAGAGACGAGCAAGTTTCGTCGATGACGATCCACCAGCAAAGAGTTTGCATTTCAGCAAAGCGTGGTCATAAGAGGTTAATCTCTTAAAACTTAGATGTGATAGTCGCTTGGTGAAACGTTGTAATAAAACTCCTGACGCTAAAAATACACAGGGTTTCCCATGACGGAGACGGATCCATAGGATGCTTGCTCGAAGGGACAGCAGAGTGACTATTCCATTCTCAACGCTTTCAATGAACAAATTCCTCAATAGACTAATAAATAGCCTTGGAGTCTAGTAAGATGGAGCAGTGATTTCTGGCGATCTTATTTAGATTGGATTCGCAGTTTTCGTCAAGTGTAACCATACAGCAGAGCAAAGCCGTGCTGAAGCACTCGGTTTTACTCCCGTCAGCAGGAAAGGTGTAGAAAAAAAGGGAATTTAGATCGTGCCATGTAAAAACAAAGAGTTCGACTGCAACAAAATCTCATGATTATTTAGAGTTTCTTTATTTTGGAATCTTTCTTTATTTTTCCCAGCGTATCGCATTGAATAGGCACGTCGCAAACGAGAAGGGTCCGCAACGCTCGGCTGCCATGCAGAAATCAACATTCTGAGCAGCCTCACGTCTCAGTCTTGCCTCGCATTCGCGGCACAACTCAAAGGCGTTGCCCAGTGCTGCCAGGAGGGGAGATGGTGCGAGCTTTAGAAATTTTATCATTCGACTGCATGTCTGCATGGCGTCGCTAAAATTGTCTTGCACAAACGCTCAATCAGCAGAATTGAATTCTGCAGGCGGGAAAAGAACTTTTGATTTTCCTGTTGATTGTTTTTCCTTTACGATTTAGCTTCCGTTTCCGCAACAACTTCTCTGACCTGACCAAGTAAGAATATGCATTTTGGAGAAAAGTCTCCCCGATCCATCATGATGAATATATTTCCATTGCGAAGCAATCAAGGCCTATTCGACCTTTTAATAGAGAGTTCTTATGCTTAAATTCCATATGATATTCTTAGAGATCAATTGACTTTGCGAGATGCGGAACACGCTGCTTACAGAGGAGTGTCTAGCCAAATTGCATTCTGCGCGCAGGAAGTCATTTGGCAATTCCTCAGAGGACGGAACAACTCACATATGACAGATGCACTCACCTCCAGCTGAGATTTAGGGGGAGTGGTGGAAAAGATTAGAAAACCAGCTAATGCTGAAATCACGAACTCATTTTTTTCTTGCCTCTTTCAGTGCCACCGCACCTGTGAAAAATCGAAGGTTGTTTGGAATGCACCCTGAGAGTGCAAACACAGATGTGGAGAGGCGTGTGGACTAGAGCATGCAGAAGTTTACACTTTTTCCAGCACAGTACGTGATTTTAATCCGAACAGGAGATGAAGCTCATGCTGCCGCAATGCTGTCAACTCCTCTTTTCGGAGGTGAATTCCTTCATGTTTAACTCTGTGCCAGGAGTCAACATTTACATAAAGGTGAATGTTGACTCCTGGCACAGAGTTAATTTAAGGAAATGTTATTTACATAAAGGCAGTAGGATGCATTGCTATCTTATGGTTTGCTTTTGAAAGATCAAGCGTTACCAGTGTACCACCTGCAGAAAACCTTTCCTGAGAGCGCCAGAGTACAGATTGCTTTTTATCAGTAGAAAACAGTTGCTCAGAAAATTCCCAGTATTCGATTCTTAGCATCCATCACTTGATATGCACAGGAGTTACCCAGGAATCATTCGAATATAACACAAAACATGAGCGCACTGCTTTTCCTCGATGACAGCGATCCGTGTGGAGCATTGGATCATTACCGTTCTGCTCTCCCTTCTAAGAAGAGCGCCTCGTGCGTTGCGAGGCGGTCCGACGCGCGCACGCATCTTTCGTGTGCTGCATACAATTCAATAGGAAGAGGCACGCCTGACGGGATGCTCCGGAGAGCCCTCTCGACCTATGCTGCGAATGCTTGGAATGGGTGAGTTCCATGCTGCTTTTCGAATCCAAACAAAGAAACAGAGGAGAAGGCGGACGGAAAGGATAGAAAGCTCTTAATTCTCAATACCTTAGGGAGGAAGCATTAGGGCAGTGCGGGTGGGCAAATGAGAAACAACAAGCAGGAGGAGAAAACGGAACGAAGCAACACCGTTCACGTGGATTGTACGGTACCATCATGGACGCAAAAGGTAGGAAAGTTTAAGAAGACAATTTTAACGACGCCATGAAAACATGCAGTCGAATCAGAAAATTACTCAAGCTTGCACCATCTTTCCTCCAGGCAGCACTGGGCAGCGCCTTTGAGTTGTGTGCCGCGAATGCGAGGGAAACCTCTGAGACGTGAGGCTGCTCAGAATGTTGATTTCTGCATGACAGCCGAGCGTTGCAGACCCTTCTCGGTTGCGACGTGCCCATTCAATGCGATACGCTGGTAAAAATAAGGATTCTAAAATGAAGAAACTCTAAATGATCACGAGATTTTGCTGCAGTCGAACTTTTTGTTTTTACATGGGACGATCTAAATTCCCTTTTTTTCTGCACCTTTCCTGCTGGCGGGAGTAAAACCAGATGCTATAGCGCGGCTTTGCTCTATTGTATGCTTACATTTGACAAGAACTGCGACTCTCATCTCATTCAGATCGGCAGAAATCTCTAATTTATCCTACTAGACTCCCAGGCTATTTATCAAGGGAGAAATTTGTTTACTGAGGGGGGCAAGGATGGAGGCGCCACGCCACTGTCCCTTCGAGGAGCCACACTATGGATGCTTCTCCATCATGAGTGGCGCTGAGTATTTTTAGCGTCAGGAATTTTATTGCAACCATTCTCCAAGCGACCATGACAACTCGATTTTACTTGACGAACTCCTTATGAACACGCTTTGCTGTAACTCAAACTCTTTGCTGTTGGATCGTAATGGACGAAGGTAATTATAGTTGCTTCTTGCTTCTTGTTTTGTACTTTGACGCTGTGAGCTAACGCTCTCTCTAAATTTGCATTGGCTTCTCTTCCGGTTTGTCCGCCTGAAACGGTGGTTCCTGAATCCTCGGTTGATGCTGGAGACTTTCAATGTGTGGGCTTAAATGATGCTGTAAGAACTGAAAATGTGAAGGCTGAGTTCTAAACAGCCTGCAACCATGTCTCAACTTAAGTGACCACGCTCTTCTATCGGCGGATAGCTTTTCATTACGGTTTGAAGAACTACACAGTGATTGGTGGCGAGGAGAATGAGCGCCGGGTCTTGGCGAATCTTGCTGGTGTTTCCGTGATCATCTTCGGAGGACAACCGTTTCGCGCATGACTGCTTTACCAGCACAAAAAATTTCTCAAAGTGGCATTGGATAGCCGGCAGGCGATCCAAAGTTTATCTTGACCTTCTCGTGCTTCTCTCAGGCCATGTATATGGCGAGTGTAACCACGCAGTAGGTGCTTGCAGTGGGAACAGCTTCAGAGATTCTGCGAACAAAACAGTACGCTTGTTACCTATCATATAAGAAAGTAAACGTCATCGTAGCCCATCTGAGTAATATTGGGTGAGCAGCGTTCGAAACACAAAGCGAAGCACGTAAGGTAAATAAGTGTTTAAATTTTTAGATGACTTTGTCGTGATGTTTGATCTTCTGCCGTCTTGCTTCTCACTCTCCCGTATATTGCATCGAGTTGCATGTGATTGCAGCAAAGAAACTTCAACGATTTCCGATGGCTTTCTATTCTTTCTTCACGTCCTCCTCTTGCTGTGGACCGAACGTTTCGGATTTATCATGCTGCAACACCTTTCTTTTTTTCAGATGGAGATGATTTTCCGAGCAAGTTGATTTCTTTTTGCACGTCTCGTGACTGGAAACTGTTGCAAGAAGTTAACTTTTAAGACGTTTGGACAAGCTGCGTCAAGATCTTCGCCGTGTGGTTACATGGAGTGGTAAATCGTTGTTAGTGTTCTCTATTGATGTGCTGTATGCAGCTTGTCGTCTCTGCTCTGCACTCTCTTTGCTCCTCCGTTTCGCAGCATACTCTTCTACAGCTGGGATCTTCGGATCTTGGTTTCACGTGTAATGCATATGTTTGAATCATGTCTTTGCAAGTGTTGACCGCGGTTGTGATTGGTTTGCAGTCTGCGCAATGACGCATGGTGTGTGACAGTACGTACCAAATATCGTACTTACACATGTTGAATTTGAGGAATGTGTGAGGAAAGAAAGCATTTGTCTCCGTAAGAAAGCACTCCATTTCTTCGCAAGTTCCTTCTCAGATCATCCATAATTTCTCTTGTATGGGGTTGTGGTGATTCGTGTTTGTCTCGACTTCTTTTTGTTGCAGTCTTTCTGAATTCTATTGATCCAACCCCTATTAGAATTGCTTGTGAGCTGTCTTTATTGAATGTGTTTTCGGATATCGATGTAGAGTATCGAATTCCCTGAAAAAAGTGATTCTCAAAAATTTTTCAGATTGAGCACAGGCCGTAATATCCAGGCAGTTCCGACCAGCCTAAGATGCAGTTGGCCCTCAAGAACAGGTGTGACGGTGAAGTTGAAGGGACAAACTGATTAAAGTCGCAGCAGTTGAGCAGCCGCGTAGAATAAAGTCACTGTAGATTTCGATTTTGTGTTTTCAAAGAATGCAAATTGCAGTTACAGAAGAGTCGCACAGCTTATAATTCCTAGTTTGGCGATGACAACTTGGAATGATGTACTCACAAAACACTTTAACATGCTATTTGTAAACTGAACCCTTGAAAATTACAAATTGCATTAGAAACTAACAGTTCTCAGAGATGTGCCCACAACATTTTATAACCATTCGGTATTTTACGAAGTGCTTTATTCAGCTATGCAGTTAACTTGTATATATTATATAACAGGTGTGGTTATTATTTATTCAAAGTCATGAGATTCGCGGCTGAAGTTTTTTTACCGCGACATATGAACCGAGACTCGTGGAGGTGATAGCTTGTATGGCAAACACGGAGGCACGCAGCACGATGGAGGCCGGTGGAGAACGTGTCGACCAAACAGTTGTGCTACACACTGTCCTCTTACCGGATAAAACAAGCAAAAAGCTGGCATCCCCTCAGCAGTAGTGAGAGGAATCGAATCTGATCGCCATATGTATTTGCATTCTGAAACGTCAACGAACTGCAGAACGGCTAGAAGAGGCGACTGTTATGCAATGCCCTGAAGTTGTTCCAGCTTGTGCTCCTGTAGGAGGTGAACGTAGTCTACGAAGAGCGAGCTACCAAAATCGAGAAACGCGCTGAGGGAACGCCACCTTTGTGTCGCAACGGCGTTTGCTAGAGATAAATTCGAGAAAGCAATGCGTGCTTTCGTTACAAGTGTAGACGATTAGAACAAGTTATCGTCAAATGGTCCGAGTCCATCGATTTCGTAGCTACAAACGTGTAAGAGCCGTGTGGCTCCAGCTGCCTTGCCAAAAGAATCGCATTCTTTTACAAAATGCAGTTCCACTGGCTGAACAGCCCATCATAGCCGCACATTTTCGCAAGTCGTTTCAAATTCCTCCTGCTTTCGGACGACTGGATCTGCCCGAGAAAGTGCTTGCTAGCAATCGAAATATGCGTGTATGTGCACCCAACCAACTTCATGGACAGCAAACCTGGGATGATAACATCGCTGGATCATTTTTTCATCGATGATAAACTGTATTCCCGCGTAGGAAGGAGAAGGAGAATGCCATCTGAGCTGTCGGATCACCACAGATTGGAGTTCGACCTTCTCATCTTAAGAAACGGACCTCTGTTCAACAACAGGAGGTTGCCAAGGAAATGGATTAGCTATTCGGAGGCGTCGAGTCATTTTGTCAGCACCTTTGCGACTTCGTCTTCAGGAAACTCTTGGACTGTGACCATCTCAAACGATTTGTCTGCGAGCTCTGCAGCCGATTTCCTTTCAATCGCCTTCCGTGCGATTCCGGGAAAGGGGTGGTCAACAGCAGAGAATTTCGGTAGGCTCTCACCTTTTGTAGAATTGAGGACGTCCAGCATCTCGCACCGTAAAAGGCGAGAACCGAGTACCAAATCTACTAGTCTGGTTCAAATTGCATGCCAGAGGACTGGGACCGGAAATGCTCGACTCCAATCGATGTTTAGCAAATACAGTTCTCCAGGCTTTAGCGTGATGGCTGGAACGCTTTCCGATGCTTGGAGCCCGAGGCAATGCTCCTCGACTCCAAAGAGCAAGCTGAGTGCAGCGTGACTGATGCAGGGGACGGTTCTGCTCCTCAATCTGCCGTGCTACAGGTTGATGCGTCGCCGCACGGAGCGACGAACGCTCCGCCATGCTCGACGCCGTAAAGAGCGGACTCGCATCTTCCCTCTGCGTAGGCGTGTCCTGTTGGAACGTCAACCGGCTGCTGGACGCAAAGAAGTGGCTGTTGGTAGCCAAATACTTGAGCGACATTGATCTGGTCCTGCTGCAGGAGACACAGGACATCTCCGAACAAAAATTGGACGATGTTAAAGTCCGAGCAGGCAAGATGCTCCATTAACAGAAAGGCACCCAAAATTCTTGTGGAGTCGCATTCCTTCTTCGGAGCAGGGTGGCGAAGGCGGTGTGGAACATAGGTTTCGACGGGGAAGCTCAACTGGTTCGATTTAATTAATCTTGTCGTCACGAATGTGCATGCATCGAGTGGAGCGGTGCGTCGTTCGGAAAGACTACGGTTTCTCGGAAGTCTTCGTAGCCACTGGCTCAGCAACTCTGTCCTAGAGGTGGCTCACCTCGTAGCCGGGGACTTAAACGACCACATGCTATTTGAGAGGAGACGCCATCTGTGAATGGGTGTCTGAGCTTCTGTGCACGCTCCGAATTTGCTAGCCCAAGATCCCGGGCTACGCCGGTTGCCTGACCATGGGTTCCTTGACGAACACTTGCTCTGTCGGTTGAATCGAAGAAGTCCAATCCCGTCCGTGCTTTCCGACCGTGCAGGCTGGAGGTTGAGCTCGTAAAACTTTGCAAGGGTTTTCTGACGTACGTCTGGAGGAAGCCGTACGAGTGGTTTAGCATTCGGGCTGCTGCAGAGAATCTCTGCAAGAATCTGCGGGGCTTTGACGTTTGCGACCTTCGTTCTCACCCGGTTGCGACTGGGCGCTTATTTTTCCGAAGTAAACGACAGTTTGTGGCTTAACTGGTGGTCCAGCCACGCACTAATGAACAACAATAAATCTGCAGGGTCACAGGTTCGCAGTCCGGGGTATGGTCCACCACGACAGCAGAGGGAACAGGGAGAAAACAAAAAGATATAACAAATATCAAGAATTTGTATATATTATAACAAGATCTAAAAGGCACGGGAAGGGATCGCAGTCTGCTGTGGGGCCATTACATCCTTTCTAGGATGCCGGCAAGCTGTTCCTTGATGGATGAATCCTGATGGGTGCATTCAGTCGCTGTCCTCATAAATTCGACTGCGCATTGGACGGCACCCTCATCGCGTGGTCCAAACGTTGCCTTGCTACAAGGAGCGACGATCCTGCGGATGCAGCACAGGGCTGCTAACGAGAACGAGGGCCGAACGAAGTCGGAAACAAAGAGGGATCTAATTGCGTTTCTGCTGTTGCCACAGGGGATTTCGATTGCTGCGGCGAAGCGGTTGGAATGGGTCCGAAGAGCCTTACAATCCATAAGGAAGTGGAGAGGGGAATGTTGTTCTTGACACCTTACACAATTAGGGTATATTGCTCCCTAGGTCCAATGGTGTCGGCGGAGGTTGCAGGGGAGTCCCCAAAACAGCAGCAGTAGCGCCGAATCCTGCTATTTGAAGGAGAGGATGAAGGTGTTTATCAGATCCGGGGCCACTTCAGTTGTTCCGGCGGAACTTTTAGCAGCTCACCACAGCGTAAAAGTCCAAAAGGGTTGATAATGTGAACTGCAGTATCGCCAAGAATCCCAGTTTTCCATTCCCCGATCTTTTTCTCTGTACCGGAGATTTAAGCAACCACTTCCCATGTCGCCGCAGTATTGCTGTTCAGATGGTCCACGAGGTAAAACAGCATTGAAGCGAGGGGAGTTTTTCTTTTATATGCTTGTTTGTGGGGGTTCTCCACGATCTCCCGCACCGTGAGGTGGTAGTTGAGCGCAAACAGTTGTGTGCGATATTGCTCGGCGAGTCGCTCGTTGCTCCTCGCCCACGTGGAAACGGTTTCCTGGAGCCAGCCAGTTCCGTTAAGTGGGCAACAGAAGAGCCTTTCCGCGTTCAACCTCTTCGGATCAGCCCCTCTACGCAACTTTAAACCGCAGCGACCGACTTGGCGGCGACAACGGAGCGATAGGAAGGATGAGACTCCCACGTTGCTCTCCTAGAGTTTGACGAGGAGACGTGCAGGATCGCATCAGCTACTACTCCAATACTTTGCCACTAGGGAGACTAAAAGTAAATGGAGCTGGAGCTGCAGGCTCTCCAGCGTCAGGTGACCGAGACAGCCATCCGCACGCGGAGCGCTCAAGTTCGCAAGCGGGACTCGGGCTCTCCCCTACCACACGGGGCAATCCTTAGTTGGCCCTTCGCCTGCTTTATTGTCTCTGCAATGGGAGGGCCAACAAAAAGTAGGGAACGGAGAAGGGGTTCGCGAACGTGTTCCACACCGCGTCCCATTCCGTCAGGAAAAACCTGCGGCCTTGGAACGGGCCGATTGCCGTCTCTACCTTCTCAAGGCAGCTGGACCACTCATCCGAAGGAAGATAATACATCATAGGTAAATCAAGGTACTTGGAGTACCGTACCTTGTGGATCATCAAACAAACCCAGTCCGGCTGCCCTGCCCACGCCGCACCGAGTGGCATGACAGACGACTTCGCCCTGTTCACCTTAAGCCCGGTTCCTTGACTTTGCAGATCGAGGAGCTCCTAGACCTCAAATGACGGGATGGACATAGGAAGCAGCAGCAGTCAATCGTCCACGTACGCTGAAACCGCCTGCGTACCGGCGCACTTGAGCGGAATGTGCGCAAATCTGGGGACAAGGAATACAAGCAAACAAAAACAAAAGAAAAAGAAAATAATGAGGACGCTGGGACAAGGGTCTTTGGGATCGCTCTGGTGCGTATCGGGATAAAAGTAATACGCCGACATTTTAGCAGAGCGATAGGGGAATGGGTATGGGTGGGCAACAGATCAAAGTGGTCACCGGATTACGCCGTTCTTGAAAGTCTGATAACCAGCAATGGATGCCGACGATGTCCTCTTTCACCTCGTAACGAAGATAAAGCCACCTAGCAGCCTTTTCCATAAATTATGCTGCAAACCGGTGAGCTTTTCTTCGCAGCGCTGGCAACCACAGGGCGTAGTGGGTGTTCACGATAACACGAATCCAACACATGGCTGTGACAATCGCGACTACCGAAAATACATTTCTGCTAAAGAAGCTTCGCGGCACATCAATGGCAGTGCCTTCCTGCGGCAGGATGGCCTTCGCCACAGTTCACGGAGGTTACCGCAGTCCAAAAAGAGCTGCGGAAAAGACTCGATCTCTCCGCACCTCGAACAGTTTTGCAAAGCAGCTCCCACGGAAACGCTGCTACGCTGCAGATTAAAGTGTAAAAAGAGTAGAAAATCTTGTTTCCACTTTGAGAGGAACACAGAGCTGTCCAAACAAACGGGGAGAACCACTCTTCGGGGTTACACTTAAATGCTCACTCCACCGAAGCAGGCCCTTGGCCCGATTACGAGGAGTTGCAGTTTCCACCAGCTTCTTTGCCGTCCAGCCGCCGAGGAGCATACTGATTCCCGCTATTATACAGTAGAACTCCCATTTCACCTGTAGGCAACTGTCGTTGCTTAACTTGAAGGGCAGACAGCGCTGCAGCGAGTGGTGTGTCGGCCCGACGATCCTTCTTCTTCTTGTCCTGCATGACTTCGTCCATTGGATGACTGAGGAGGAGTCGCAGGCTTCAAAAATCTTCCGGGCGCGTTCCTAGCGAAGCTGCTCATGATAAAAAAGATTCCTGCCGCCATAAATTAATGTTCATAGGGCGGCAGGAGATCCAACATTGGGATTTTAGCAGTGAGTACAGCTGCCTCAGCGAAAAACCAAACCCTATTCTGGTGTGCAGAAAGTAAAGCAGCAACGAAAGCAGTCCCTCGCTTCCCGTGCAGCGCCTCAGTATAAGGCATGCGGGTAAGCATCACGGCGTACACCACAGCTCAAGACAGAGCCGCAGCATACGAAGCTGCACCTGCAGCTCGAAGCTTTTTCAGTCCAGGATGCCCAAACCTGCATCCTGAGGCGGCGCCACCAAGTCTTCCAGTCATACGCGGGACCTTGCAGCCCCCACGACGCTTTGCGTAGAAGGCGATGCGCTCAAACTTTGACTTCCTGGAGGGGTAAGCAAACAAAAAACAGGGGTAGGAGGAGGAAGTAACGAAGGTGTTTTAGATTGTGGCCTTTTGCGTCAAGACGAACTCGCCTCCTGAGAACGGGCCAAGTGCACGCTCTGCCTTATGAAGGCCGTCCGACCACGCTTCTGAGGTGCAGAAGTCGCCCAACCGCACGCCAAGGTACCTCAGGTACCTGCACGTGTAGATCCCTAGGTGGATCCAGTCGGACTGCCCCTCCCACGTCGCTCCAACCGGAACAACCATGCTCTTTCTCCTGCTGACGCTCACGCCCGCACCGTGACGGATCAACTAAAAGAAATCTTCGATCGATGCCGCCGGGGCAACAGGAGAAGCACGTCGTCAGCATAGGCTGCCACGGCCGGCGTATCTGGACAGGAGCTCAGCAGGTTGGCTAGCGTCAGCCTGTAAGCCTCTAGCACCATTTCAAAATAGATGCTAAGGAGCAGCGGGCTTAGGCTATCGCCCTGCCTAATTCCTCGCCTAACCTGCACGCCGTACACGCGATAGCCACTGAAAACAATGGATGTAATCGCGTGGCGCCAGCAGGAGCGCAGGTACGCCAACAGGGATGCCGGGAGACCCAGACGTTCAAAGAGCTCAAGAAGAAGCTTTTGGTTCACGCAATCGAAAGATTTGTACAAATCGACTGCAACTGCCAAGGCTACCGGGGTTTCCCTTTGCGACCCGTGCCTCCGTCGGTTAGAGATTTCTCACCCGGTCACGCCGGGGCGTTTATTCCATATAACATAACCAAAAAAAATAGCAATTATACAAAATAAACCAGTTGGGAACCAAACTCCCAACCGACGACTGAACAAGAATGAAGAGAATATTGCTGGCACGCAGGCCAGAGTAACAGTTTTGTGAACGGTGTGGGGGGGCGGGAAACACAAAGAAACCAAAATAAAATAAAAACAATGAATAAGGAGGACGGGATAAGGGTCTTTGGGATCACTCTGGAAGACACGGGGATAAAAGCATGGGCACCGGAAATTTTACCGAGCGAACGGGGACGGGGTATGGGTGGGCAAGAGGTCGCAGGGGTCACCGGATTACGCCGTTCTCAAAGGTGTGTAAACCGGCGATGTATGCCGGTGATGTCCTCATTCACCTTGTCACGAAGATGAGACCACCTTGAAGCCTTCTCCATGAATTGAGCTGCAAGCAGGTGAGCCTCCCTTCGCTGCGATGACAACTCCAGGGCGTAGCGGGCCTTCACGATGGCGCGAACGCAACACATGGTTGCGACAATCGCGCCAACCGAAAGTCCATTTCTGCTGAAGAAGCGCCGCAGCACATCAATGGCAGTGCCTCCTTGTGGCATGATGGCCGAAGTGAGCCTTCGCCACAGTTCCCGGAGGTCACCGCAGTCCAGCAAAAGGTGCGAAAAAGACTCGATCTCTCCGCACCTTAAACAGTTTGGCAAAGCAGCTCCCCCGGAAACGATGCTTCGCTGCCTATTACAGTGAAATGCACAATGTAAAAAGAGGAGCACATCTTGTTTCCACTTAAGGGGGAACACGGAGCTGTCCAAACAAACGGGGGGAACCACTATCTCTCCGGGGGGCACACTTGAATGTTCGCTCCACCGAAGCAGTCCCTTCGCCCGATTCCGAGGTGTGGCGGCTTGCACCAGCTCCTTTGTCGTCCAGCTGCCGAGGAGCTTACTGACTCCCGCTATTTTGAAGGAGAACTCCCATTCCGCCGGTAGGCAACCGTCGTTGCTTGCCCTGAGGGCAGACAGCGCTACGGCGAGTGGTGTGGCGGCCAGACGATCCGACAACTTCTTGTCCTGCATGACTTCGTCCATTTGATGACTGAGGAGAAGTCGCAGGCGTCGAAGATCTTCCGGGCGCGTTCCTTCGGAAGCTGCCCACGATGAAAAAGATTCCTGCCGCCATGCATTAATGTTCATGGGGCGGCAGGAGATCCAGCTGTGGGCTTCCAGCAGTGAGGACAGCTGCCTCAGCGGGAAGCCAAACCCTATTCTGGTGTGCCGAAAGTGGGGTAGCAACGAAAGCAGTCCCTCGCTTCCCGTGCAGCGCCTCAGTATAAGGCGTGCGGGTAAGCACCACGGCGTACACCACAGCTTGGCACAGAGCCGCAGCATGCGAAACTGCACCTGCAGTTCGATGCTTTTTAAGTCGAGGATGCCCAAGCCTGCATCCTGACGCGGCGCCACCAAGTCTTTAAGTCTAACACGGGATCTTGCAGCGCCCCACAACGCTTTGCGTAAGAGGCGCTGCGCCCAGACTTTGACTTCCTGGGGGGGTGGACAAACAAAAAACAGGGGGCGGAGGAGGGGGGCAACGAAGGTGTTCCAGATGCAGGCCCGTTCCGGCAAGACGAACTCGCCTCCTGAAAACGGGCTAAGTGCACGCTCTGCCTTCCGAAGGCAGTCCGACCACGCTTCTGAGACGCAGAAGTCGCCCAACGGCACGCCAAGGTACCTGAGGTACCTGCCCGTGGGGATCTGCAGGTCGATCCAGTCGGACTGCCCCTCCCACGTCGCACCAACCGGAACAACCATACACTTACTCCTGTTAACGCTCACGCCCGCACCACGACGGATCAACTCAAAGAAATCTTCAAGCGACGCTGTCCGGGTGGACATGGGCAACAGGAGAAGCAGGTCGTCGGCATAGGCTGCCACGGCGGGCGTACCTGGACAGGAGCTCGGCAGGTTGGCTAGCGTCAGCCTGTAATCCTCCAGCACCAATTCAAAATAGATGCTGAAGAGCAGCGGGCTTAAGCTGTCACCCTGCCTAATTCCTCGTCGTACCGGCACGCCGTACACGCGACAGCCACTGAAAACAATGGATGTAATCGCGTGGCGCCAGCAGGAGCGCAAGTACGCCAACAAGGATGCCGGAAGACCCAGACGTTCCAAAAGCTCAAGAAGAAGCTTTTGGTTCACGCAATCGAAAGCTTTGTGCAGATCGACTGCAACCGCCAAGGCTCCCGGTGTCTCCCTTTGCGTCCCGCGCCTCCGTCGGTGAGAGATCGAAGGCGTCGCTTCCGCACGACGATCCACCGCCACACGATGCTGCAATTGCAGCCATTTGCGGATGAACAAGAGATTCGCGTCCATGGACCGCCCAGGAACAGCGTACGTCTGCTCCGGACTTACCAAGGATTCCGCGATCCTACCCATCCGCGCCACCCAAAGTTTCGAGAACAACTTGACGTCCGAATTCACTAATGTGATTGGACGCCAATTGTTCAGTTAGCGAAAATGTCTGCCTTTCGGCAGGTGACGCACCTTCCCTGAGTGAAACGAGGCGGGGACATCGGACTCGTCTCGCGTTAGCGACGAGAGTTGGAGCATCAGAGGAATGAGCTCCGCAAAGCACTGGAAGAATTCCGCGGGGAATCCATCCTCGCCTGGCGCTTTTCGACTCTTTAGCCATGAGATGGCCTTAGGAATTTACTCTGCCGTGAAGGGCTAATCAAGACGCGCGCGTTCCTCCTCGTCTACAACAGTTGCATCAATCGGCAGAAGTAGCTCGAAGAGACTGCGTTCCGTCGGTGCCTCTGCATACAGAAAAGAGTAATAGCTCCTGACTATCCGTCGCATGTCTGTTCGAGCCGAGCATTACCGGTCCTGGTCGTCGAGCAGATCTGTCGCTACAGACTGCCATACCTGACGCTCGGCCTTTGCCTTGTACTCGGATAATCGACCAACGTCCGCGCGCCTGGAGAAGGAGCGGGCCTGCAGAAAGACTCTGCGGTTGGCTACACCCTCTCCGAAGCCGCGCTGAAGCTATTGCAATGCAAACCGGCAGCAAAACTCGCGGATCGATCTTTTCAGATTGTCCCAATCCGATAGCTAACTTATCGCAAAGCCGCGGAGGTACTGGCGAAGATGCTACCACCTCCGGGTGACTTAGCCAGTATGCCGGCATCCTCCAAACACAGTTTGGAGGCCCTTGACGGGCAAGAGCAACTCGATCTCAAACCTGATGTGGTCTGAAAGCATGGACGGCATTTAACCTCCCTGATTCACTCGAGAAAACAAGTATTCATCAAGGAATACATGGTAAGGCAATGCCGCCATTACAGGGTCGTTAGCCAACAAGTTGCACGCGTACACGGACGCGCACATCTTTTCCACTAGCAACTTTTCCCTTTTGTGCGCTCTGTTCTTGTTTAGCAGGTGGACGTTAAAATCCCCCGCAATGAGATGCTACACAGTAGAGTGACAACGAGTGAGTCAGTGGCTCCGAACGTTACCGAAGAACTCAATCCTTTGGGCTCATCGCCCAGCAGCGCTCGACGCGCACACGTTCGCTACGAAAAGGTCGACTCGATCGACCTTTTCGTAGCGAACGTGACCACTTGAGTACAAGCTGTCCCACTCGGCCTTCCGTGTCTAACCGAACGCTGGCACCGCTCCCGCCAAAGTTCCCCTTACGAGGAAAGCGAACGCCTCGGCTTCACCGGGTGAAATGTACGAGGAAAGCGACGAAGCACGTACGTGCGACGTCCATCACGGAAGGCAGGACTTTCTTGCCACCGATGGAGAACCGAGAACGAAGAAGGCACTTCACAAGTGTAGCGCTTTTGCACCGTATCTTCGTGTATTCCATGATGCCTGCAGGCATGATGGCAAGGATTTTCTCTTCTCGAAAGCCGATTTGGACGTACTCATCGCTGTGCTCACGCCCGGTACCCTCGTTAAGGGGCCCACTGACCTTATAACGAAGCGCGGGCATGTAGCTGGATACCACACAGGACTGCAAATCCGCATCGCAGGGTCCTGATATTTGAGAGGTCACAGAGGCTTAGCTCCTTACCGAAAGCGAGGAAACCGTCACGAAGTATGCGGCCATTTCCATTCCAGTGGACGTGGATTTATCGGCTTGCTCCACAACACTATTCTGAGAATTGGCCATGTAGCACAAAACTGCTTGGCCGACTTAACAGAAACACACAAGTACGTGCGAACACGACCGCACAAAGATGCTCAATCGCGGACGCGGTGAGACTAAGAAACACGTCTGTACTGTGGAAGCGCACGAGGTCGAGAGGCTCCTACGAGGTTTTAAGCAGGCGGCGGAGGAACTCGCGGCCACTTTAATGCAGCTTCCTAAGTCTGTATAGAAGCCCGTGAGACGTCCGGCGGAAGCCAAAGGAGCGGAAACTTCCGAGTCCGAGGCGAAAGCCGGAAACGCTCCCACCGTCGCCCTCCCGAAGAGGAAGGCGGGCCGTTAGTCCCGCAAACCTATGCGCGTTGCTGCCCCGCAGGCTGAGGAGGAGGAAACGCGCTCTGGTAGCGAGGAGGCGATGTCCGCGAGGCCGCGTGATCCCTCCGTAAAAACCGTCCGGTCCGATCTTCCGTTCGACCTAATTCAGGATGCTGACGTTCAGGTCGTTGCGCAAACACCGACTATGCAGGTGGACATCGACCAGCCGACTCCCGAACAGGAGCCCGCAACACAATCGCCACCACCATCATTAGCATGATTCGTGGAAACGCTTCTTACCGGTAGCTGCGTATAGCCTGTTGGAATGTCAACGGGCTGCGTATCGAAAGCAAAAGGCGTATCGTGGCCGACACCCTGCGACCTTTCCGTCTGGCTCTCCTCCAAGAGGTTCACCCTCTTAGGGGAGATAACGTACAGGAAATCGAGAGGCTCACAGGGGTGAGGCTACATTCGCGTTCCGGTGGAGACCATTCCCGAGGAGTGGTCTTTCTGCTGAAGCCAGACGTCGCAAATGCGGTGCGCACTGTACACTTTGATGTTTTTACCCGGTCAAACAGAGACGTTTATTAAAAAACCTTACAGAATTTGCGGTGGAAGGACCCGCTGCGGCCAATAAATCTAAGAAGCTGTCGCGTGGACGTTGCACATACCGACTTGACACTCCACGTCAAAGGATGGACATTGCAGAAAAAAATATAAATAAGAAAAAAGAAAAATTAAAAACACTAGTCATTTGGAGGGTCAAGAAGAGATCACCCTCCGTTGTGGGGAGGCTGCATTATTTGCAGTATGCCGACGAGGTTTTGGTAGAGATTTCTTAGTTGGGGCCGTCGGGATGCTATTCACAGAAAGCGAGCAGAATACTCCATGACGTTCTCTCCGTTAACATCCTCTGCTTCGTCGAATGCAGTACAAGCTGCCACAATGCCGGGTACGCAGCACAGAAATGCCATTACAACGGCTGGCTGCAGGGCGTCTCGCACGATGAGAAGCCGAAAAACGTCTCTGGGAAAGTTACCTTCCAGGATTCCTAAGGTGGAACCGAAGCGTCATCACAGGGGCCGAAGGGCATCACAGTCAACTAAAGGGTGCAGAAGCCTTACCGCTCTCCACACCGGGCACAGTTGCGCTTCAAACCTGTGTCCTTCTAGAGAGCGGAGGTGGTTTGGCATTGCTCAGCGGTCTAGTTAGTGCGAAGGTTTTCGGTGCTTTTGTCTGGTGTAGGAGCGCCGGTGCCCCACGAAAAAAATGCCTGAGGACACCGCGATGGAAATCAGGAGAGGAGAGGTGACTTCCTCGCCACCACGCATGAAAGTGAGGGTGTCCGCCCACAAGGAATCCGGGGCACTTGCCCCATCGGATTCGGGGGAAACCGTCCCTTCGCGACCCTCTTCGGCAGCGACGAGGAGTTGGAGTGCCGTCGTTCCTGCAATATCCCCGGCTGCAATAGCGGAGCAGATTGCCTACAAGGACAGCGGCTACAAACCGTCGCTGAACCACAAGGTAGGCAGCGTGTTCGACATGAAAATTGCACGCTAATTTCAAATGGAGTAGCAAAGACTGAACGTGAGGGAGGAAGACATCGAAGGCCTCTCCGTCCTTAGTGGGGGGCACGACTTGAGCTGACTTGCACAGAGGCAAGTCTGGAACAGCGCCTGCTAAACAACCCCATTACGGTAATCGCCGCAGGATCTTCCCTGTGACAGAGGACCGGTCCGTCGTGGTCCACCTCACGGGCGTATCACTCCAAATGGACAAAACCAGCATTCATAAGAAGTTGTCAAAACACAGCAGTGTGCACGCGTATTAAGCCAAATCCAATGTGGTCGGAGCGTACGAAAGGTTATTCAGTGAAATGGCCGCTGCTTGCGTCGCAATACCGGAGAATAATGGGTTTCCCCACAAACTAAATATCGGCGAAGAAAAAGTCGATGCTACGTGCGTGGGAAAGCCCCAGTATTGTAGCAACTGCAATGCTACAGGGCACTTAAAAAAGCTGTGCCATAACATCCAATGCCACTTATGTGGAAAAAAGGGCTACATCCGCAAGGTGTGCCCAAAAAGAGAAATCCCGGTCCCTTTAGTTGCCAAAAAGGCAAAGGGGAAACGGTCGAGAGAGACAAATACCATGAAGCAGGCTGTGAGGAGCCAGATGCCAGTCCCTAAGCCATCCCAGCAAACGTCGGTTCAGAGCACTCCCGACGACGCTGGCGACGGCGAAGGCTGGCAGATGGTACAGCCCAGTTGGAAGCCTGGGAGTTCCAAACGATGCGCGGGGAAAACAAAAACGCAGCGCAAAAAACCGTGTCGCGAAAAACTCCGCTCTTCAATAACATTAGAGCGTGTAAGGGCACTCGATGCCGCCACCGGGCGAGCAATTCCCCCCTTTCGTCCGCCGAAGCTGCGACGGTCGATGACGAACACTCTGGAGAAACAGATGGGGAACCAGGCGCCGCGCTCAACGCGATCGACGAGGCCGCCTTCCAGCAGGCGGTGGGAGAACTCGAGGCAGAACTGCAAGGCCGTGAGAAGAAGTCGCGGATGAGCTTACCAAGACCGGCCGCGAGGAATGCTCCGGATGCAGGAACTGCGTCCTCAACGGAGGCGCCACCAAAGATGACGGGACGCAAGTCTTAGAATCCCAGGAGGTCCGTACAAATCAAGAAGGAGGAGGATGAAATGGCAACCGAGGGGGAAGCCGGCAACGTGAGACGCGAGGGTGGGAATCTCTCATTCCCAGACACCGTGCAGCTGGCGACCCCCATGGAGGAGGAAGTACAGGTGGGTAAAACCCTTCTTCCTCTGCACGGCCCTGAAGAAGGCTCGGCCTCCATGAAGGAGGGATAAGCGGTGCGCAACGCACCCCCTCCTCCTAGCGTCCCGCCCCAATAGGTGGCGGGAGCCCTATTGTTACTTTCCCAGGATTAACATCTGGACTCGCCTGTCGCCGTGGGATCCGCGTAGCTTGCTGGAACGTTAACGGGCTGCGCGACGACGGCAACAGGCGGGATTCGGCCGACACCCTGCGCGAATTCGACCTGGCGCTCCTGCAGGAGATCCACGTGATCACCGCGGAGAAAGCCCAGGAGATCGAAAGGATCGCAGAGGGTCGTCTGTTTTTGCAATGCGGCGCTCGCAACACCTGTGGCGTCGCCTTTTTTATGAAGCCAGCAGTTGCCGCCTTCGTCAAGGACGTACGCTTCGACAACGACAGTCGGGATGGCCAGCTCATCCTTAGGTGATCCGAATCGATCGACCATGTAGTGACCAATGTCTACGCTTCGAGCTGAGGATGCGGGTACGGGGAACGTTTCCGGTTCCTCGAAACCCTGATGCGGGACTGGCTGGCGGATACAAACGTATGCAAAGTGCATCTGATCGATGGGGATTTCAACATCCGCCTGCTCTCAGGTGTGCCTTGCGGACAAAAAGACTCAGCCAACGAGCTGTGCACTGCTATGCGCACGCGCAACTTGTTGGGGGACCTACCGGAAATTGTCCAAAGCGTAGACCACGTCTTGCTTGACGCCAACCTGTGCCCACGGGTCGGCAGACCAGGGAAACTTCCGTCGACGCTATCGGACCATTTCCGGTTGATATTCGAGGTTATGCCTCGCGACAAAGGACCACCATCCAGGGAGTCGCGTGTCCCTCGGGGACAAGACGCGCATCTCGGGTGCGGCGGAACATCTCCGCTAAGTACTGGGAGGCGTCATCCTCCGGAATCTCTAATTCTAAGACCTCATGGTTTCGGTCCGCAAGTTCTGCGAGGAGTTTCCTGTGCACAGCCTGCCCCAGGGATTTGGTGTTGTCACCCGAGTATGCTTGGAGCGTTGATTTGAAAAAAACTCTCTACCTTCGGTGGTATGAGGTTCCACTGCGGCCTGAGACACGCCACTTGTCGAGACACCAGGACGCAACCCGACGTGGCACTCCCCGACAGCGAAAGGGGATGAAGGAAAAAACAAAAAGAAAAATCAAAGGCATAAACAAACAGAAAAAAAAAAAAAAATTTGCAGGGAAGGGAAGAGATCACCGGACGCTATGCAGAGGGCCCATCCGTCGAAGGAAGCCCTCTAGGTCTGTCCACATTCTTCCCAGATGTGGCCATTGGGCAGCTCTCCGAAAAAAGCGTACTGCGTGCTGGATGACTTCCCTCTCGTTCCAATCTACATCTTCGCTGCTGGCATCGCTCCATGCCGCCACGATGCCTTGAACGCTGCACAGGACTGCGAGGGCTGCTGCTGGCTGCAGGGCGTCCCGCACGAAGAGGAGGCGGAAAACGTCTCTGTGTTAACTGCCCGTAGTGAGACCGAGGGCCGTCCCGAACCGTTCCCAAAGGGGTCGGAGGGCATCACAATACAATACAAGGTAGAGGAGCGACTTCCCCTCCCCGCACCTGGCACACTCAGGCCTTACACTTCCCCGCGTCCAGAGGAAGCGGCGCGCGTTGCAGGGTAGACCCCAGTGCAACAGTAGCAGCTCCGTCTCTTGCCACTTTAGAGGAAGAAGCCTGGATCCGATGAGAACTGGAGGCCACTTCAGGTCATCCTTCGGGATGCCGAGCAGCTCAACATATCTCAGAAATTCACGCGGGGGGGCACTAAGGGTCGTGGCGTCTGCCAGTTCTCCCATGGTCCAACCGCTCATCTTTTTTCCTTTTCCTGCGATTCGGCAGGAAACTTGTCACTTTGGCGTCCAGCCGCTGGTTAGCGCCCTGCGTAGGAAGAAAGCGTCGAATCTAAAGGGGTGATCTCCGCCTACGTGCTCTTGGCGGGACACTCTAGAGTGCTCCGTAGGGTGCAGCAGGCGTTGGGGCCGAATCGCAGGCGTTTCCAATTTTCGGTTCCTGGGTTGTTCAGGTTGGCCCACGTCGCAACGGATTCCTCTAGCCAAGCGGAGGAGTTGGCGGGGCTGCATATCGTCCAGCCGTTTTCTTCCACCAGGGCTTCGATGCGTCCAAGGAGGAGGCCGCATCTCCTGACCTTCCTGCCGGGGCACAGAAGGAAAGTCGCGAGTCCTTGCGTCGTGCATACACGGCTGGCGAGGATGCGGGCTGGAGCGCACCAGAGCGTGTTCCATGTCATGGATGAAGAAAGAGGATTTTGGCAATGGTAAGGGAATCAGGCTGATGCTCTTTGTTTATGGGTTCTTTGGCTGTTGGGTTGATTTCCATGCTTGACGCTCGGCCCCGGCTTGATATTCGGTCAGTCGACGGACATTGGAGGTCCTCTCGTACCGTCGGGCCTGTAAATAGGCCGTATGGTTGCGAGCCCCCTCCTTAAATCCGTGGCGAGCGGACGTGTTTTTCCGTCGCTCCCGAGTGAGTCGAAAGGAAGCGGGTTTTTTGTGGAGTTTTTTGTGTGGAACATCTTTGTTTTCCGATATCAGCGATGCCTGGAGAAATCACGATGGAGGTAGGTGTAGGAAGCCTTGCCTACCCCCACAGATTACAGAAAAAGGGGCGTACGCCCCGGAATCCCTCTCGTCGCCCAAGGCGAGGAGCTGGAGCGCCATAGTGACCGCGACTAGCGCGCAAGCCATGGCCGAGATGGCAGCCTACCGGACAGCTCGGTACAAGCCCAGCTTAATGTACCAGGTAGGCAATCTCTTTGACGGGCGAACTGCACGCGCTTTTTTGAAGGCGCTGCAGAACGCCAACGTATTAGAGAAGGCTATTGACGGTCTATCCGTGCTCAGCGGGGGTCAGCGCGTCGAGCTTGTCTGGAAGGACATGAACTTTGCGCAAAGCTTCATCACTACCCCGCTGAACGTGGACATGCGCAAGATCCTGCCAGTCACGATAGACCGCTCCCTAGTGGTCCATCTGACTGGGATCACCAGCCACATCACGCGGTATGCGGTTGGTGATCAGCTGAAAAAATACGGCGAAGTACACGCGCTATGGCCAAAGGCCACAATCTTTGATGACTACGATAGACTTTTCGGAGGGCAGGCCGCCGCGCGTGTGACAATTAAGAAGGATAGTGGGCTTCCCCACAAACTAGAGGTTAATGACGAAGTCGTAGAACTCTGGTAAGTTTGGCAACCCCGCTTTTGTGGCTACTGCAACGCAGTAGGACACCTTCGTAAGAGGTGCCCGAACATTGTGTGCCACTAATGCGGGGAGAAGGCCAACGTACGCCGCGTGTGCCCTAAACTCTCCACTCCGGTGCCGTTTGCCGCCAAGAAAGCGCAGGTAAGACGCGGAAAATTGGTCGAAAGGCCAAAAAGCGATACTGGCCGGCAGCAACCGCAAGCCCTTGTTCCTCCCACACAGGCGTCGGAAGAAAAACCTTCCCAAGACGCGGGAGTCCAGGACGGCTGGCAGCTGGTTAAGGCAAGAAAGGAAAACAAGGTGCCCCTTGCGGAACCCGCGAAGGCGGTAAAAAAGACAGCCGGCAAAATAAAATACCTGGGATGCGCACCAAGACTCTGCGTGAATGTTTGGTGGCACTGGAACGCGTAACCGTTCCCGAGACTGCCACCCGGGGCGACGAACCACCCCTCGCCGTCTCCGCCGTGCCCGAGGTTCGCGACGGCGAACCCTCTGTGCAAACAGGAGCAAACGGTCGAAGCCGAAGACACTGCGTTTGCGCAGGCGGCGGAAGAGATCGCGGCCACGCTGGCCGAGAGTGAGAACCCCTCGCGCAAGGCCGTGCGAAGGCCGGCTCCGGCGAAGAAGGCCCCACAGGTGAGTTTGATCTGGTAACCGAAAGTACATCCTGCTCCTCGGAGGCACCCTTCAGGAAGTCGGGACGCAATTCCCAGAGACCCAGGAGGCGCCTCCCCTCTACCAGCGAGGAGGAGAAGCAGGAAGGTAGCGGAAGCGTGGGAATCCCGGAGGGGGAACTCTCACCCTCGGAAGCCGTCGGGCCGGCCACCCCATGGAGGAGGGTGAGCAGGGGGACGAAGTCCTCCTTGCAGTCGCCGAGCCTGAACAGCACCTCCCATGGAGGAGGGATAACAGGTAGGCGCGAATCCACCTGAGGATGACCCGCTCGAGGCGCCGTTACCCATAGAAGGGGGGGAACAGTTGCAGTCAGCGCCTTACCCTCCTCCTCCATCTTTCGTCCAGCCCCTACAGGTGGCGGACGGCGCATCGCCATCTTTCCAGGAGTAACACCTGGCCTCTCTAGTCGCCATCGGATTCGCGCCGCCTGTTGGAACGTAAACCGGCTGCGCGACGACGGTAACAGGCGAGATACGGCCGACACCCTGCGTGAGTTCGACCTGGCCCTGCTGCAGGAGATCCACGTGATCACCTCGGCAGACGTCCAGAAGATCGAGACGATCGCGGGGGGTCGACTGTATTGGCGATGCGGCGCCCGCAACACCTGCGGGGTCGCGTTCTTCTTGAAGCCAGCCACCGACGCTGCCGTGAAGGGCGTGCGCTTCGCTGACGACGTTCGGGTCGGTCAGCTGATTCTCAGCTGGTCCGACTCCATCGAACTGATCGTCACGAATGTGTACGCACCCAACGGAAAACAGGGAGACAGCAGCCGCACCGGGCTGCTGGAAACCCTGAAGCGCGACTGGCTGGCGGATACTAACGTGCGAAAGGCTCACCTGATAGCCGGAGATTTCAATCGAGTGCGGACGTGGTTTTCTTCGCTCTCGTCTCCGTGCTTTCATCCGCTTTATCTTGGCGTCGTACATTTTGACGAAGATGTCGACCCAACCCGAAGCTACTGAAGTTGGAGGAACAGCATCCGGATATGCAATCGCGGAAGCTACGGCCGCCTCCACTTCGTGTTCCTCGCCAATGGAGAGGAGTTTTGCTGACGTTGCTGCCACAGCAGCCGTCAAAGGGAAACCACTCGACGAGTCGGATTTGCAGGCATACGTAGCCCAAGGCTCTAGACCTGCTCTCCGATATAAGGTGAGTGGTTTTCTTTCTGCGCGCGACGGGAATCAGTCCAACGATGAACTGGCCCGTGCTGGCGTGCGAAAGGAAAACCTCCTCCCCATTATGCCCGTAAAGGATATGGGCTATTTCAAGGTGCGTTGCAAAGAGGCTGCACTTGTGCAACGCTTGCTGCGCACCCCTTTTTCGATCCATGCCCAGAAGGTCTTCCCGGCCGCCATGGACGACTCATTTGTGGCGGAGATTTTCGACATCGGGTCGGAAATCTCGGATATTGATATTCGGAACGCGTTAGCGAAATTCGCCACGGTCCATGCGCTGTTGAGGGTGCGTAGCAGCCTCAAGGACTTCTCGTCCATACACAGCAGAGTCGCTGGAGTCCGGCTTACAATGCCGGAACGCCGTCTGCTGCCCATTATACTACAGGTGAAAGACACGGTCGTTCACCTGTGGTTCGTGGGCAAAGTAAGAACGTGCGAGCAATGCGGGAAGGAAGGGCATTGTTTATATAAATCCCCCTCTGGAAAATGCCGTTATTGCAAACTATCCGGGCACCAATTGAAAAATTGGAGGATCTTTGGCGAAAAAAGGCAGCCGCATAGCTCCATCTTCAAAAACAAAGCGCGGATGAATAGAAAAAATTCGCAAAAAACCTGGAGACCTCACGGCAGAAATTCCGTAAAGACGCGAGGCGCAATGTCGCCCGAAAGCAGCAGGAAACCTCGCACGCGAAGCCCTGCGCGCCCCTATCGCGACAGGGGAGCCGCAAAAGAAAGGGTGCGGGGAATCCGGGCAATGGTAAGTCCCCCTAGGCGCACTAGCTGTCCTTCCCAAGCACGCCCGGCTCTCTCGGAGTTCGAGCAACCGGCGGGAAGCCGATAAACCACGGCGGTAACGACACTTCCAGTACCGTGAGATCCTTTCCTTCACCTCGTGCAGTGGCTGAGAAGCCCAAATCGGGTAAGAAGAGTTGTGCCGTGTCGTCTTCGGAAGTCGGCGAAAAAAAATCCGCGTCGCGTTCCAACACCGCGAAAGCGGAGAAAAATCTTACGCCGTCGCAGTCGGAGAAAAAGCTCTCGACTGACGCGAATGCCATGCCAACGAAGGGATTAATAGCCCTTTCGAAGACAGCGTCCATGACGAGCGTGTCGCAGTCATTGAAAGTGCTCCCGTCTAAAGACGCGAATGGCTTCAAAGATGGCAATGGAGCACAATCTTTATTTACGGCGCCACGCGAAGTGAGGAACCGTAATGAAGTAAAGAAGACTTCAGCAAAGGTCCCTCGTGCAACTGCGCGTGAGCACGTTGAAAACGCGCGCGCCGGGAAAGCAGCCGTCACCAAAAGCGATGCTCTGGTGACGAAAAACGACAACAGGACAGCTGTCAATCCAGTAGAACCTGTTTCTACTTCGCGGAAGGCCGAAACCCGATCGAACAAGCGCCGGTCGTACTCCGAAATGGATGCCGTTCCGATCACCGAGACGAGGACAACTCGTTCAAAAGCGTGTGCGCGCCGATGAAAAGTATGCAGCCAGGCAACGCTCGCCCCGAAGCAACGCGAAGTTTCCACGAAACCCGACGGGGTTAAGCCTGGCGTGGAGGCATTACATGCATGCAGCACGACGCAGGACGGTGGTGACCGTCCCCTCCAGCCAGTAGTGCTGCTCGCCGTCTGCTCGCTGGATAAAGCGAGCAAAAAGCCGCCAACTTCCCAGCAGAAAAGCGAGGAATCGCGTCTTCTGGTCGTCTGTCCGTAACGTGTTGGAACGTGAACGGACTACAGAACGACGAAAAGAGGCGATTAGTAGCCAACGCCCTGCGCCCCTTCGAACTCGAGCTCCTGCAGGAGATTCACGTAATCTCCGACGAGGAGGCAGCCAAAATCGAGGAGCGCGCAGGCGGAACGCTACATTGGCGGTGCAGCGGCGCACACACGTGCGTCGTCGCGTTCCTTGTAAGAGGAAAAATAGCGTAAGCGGAGCGTACTGTTCGTTTTGATGACGACGGGCGGATAGGCCAGCTTGTCATTAAGTGGACCGAGTCCATCGATCTCGTCGTTACGAACGTCTACGCGCCGAGTGGCTCTCGCTACCTTGAAGAAAGAGTAGCTTTCCTTGGTGAGGTTAAGAGCCCCTGGCTTAACAACTCCGGCTTCCAAGTGGCGCACCTCGTCGATGGGGACTTCAACGTCCGCCTGCTCTCCGAGGATTGGAGCCGCCCGAGGGAACGCGCGCTTGCCATCGAGATGTGCGCGTCCGTGCACGCCGCCAACTTGATGGTCAGCAAACCTGGAATAGAAAAATCGCTCGATCACGTTTTCCTCGATGAAAACCTGCATTCGCGTGTGGGTAGGAGAGGAAGATTGTTGACTAGGCATTCTGACCACCACAGCTTGGAGTTTCAGATCCTTCCGACAGGCAGGGGGCCTCCGTTGCAAAACTGGAGGATGCAGGCGGATTGGCTTAGCCAACCGGAGGCTGCGGAGCATCTACGTGGATACCTCCGAGGCTTTGCCATTCAAGAACTTGCGGACTGGGACGATCTCAAAAGATCTGTCCGCGAGTTCTGTTGCCAATTCCCCTTGCACCGGCTTCCACGCGGTTTCGGAGAGGGCGTGGCCAACAGTAGAGACTTTCTTCAGGCCCGCACGTTTTCGAGACGCGCGGATGTCGAGCGTCTCGCGGAGTACAAGGAGAGGGCCGAGCGTCAGGTCTGGCAGTCCGGAGCAGCATGCCTGATAGACGACAAGGGCCAGGAATGTTCGGCCCCAGCCGAAGTTTGCCACCCGGATATGCCAGGGCATTTATTATTCTAATTTTTTACAAAAATTAGATAATGAAGTCTTTAGAAAGATGTTTTATGTGGGGAAACACTGGGTTCTCCCACCTTGCTCGACGTGTAGTTTACCTGTGCATAGACCGGTTAGGTCCATTCCCGAGGCGCATGGGAAGGGAAAACTAGAACAACAACCAACAAAAAGAGAGATAACGGGGAGGGAAACAGTTGTATGGGGAGGAGGGCGGGCAGGGAAGGGATCACTGGGCGCCTGGGTCGGTCCTCCGCATCCTGTTAAGGATGCAGTCAAGTTCTGTTTTAACTCTGAAAGGTAGACGCCACCTTGTCGCCTTCTCTAAAGAGATCGTCGTCCAGTGGATGGCGTCCCTGCATCTTGGGCCTCTTCTTCTGGCGTGCCACCTTAGCACAATGCCGCGCACGCAGCAGAGGACTGCTAGAGACGCAGCGGGGCGCAGGCCGTCACGCAGAAAGAGGCGACGGTAAATTTCCTTAGGGTCGCCTACTGGAAGATGGAGGATTGGGGCGATTCGACTTTAGAGTCCATCCAGGGCGACACACTCGAGGGTGAGATGCGGGAAGGTTTCTCTTTCTCCGCACTCGACACAGCGGGCATCCACATCCCCCAGTGTCCAGTGAGACAGGGGTGCTCTGCTTAACAGTCCCGAGTGCAGAAATAGCAACGCCGTCTTCTGCCACTTCAACGGAAGTGTGCCGCAATCCCAACACGCTGGAAGCCACTTTACCTCCTACGGAGATATTGCGAGCAGCTCTCCCCAGCGCGCAAGTCCGTGAGGCTGGACGCTCGGAGTGGCAGCGTCCGTGAGCTCTTGAGTCGTCCACGCCTTTAAAGGTTTTTTCCTGCCTCGGATGAGGCAGGACACTTCCCACGATGCCAGCTCGTTGCTGCTCCTACTGTTTTTCAGGTAAGACAGAACGGGGGCAAGGGGGCTGAAAGAAGCCCACAGAAACTTCCGGGGCGTGTTGATAAAATCCTGCAGCGGCTGTCGAGCGTACGGTCCTCGTCGTAGGCAGTTGTATTCCGCCTCGCTCGTTCCGTTGATCTTAGCCCACGCGGAAGCTGACTCCTGAAGCCAGGAAGTGCAGTTCGCGGGAATGCAGGAGATCCAGGTATTCTCCCTCATCAGGGAGACCATCTGGCGCAAATCGAAACCACAGTTGGAGAGGCTGCGCTGGTAGCCCACGAGGATCGAGGACAATCCTCCGCAGCCGGTCACTCTTCTGGCGAGGAGCCGTGCAGGATGGCACCATGGCGTCATCCATAAGCTAGCCGCAAGGGTTAACTTTCGAATTGTTGTTTGAAGTTGGATGCGCTCCAACGTAAGGAGGCCCAAGCCACCATCCTTGCGTGGAGCGCAAAAGTCTTTCAATCGGAATCGCGACCCCGCTGTGCCCCAAAGGGCAGTCCTCAAGAGGGCTTTGGTCCGTCCCTGTATGGTCAGAGGGGCGGGACAAACAAAAAGTAAGGGGCGGAGGAGGAGGGCCGCGAATGCGTTCCACACCGCCGCATGCTCCTGCAAGTAAAACTTGCCGTTCCGAAACGGGCCGATCGCCAACTCCACCTTTTGGAGACGGTCGGACCAGGCTTCTGCAACGCAGAAGTCCCTCAACGGAGCGCCAAGGTACTTGAATCACCTGCCCGTGGGGATCCCCAAGCGGATCCAGTCCGGCCATCCGGCCCACGCCGTACTGTTGAAAAGTTGTGGTGATGTTGGAACGATGGAAGTTTTCTCTCTGTTCACCTCGAGGCCCGTCCCGCGGCGCAGCAACTCAAAGAAATCTTCGAGCGCCGACGCCGGGGTGGACCCGGGGAGCAGGAGCAGAAGGTCGTCGGCGTAGGCCTACACGCCAGGCGTGCCGGGACACGAGCTTGGCAGGGTTGCCAGAGTCTCCCTGTATGCCCTCAGCACCAGCTCGAAGTAGATGCTGAAGAGCATGGGGCTCAGACTGTCACCCTGCCTTATGCCACGCCGAACCGGCACGCCGTACACGTGCCGGCCGCTAAAAGAGATGTTTATCAGAGCGAAGCGCCAGCAGGAGCGCAGGTAAGCCCGGAAGACGGCCGGGAATCTCAAGCGTTCCAGGAGCCCCAGAAGCAGTTCCTGGTCGGCGCAATCGAACGCTTTACGCAGATCGACTGCGACCGCAAGGGCACCGGGCGCGGCTCTTCCATGAATGGCGTCCCCTCCATGGTCAGAGGAGAATCCAGGATGCTCTTGACCTCTCTGGTCTTCGCTTTGTTGCAACTGCCACCATGTACTGGCGAGGAACAGGTTGGCCTCCATGCTTCGTCCGGGAACAGCATATGTCTGCTACGGACTGACCACGGATTCCGCCACCCGTCCCAGTCGCTCAGCGCAAAGCTTGGCAAGCAACTTCGCATCCGCATTCACTACTGTGATGGGACGGCAGCTGCCTACGTTGCGATTGTCTCCTCCTTTCGGTAGGAGACGTACTCTCGCTGACCGGAACGATTTGGGGACGTCCCCTTGTTCTCGGAGCAGCATGCATACCCGATGCGCCAAGGGGCCAGCTCCGCCACGATGCCTTGGTAGAACTCCGCGGGCAGACCGTCTTTCTTTGGTTCTTTTTCTTTCGGAGCATTCGGATGGCGGAGACGATCTCCGCCATCGAGAAAGGCTCCGCGAGTTCATGTGCCTGCTCCTCCTGCAGCGGGGGGGCGCCTTGGGGCAGCAGGCGCTGCGCCACGGCGTTCTCTGTTGTTCTACGCGCGTACAAGCAGGAGTAATAGTCCCGCAGGATGCGGTTTATTCTCGCCGGAGCTGAGCATTCTTGGCCTTGAGCGTCCAGCAAGCTGGGCGACCCGGATTGCCAGGTCTGTCGCTCAGCCCCAGCTTTATACTCCGCCAGGCGTCGAACGTCGGGAGTCCTAGAGTAAAGACGGGCGTGGTGGTATGCCCGGTCGTTCCTCAGCCCTTCGCCGAAAGCCGGTGTGGGTGGACGTGTTTTTTGGTCGCGCCGCCTGCGCCTGTCTGGGAAGCAACCGGAGTTTTTTTTAGTGTAATCAGGTGTTAAGTGTGGGTCGTCGGTGTCCGATGGCAGCTGTGCCAGAGGACACCGCGAGGGATGTGGTTGTGGGGGAGGCAAGTCCTACCACAGGACCTACATCTATGGGGTCAATAGTCCCTGGAACGTCTTCGCAGCCGGCGAAGACTTGGAGTGAAATGGTCGCCGCCCCCAGTGCGGAGGCCATGGCCGAGGAAGCCGCCTATCGGGCCTCTGAATACAAGCCATCGCTTGTATACAAGGTAGGCCCTTTGTTTGAAGGAAACACCGCGCGCTCTTTCAGCAGAGCGCTACAAAATGCTAATGTCCGTGAGGAAGATCTGGACGGTCTGTGCGTGCTCAGCGGGGCGCAGCGGGTTGAGCTGGTGTGCAAGAGCATCAGCTTAGCCGATCGCTTTATAAATACCCCGCTGATCATGGACGGCCGTAAGATGTTCCCGGTGTCAGTGGACCACTCGGTAGTGGTCCACTTGACAGGAATATCCAAGCGCATGACGCGCACTGCCGTAAAAGCAGAATTAAGTAAGTACGGGGACGTACACGCGCTGTGGCCGAAGCCCACAATCTTCGAGGGCTACGGACGCCACTTCGGGGGCCTCGCTGCGGCACGCGTAACCCCAAAAAACGAAGCGAAGCTACCCCACAAACTTGAGGTCGCGGGAGAACCAGTAGACCTCTGGTATGCTGGCAAGCCACGGTATTGCCGCTACTGCGATGCGGTCGGACACATCCGTCAGAGGTGCCCGAACATCGTATGCTACTTGTGCGGGGAGAAGGGACACGTCCGTCGCGTGTGCCTTAAACGCCCCACCCCAATTTCCTCGGCCGCCAAAAAGGCGCAAGCGAAACGCGCGGGGAAAGAAAAATTAGAAAACCGTGAAACTGGCCGAGAAAAGCTGCCAATAACCCAAGCTCCAAGCGCAGCATCGGAGAAAAATCTTCCCGAAACCGCAGAGGGTGAACAGGGCTTGCAGCTAGTCAAAGCCAAAAAAGAAAAAAAGGACAAGCATGTCCCGAAGGAAGGAGAGAAGGCGGCGGCCGGAACAAAAGCTCAATCCGTGTCGCGCGTAAAAACTCTCCGAGAATGCACGGTTACGCTGGAGCGCATTGACGTTCCCGCCGACACCACCGGAGGCGATACGGCTTCGATCGATTTTCCCGCCGCGACGAATGCGCGCGAAAACCCACCCCCCGTTTGCGAAGAGGGTCAGCCGGACGACAAAATCGCCGAAACCAAGGACGCAGCCTTCGAGAAGGCCGCCGAGGAGCTTGCGGCAACGCTTGCCGAACGCGAGAACCCTTCGCGAAAGGGGTTGCGTAGACCGGCAGCGGCTAAAGTGGCCCACGCAGGTGAGTCGGACCGGGAGGCCGGAAGTGCATCTTCCTCTGCGGAAGCACCACCAACGAAAGCGGGGCGAAAATCCCAGAAACCCCGAAGGTGCATTGCGCCTCCGCGCGAGGGGGATCCAATGGTGGAGGAACCAGTGGATGGCAGCGTGGGAGCCCAAGTCGGGCATCACCCACGTGCGGAAGCCGACGAGGAGGCGACTCCAACGGAAAAGGGTAACCAGGGGTCAGCAATGCCCTCTGAAACCGCCGAACCTGAACCACCCGCACCAATGGATGTGGGCCAACAGGTACGAACAACACCCCCTTCGCACGGGCAGCCGGAGACGTCGGCACGAAAGAAGGATGGGGAGTTGGTGGGCAAGTCGCCAACCCCGTCCAGCGACCCGCCCCAAAAGGTGGAGGGAGCTCCACCGCCAGGTTCCCAGGAATAACACCTGGACTCGCCTGTCGGCGTCGGATCCGCGCGGCCAGTTGGAATGTTAACGGGCTGCGCGGCGACGGAAAAAGACGAGATACAGCCGCCACCTTGCGAGATTTCGACCTGGTACATTTGCAGGAGATCCACGTGATCACCGCAAAAGACGCCCAGGAGATCGAAACGATTGCGGGAGGCTGGTTGTACTGGCGATGCGGCGCCCGCAACACTTGTGGGGTCGCGTTCTTCCTAAAGCCAGCCATTAACGCGGCCGTGAAGGGCGTGCGCTTTGGGGACGACGGACGGATCGGCCAACTGATTCTCAGATGGTCCGATTCGATCGACCTCATCGTCACCAATGTGTACGCTCCTAGCGGTAAACAGGGATACCAGCAGCGCAACGCGTTACTGGAAACCTTGAAGCGCGAATGGCTGGTGGACGCGGACGTGCGAAAGGCGCATCTCATAGCAGGGGATTTCAACGTCCGTCTGCTCTCAGATCAGCCCGGAGCACAGGGTAACGCGATCAACGAGTTGTGCGCCGCCATGCGCGCGCGCAACTTGTTGACAGAAATAAGTGGGATGGTCAGCAGCGTGGACCACGTCTTCCTCGACGAAGACCTGTGCACACGGGTCGGAAAACGAGGGACACTTGGATCGACGCTGTCGGAGCATTCCCGGTTAGTTTTCGAGATGCGCCCGCGCGACAAGGGACCGCCATCCAGGAATTGGCGTATTCCAGGGGACTGGACGCGCCTGTCAGGAGCGAAAGAACATCTGCGCGAATTCCTGTGAGGCGTCAGCCTCCAGAGTCTCGCCGATTGGGACCTATTTAAGGACTCGGTCCTGGAGTTCTGCGAACAGTTCCCTGTGCAACGTCTGCCCCGGGGATTCGGCGTAGGGGCTCGCAACGAACGCGCGTATTTGCACGCGCGTCGTCACGAGAGGAACCCCAATGTCCGTCGCCTGGCCGAATACCGCGCCGGAACCGAGCGACAAGCCTGGCAATCCGGGTCAGCCAGCATGCTGGATGACATGGGCCGGGAACGTTCGTCCCCGTCTGCGGTACGGAATCTCGTGCGGTGTTTTTATTCCTCCCTTTACGCCAAAACACCACCGGAACAAGACGCTTCGCGGCGATTGCTCATGAGTGGTTCCGTGGCGATAGGGGAGGAAGAGAGAGAAAGCCTCGATGAGCCTTTCACGACCGGTGAAATTCTCGCCGGTATCAAAAGGCTCAAGAGGCGTAAGGCGCCAGGGGAGGACGGCTTGCCTGCGGAGTTCTTTCAGAGTTTCGCGGAAGAGATGGCTGCCCTGGTGCTCGAGTTGACAAGGCGAATCCGGGACGAAGGCGATGTTCCCGCCTCGTTTCGGTCAGCCAGGGTGAGGCTCCTCCCGAAGGGAGGAGACCTCAGGAAACTTTGCAACTGGCGTCCGATCACGATTGTGAACACGGACGCCAAGTTGATTGCCGGGCTGTGGGCTTGGCGATTGGGGCAGGTGTCCAATTCAATAATTAGCCTAGAGCAGACTTACGCTGTTCCCGGGCGAAGTATGGAGGACAACCTCTTATTCGCGAGCACATGGATGCACGCGCAGCGGAGTAATAAAGAAGGGAAAGGGAAAATTTGCATCCCTACTCTGGGGCCGCCAGTGGGACAGGGAAGGGACCCTCATGCGGGAAAGGGGGCCTTAGCGATCGCAGTCGACCTCCATAAGGCATTCGACTGTGTTGACCAGGAACTCCTCTTGGAGCGCCTCGGTCGCATGGGCTTCCCATTTCTCCTTGATTACCTACCTGCGCTCTTGCTGGCGGAACGCAATAATCTCAATTACTTTCAGTGGACAAAAGGTGTATGACGTGCCGGTGCGGCGGGGCATACGGCAGGGCGACAGCCTCAGCCCCCTGCTTTTTAGCACCTACGCTGAGTTGGTGCTGAAAGCGTACAGGGTGACTTTGGCCCCCTTGCCGAGCTCGTGCCCCGGCACGCCAGCCGTAGCGACGTATGCCGACGATGTTCTGCTCCTCTTACCTATGTCCACCCCGGCTAAGGCGGTCGGAGATTTCTTCGACCTGCTTAGCCGTGGGGCCGGATTACAGGTTAACAGGGCGAAGTCGTCAGTGTTGCCAGTTGGAGCGACGTGGGCAGGGCAGCAGGACTGGGTCCGTCTGGGTATCCCCACGGTGAGGTGCATCAAGTACCTCGGTGTGCCGTTGGGGGACTTCTCCCCTGCGGAAGCGTGGTCCAGCTGCCTCCAGAAAGTCGAGACGGCGATCGGCCTGTTCCTGGAAGGCAAGTTTCACTTGCCGGAACGGGCCGCGGTTTGGAACGCCTTCGCGGCCCCCATCCTCCTCCCCTTGCTTTTTGTTTGCCCCACCCCCGTGGAATCAAAAAAGCGGACTAAGGACCTCCTCCGCATAGCTCTTTGGGGCAAAGGGAGGTCCCGAGTCCCTTTGAAGGACTTGTGCGCTCCGCGTCGGGACGGCGGTCTCAGCATCCTGACGCTGGAGCGCGTGGAAACCCAATCCTCGCCATCGCAGCGAAGATGTGGAGCACCGCTTGGTGCATTCCGGCCCGCCTCCTGGCCAGGCGTGTGTCCCGCTGCGAAGGACTCGCATCGTTTCTTCTGTGCCCTGGCCGGGAGATTCGAAGATGAGGTCCAATGCTCGGCCGCATGGCAACCCTGGCAAAGGAGAACGACTGGATGGTTTGTGGCCCTGCCAACTCCTCCGCTTGGCCGAAAGAGACTGCTGGCACCTGGGCTACACAGAACCAAAGGTGCGAAGACCGGATGAACTGCCTGCGAGTCGGCTTATACGCCCGCCGCACTCTCCGTGAAATTCTTGAATTTCCACCGAGTTGCACGTAGGCGGAAGGCACACCCTTTGTTACGGCGATGCCCTTCCTTCAAAGGGCGCTTCACGGAAGCCGGAAGCTAAGGTGGCAAGTCTGCTGCCGTATCGCAGGCAGAGAGAAGATGATGAGCGGCTGGACCATGGGAGAGTTGACAGATGCAACGACCCCTAGTCTCCAGCCGCGTGGATTAAGAAAATGGGGCGAGCTGCTCGGCATTCGATTGGATGACCTGAAGTGGCCCCCGATTCTACTTGGATCCAGGATTATCCCCTGAAGTGGCAAGAATCGGCGCTTCTGTGGCTGCATTGGGGTCTACCCTGCAACGCGCGCCGCTTCCACTGGACGCGGGGAAGAGTAAATCCTGCGTGTGCCAGGTGTGGGGAGCGGGAGTCGCTCCCCCACCTCTTAGTTGAATGCCCTGCCGTCCGGATTCTTTGGGATCGTCTGAAAACTGCCCTCCGGATACCGGATGGTGGCAATGTTGAATGTAACTTCAGTCTTGTCTTCGTGCGGGACGCTCTCAGTCCAGCCGCAGCCCTGGCAGCACTTTGCTGCATTCGTGGTATCGTGGCGGCCTGGAGTGATGCCGAAGATGAAGACTCCATCGTGAGGGACGTCATCAAGTATGCTTCGCGCTTCCTGCAGTGAGCTACCCGATGGCCCCATCTAGGGAAGCTGAAAATGGAACTAGAAGGCATCCTGCAAAGGATGGGCGCTCCCAGCAGTTTTCTGTGATCCCTTCCCGGCCCTCCAAACTTTTTTTTGTGGTTTGTTTTTCTATTTTATTTTATTTTTGTTTTTTCCCCCATCCCCCTCCACTGCCGAGGAGAGCCACACCGGGCTGCGTCCCGGTGTCCCGGCAGTTCCGGCATTCCGTGGCCGTCAGTGGGGCCTTGTACCACGTTCTGTATTGACCGTTGAAATGTTTTTAATAAACGTCCCGGCGTATAGGGGTGGTATCGCTGAATCCCTTGGTGAGTGGACGCGTTTTTCTTTCGCTCCCGAGTGAGTCGACAGGAAGCGGTTTTTTCTTTGTGTGTTTTCAAGTGGAACATCGTTGGTGTCCGATGGCAGCGATACCTGAGGACACCACGATGGAGGTGGGTGTGGGGGAGGCATGCCCACCCCCACAGTCTACAGAATCAAAGGCATCCGCCCCGGAATCGTCCCCGGCGACTCCGAGGTCATGGAGCGCCATGGTGGCCGCGCCTAGCGTGGAAGCCATGGCCGAGATAGAAGCCTACAAGAAAGCGGGGTATAAACTCTCGCTAGTCTACAAGGTAGGCAACCTTTTCGATGGGCGAACTGCACGCGCCTTTACGAAGGCGCTGCAGAACGCCAATATTTTCGAAAAAGGTCTCGACGGCCTCTGCGTCCTCAGCCGCGGGCAGCGGGTCGAGGTGGTATGCAAGGATATCACCTTGGCCCGACACCTGATCACCGACCCGCTGATCGTTGATGGTCGGAAGATCTTGCCAATAACGATGGACCGCTCGGTGGTGGTCCATCTCACTGGGATCTCCAGTCGCATGACTAGGTCAGCGGTTCGAAAACAGCTACAAAAGCACGGAGAAGTGCACGCGTTGTGCCCGAAGTCCACGATTTTCCAAGGCTACAATAGCCTTTTCGGAGGTCAAGCTGCGGCGCGTATCACAGTAAACGAGGGTGGTGCGCTTCTTCACAAGCTGGAGGTCTGCCAAGTAGCGGTGGACTTCTGGTACGTGGGGAAACGCCAATTTTGTGGCTTATGCAATGCAGTAGATCATCTACGAAAAAGGTGCCCGAACATTGTGTGCCACCTATGCAGCGAAAAGGGTCACGTTCGGCGCGTGTGCCCCAAGCGCCCCACCCCGGTGCCCCCTGCCGCCAAAAAGGCGCAGGGAAAACGTAGAAAGCTGGTAGAAAGACCAGCTCGCGAAAATGGCCGTTCCAAGCCGCCAGCCTCCCTTCCTCCCGTACAGACGTCGTAGGAAATAGCTCCCGTGAACGCGGAAATGGAGGAGGGTTGGCAGCTGGTTCAGGCCAGAAAAGAGAAAAAAAAGAAAGTGATGCCAGAAGAAAAGTCGGAGAAGAAAACTGCCGGCAACAAGAAAAAAGCCGCGCCGCTTTCAAAAAAACAACTCCGCGAATGCTCGTTGGCACTGGAACGCTAAGCCGTTCCTGCCGAGTCCGCCCGCGGCAATGTTCGCGGAACAGCTGATGCGGACGCGATGAATACTCGCGTGGACGTGCCCATTCTACGTTTAGAGGGTGAGACGCGAGACTCGCGCGCCGACAGCCAGGGCGCCGCGCTCTATAAAGTCGCGGAGGAGCCCGCGGCAGCGTTCGCCGTCAGCGATGACGCCGCGCTCGATAAGGTCGCGGAGCAGCCCGCGGCAACGGTCGCCGCTGGCGCAGACGCGGCCTTCGAGAAAGCGGAAAAGGAGCTCGCAGCAACGCTCGCCGTGCTCGAAACCCCGTCGCGCAAGGGCGTGCGCAGGTCGGCTCCGACGTAGAAGGCCCCCGCAGGTGAGTGCGACCTGGGGGCCGGAAGCGGATCCTCCTCCTCGGAGGCACCCCCCAGGAAGTCGGGACGCAAGTTCCAGAAACCCAGGAGGCGCTTCCCCTCCACTAGCGAGGAGGAGAAGCCGGAAGGAAGCGGCAGCGTGGAAATCTTGGAGGGGGAATACCCACGCCCGGAAGCCGACAAGTCGACCACCCCCATGGAGGAGGGTGTGCAGGGAGGTGAAGTCCTCCCTGCAGTCGCGAAACCTGAGCAGCGCGAACCCATGGAGGAGGGCAAACAGGTAGGCGCGGCTCCACCTGCGGGTGATCCGGGCGACGCGCCGGCACCGATGGAGGAGGAGGAACAGGTGCCTTCAGTACCTGTCCCCCCTCCCCCTCCACCTAGCGTCCCGCCCCAGCAGGTGGCGGTCGCCGCATCGCCATTTTCCCAGGACTAACACCTGGGCTCGCCAGACGCCGTCGGAATCGCGCTGCCTGTTGGAACGTCAACGGGCTGCACGACGACGGCAACAGGCGAGATACGGCCGACAGCCTGCGTGAGCTCGACCTGGCGCTGCTGCAGGAGATCCACGTGATCACCGCGGCAGACGCCCAGGAGATCGAGACGATCGCAAAGGGGTTGGTTGTATTGGCGATTCGGCCTCCGGAACACCTGCGGGGTCGCGTTCTTCGTGAAGCCAGCCATCGACGCTGCCGTGAAGGGCGTTCGCTTCGATGACGACGGTCGGGTCGGTCAGCTGATTCTCAGCTGGTCCAACTCGATCGAACTGATGATCACAAATGTGTACGCCCCGAGCGGTAAACAGGGATACCAGGTTGTTCCAATCCCTGAAGCGCGACTGGCTAGCGGACACAAACTTGCGGAAGGCTCACCTGATAGCGGGTGATTTCAATCGAGTGCGGACGGGATTTTCTTCGCTCTCGTCTCCGTGCTGTCATCCGCTTCATCTTGGCGTCGTACATTTTGACGACGATGTCGACCCAACCCGAAGCTCCTGAAGTTGGAGGAACAGCATGCGGATCTGCAGTCGCGGAACCGACGGCCGCCTCCACTTCGTCTTTCTCACGAATGAAGAGGAGTTTTGCTGACGTTGCTGCCACAGCATCCGTCAAAGGGAAACCACTCGACGAGTCGGAGTTGCGGCCATACGTAGCCCAAGGCTATAGACCTGCTCTCCGATATAAGGTGAGTGGTTTTCTTTCTGCGCGGGACGGGAATCACTTCAACGATGAACTGACCCGTGTTGGGTGCGGGAGGAGGACCTCATCGATATTATGTCCGTGAAGGATTTAAGCTATTTCAAGGTGCGTTGCAAAGACGCTGCACTTGTGCAACGCTTGCTGCGCACCCTGTTGTCGATACGTGGCCAGAAGGTCTTCCCGGCCACCATGGACGACTTATTTGTGGCGGAGATTTTCAACATCGAGTCGGAAATCTCCGATATTGATATTCGGAACGCGTTGGCGAAATTCGCCACGGTCCATGCGCTGTGGAGGGTGCGTAGCAACCTCAAGGACTTCTCGTCCATACACAGCGGAATCGCTGGAGTCCGGTTTACAATGTCGGACCGCCATCTGCTACCCACCAAACTACAAGTAAAAGACACGGTCGTTTACCTGTGGTTCGCGGGCAAAGAAAGAGCGTGCGAGCAATGCGGGAAGGAGAGGCATTGTTTGGATAAATGCCCCTCTGGAAAATACCGTTATTGCAAACTATCCGGGCACCAATTGAAAAATTGCCGGATCTTTTGCGGAAAAAGGCAGCCGCGGAGCTCCACCTTAAAAAACCAAGCGCGGATAAGAAGAAAAAATCTGCGAAAATCCTGGAGACACCACGGCAGAAATTCCGTAAAAACGCGAAGCGGAATGTCGCCACAAAGAAGCAGGATAATTCGCACGCGAAGCCCTACGCGCCCCCTCTCGCGGCAAGTAAGCCGCAAAACAAAGGGTGCAAGGAATCAAAGGCAATGGTAAGTCCTCCTAGGCGTAATAGCTGTCCTTCCCAAGCACGCCCGGCTCTCTCGGAGTTCGAGCAACCGGCGGGGACGCCAATGGACAACGGCGGTAAGGACACTTCCAGTACCGTCAGATTCATTCCTTCACCTCCTGCAGTGGCTGAGAAGCCCAAATCGGGTAAGAAGGGTTGTGTTGTATCGACTTCGAAAGTCGGCAAAAAAAAATCCGCGTCGCGATCCAACATCGCGAAAGCAGAGAAAAATCTCACGCCGTCGCAGTCGGAGAGCAAGCTCTCGACTGGCGCGGATGCCATGCCAACGAAGGGATTAAAAGCGCTTCCGAGGGCAGCGTCCATCACGAGCGTGTCGGAGCCATCGAAAGTGCTCCCGTTTAAATACTTGGATGGCTTCAAAGATGGCAATGGAGCACAATCTCCATTTACGGCGCCACGCGAAGTGAGGAACCGTAATGAAGTAAACAAGACTTCAGCAAAGGTCCCTCGTGCAACTGCGCGTGAGCACGTTGAAAACGCGCGCGCCGGGAAAGCAGCCGCCACCAAAAGCGATGCTCTGGAAACGGAAAAAGAAAACAGGACAGCTGTCAATCCAGCAGAACCTGTCACTACTTCGCGGAAGGCCGAAACCCGATCGAACAAGCGCCGGTCGGACTCCGAAATGGATGCCGTTCCGATCACCGAGACGAGGACAACTCGTTCGAAAGCGTGTGCGCGCCGATCAAAAGTAGGCAGCCAAGCAACGCTAGCTGCGAAGCCACGCGAAGTCTCCACGAAACCCGACGGGGTTAAGCCTGGCGTGGAGGCATTACATGCATGCAGCACGACAGAGGACGGTGGCGACCGTCTCCTCCAGCCAGTCGTGCTACTCGCCGTCTGCTCGCCGAATAAAGCGAGCAAAAAGCCGCCACATTCCCAGCAGTAATGCGGGAAATCGCGTCTTCTCGTCGTCTGTCCGTAACGTGTTGGAACGTGAACGGACAACAGAACGACGAGAAGTGGCGATTAGTAGCCAACGCCCTGCGCCCCTTCGACCTCGCGCTCCTGCAGGAGATTCACGTAATCTCCGACGAGCAGTCAGCCGAAACCGAGGAGCGCGCAGGCGGAACGCTACATTGGCGGTGCGGCGGCGCACACACTTGCGGCGTCGCGTTCCTCGTAAGAGGAAAAATGGCGGTAGCGGTGCGTAGTGTTCGTTTCGATGACGGCGGACGGATAGGCCAGCTTGTCATCAAGTGGTCCGAGTCCATCGATCTCGTCGTTGCGAACGTCTACGCGCCTAGTGGCTTTCGCTACCTCGAAGAAAGAGTAGCTTTCTTTGGTGAGGTGCAGAGCCACTGGCTCAACAACTCCGGTTTCCAAGTGGCGCACCTCGTCGCTGGGGACTTCAACGTCCGCCTGCTCTCCGACGATTGGAGCCGCCCGAGGAAGCGCGCGCTGCCCATCGAGATGTGCGCGTCCGTGCACGCTGCCAACTTGATTGTCAGCGAACCTGGAATGGAAAGATCGCTCGATCACGTTTTCGTCAATGAAAACCTGCATTCGCGTGTGGGTAGGATAGGAAGATTGTTGACTAGGCTTTCTGACCACCACAGGTTGGAGTTTGAGATCCTTCTGCCAGGTGGGGGGCTTCCGTTGCAAAACTGCAGGATGAAGGCGGATTGGCTTAGCCAACCGGAGGCTGCGGAGCATCTACGTGGATACCTCCGAGGCTTTGCCATTCAAGAACTTGCGGACTGGGACGATCTCAAAAGATCTGTCCGCGAGTTCTGCTGCCAATTCCCCTTGCACCGGCTTCCACGCGGTTTCGGAGAGGGCGTGGCCAACAGTAGAGACTTTTTGCAAGCCCGCACGTTTTCGAGACGCGCGGATGTCGGGCGTCTCGCAGAGTACCAGGCGAGGGTTGAGTGCCAGGTGTGGCAGTCCGGAGCAGCATGCCTGTTGGACGACAAGGGCCTGGAATGTTCGGCCCCAGCCGAAGTACGCCGCACTGTGAGACGCTACTACTCCTCGCTGTACGCGGAATCCCCGATGGAGGATATTCTTTCTGAGATACTCCTGTCTCAGGATGCTCGTGTTGTCGGCGAGAAGGAACGCGAACGTCTCAACGAGCCCTTCACGGCGGATGAATTTTCGTAGGCAATCGCTGGGCTTAAGAGACGGAAGGCGCCAGGCGAGGATGGGCTCCCTGCAGAGTTTTATCAGTGCTTTGCAGTGGAGCTCATTCCCTTGATGCTGAAACTCGCGACGCTGATGAGTGATTCCGGGAATGTCCCGGATTCCTTCCGCTCAGCAAAGGTGCGTCTCCTGCCGAAAGGTGGAGACTTGCGTCAACTTAACAACTGGCGTCCGATCACCTTGGTGAACTCGGACGTCAAGTTGTTTTCCAAGCTGTGGCTCGCGCGGTTAGGAAGTATCGCGGAATCTGTGGTGAGCCCGGAACAAACCTACGCGGTTCCGGGACGATCCATGGAGGCGAACATTTTTTTCGCGCGTACATGGATGCAGCTGCAGGAAGTTGTGGCGCAGCAAAGCTAGGCTGCTGCGAAACTCACTGCCGCAGGGAAGTAGAACAGGCGCCGACGGCAGGAGGGAACGCCAGGTGCCTTGGCGGTCGCGGTCGATCTCCACAAGGCGGTCGACTACGTAAACCAGAAGCTCCTCTTGTAGCTTCTGGAACCCTTTGGATTTCCGGCGCATCTCCTGCTTAACTTGCGCGCTAGCGGACGCCACCTGCTCACCTGTATTTCTTTCATCGGCTGCCGCGTGTACGGTGTACTTGTGGGCACAGGCATTCGACAAGGTGAAACCTTAAGCCCCTTCCTCTTCAGCACCTTCTTTTTGTTGGTGCTTGGAGCATACAGGCTGACGCTGCCTCACTTGCCAAGCTCCTGCCCGGGAACGCCTGCTGTGGCCGCCTAAGCTGATGACCTGCTTCTTCTGCTCCTTATGTCCACCCTGGCGTCCAGTTTAGAGGATTTCTTCGACCTGATTCGTCGGGGAGCGGGCGTGAGCGTGAACAGAGAGAAGAGCGTGGTCGTTCCTGTGGATACGTCGTGGGAGGGGCAGTCCGAGTGGATCCGCCTGGGGATCCCGTCGGACTGCTTTAAGGTACCTTAAGTACCTTGGCGTTCCGTTATGCGCTTTCGGCGCAGCCGAAGCGTGGGCGGACTGTCTTCAGAAAGCAGCGTTGGCCATCAGCCCGTTCTTTAACAGCAAGTTTACCTTGCAGGAACGGGCGACTATTTGGAACACCTTTGTGGCCCCCCTCCTTTGTCCCCTGTTTTTTGTTTTGGACCCCCCCTATGCGGCAAAACAGCGGGCTAAACGCCTGCTCAGGAACGCTCTCTGGGGTCCGGCGAGATCCAGGATCCGCCTTAAAGATTTGTTAGCTCCGCGTCGGGATGCTGGTTTGGGTATCTTGACAATGGAGCGAATCTGACTGCAGGTGCAGTTACGACTGCTGGCACTGCGTGCCCAGGTATGCACATCCCCCCTGTGTGTGCCGGCCCGCATTCTCCTGCGGAGATGTGCCGCCAGCGGAGGATTTCTCTCGCTTTTGCCGGGCACTCAATACAGGAAGCGGGGTTTCGGGTTATCATTGCGGCAGTTGACCGCACTTCTGGAAGCTCACTCGTGGATCTCCTGCCGCCCAATGAACTTTAAAGCTTGGCGGCAGAAGTCTGTTGAATCCTGGGCAACGTTCCAAGGAATACGCCATGAAGATCTTCGCTTCCTGCGCCAATTTTTTCCACGATCCTTGGAAGAAGTACCGCAGGACGAGGTGAAGTTTTCTACCCTGGCTGCCACGCCTCTTGCCGCAGCGCTGTCAGCCCTCAGGGCAAGAAACTACAGTTACCAACCGGCGAGGTGGGAGGTTTTCTGCACGATAGCGTTAAAACCCAAACTCCTTGGCGCCTGGAAGACGAGTGGGTTGGCGGACGCCGCCACTCCTCGTGTTACTGCAAAGGGACTCCTCCGGTGGGCAGAAGAACTTGCTGTCACCCCCGAAGTACTTGTAGTCTCTTCACAGTGTATTGACAGTTCGCTGCTCCCCCTTGCTTGGAAACAAGCCGTGCTGCTTTTCGTTCACTGGGGTTTTCAGTGAGCGTTGGCATCGTGACTCCGCGGGACTTGCGTCTGCGAACTGCGTTCGGTGCGGATCGACGGAGTCGATTCCGCACCGACTTCTGGACTGCGGTGTCCTACAAGGACTGTAGCGTAGGCTGGCAACAGCACTAATGCATTCTGTGGACACCGCAAGAGGCTTGCTGCGACGATTCTTCACGCCGAGCGGGCTGTCCCTAAGCGCAAGGATTGCAACCATCGGTTGCATACGCGCCATAGTCTCGGTCCGCCAGTCGTTGGTAATCAACGGATAGCATCAAGAGGTAATCAGCAAAGCATCCTTTTACATGGGAGCATCCGCTAGATGGCCTCATTTGACAGAGGATACAAAAATGAATGTCGCCGCAATACACCGCCGGTTTACACGCCCTCAGCAGCGGCCAACCCGGTGATCATTGATCTACCCACCATAAACTAATTTTGTATTTTTTTTTCACACCCGCGTCCCCATAGGCTCCGGAACATTTTAGGTGCTCATCGTTTGAATTCCCGTGAGTACGGAGCCTAACCGAAAACCCGTTACCCTTCCCTCCAGTTTTTGATTTTTGTTTGTTTCCCCTCATTCCCCCTACGCTGCGAGCGGTTTCTTTACCAGGCCTGCGTGCCGGTAATTTTTCTACGTTCTCTGTCGTTCTGTTGGTTAGGGACATTGTCCCTGGCCAGTTTATTATTATCAATTAACGCCCCGGCGTGACCGGGTGTTGAATTTCAATTTCCGCCTGCTAACAGGTGAGCTGGAAACACAAGTGAACGCGATGAACGAGTTGGGCGCCGCCATGCGTGCGCGCAACTTGTTCTCGGGTAAGAGGGGAATGGTCCGCAGCATCGACCACGTCTTCCTTGACACTGACCTGTGTTCACGCGTCGGCAAACCGGGGAGGGTTGCGTCGACGTTGTCGGACCATTCCCGGCTAATTTTCGAGATGCGGCCTCGCGAAAAAGGACCGCCATCCAGGGATTGGCGTCTGCCGGGGGACTGGACGCGACTCTCAGGTGCGAAGGAACACCTTCGCGAATACCTGAGAGGCGTCACGCTCCGGAATCTCCATTGAAACCCTGGTGCGCCGGGACGTTTATTCTCACGAATAAACCTATACAATCTGTAACTGGACCAGTGGTCCAACCACGCTCTGGAAAGATCTAGTTTGCCGGGCTACCGGTGCGCAGAGTGGCGCGGTCGACCTCGGCAGCAGAGGGGAGAGGGAACGAAACAAAAAGAAAACAAAAAGAAAACAAAAATCAGGGAGGGAGCGGGAAGGGATCACAGTCTGCTGGGAGGGTCCGTCATCCTCTGGAGGATGCCGGCAAGCTGTTTCTGCGTGTGTGGTTCCAGATGGGGCCATCGCGTTGCCATCCTGAGGAAACGGGCCGCATACACGTTGGCATCCCTGTCGCTGGATCCTCCCGTCGCTTTGCTCCATGCCACGACGATCCCGCGTAGGCAGCACAGGGCTGAAAGCGAGGCCGCTGGAGGCAGGGCGTTACGGACTAAGAGGGGGCGCAAAGCGTCTCTGGAGTTGCCCCCGGGGATCCCCAGGGCTGCGGCAAAGCATTCCCACAAGGGACGGAGGGCAACAGAATCCACTAACAGGTGGGGAAAGTATCCCTCTCCCCGGACCTGACACAATTAGGGTTGACACCCCCCCGCGTCCAGTGGTGTCGGCGGGCGTTGCAAGGAAGCCCCCAATGCAACACCAGCATTGCCGACGGTCAGACGTGTTCTCTGCGCGCTCCTGACTCGCTCGACTTTATTGGTGTAGTGCGGTGCATCAGTGGTCGGGGGATGGCAGAGATGCCTGATCCCGCTACTAGTGAATGTGGGGTGGGGGCCCGGCGAACGTCCCCCGTACCCATGGAGATAGGGGCACCTTCCCCGAAAGCTTCGTCCCCCGCGCCGGCGAGGGACTACAGCGCCGCGGTCGCCGCGCCATCTGCAGCGGCCATCGCCGAGGCTCAGGCCTACAAGGCCTACAACTACAACCCGAGTCTGCCGTATAAGGTAGGCCGGGTGTTTGATGACCGTGTGGCGCGCTCCTTCGAGAAGGAGCTCCACCGTTTGAACGTTAACAAGGAGGATCTGCTGGGTCTCTACATCCGCAGCGGGGGACAGCATGTCGAGTTCACCTGCAAAGAAGCATGGTTGGCGCAAATACTGCTGCGAACCCCCGTCAGGGTCGAGGGCCGCCAGATCTTCTCTGTCCCGGTGGACAACTCAATAGTTGCTCACCTCCGTGGAATCACCGTGCGGATGTCACCGAGCGCCGTTAGGGCTGAACTCAGCAAATTCGGCACCGTACACGCGCTGTGGCTGAAGCCCAACAGGTTCCGTACTTATGACGGACTCCTGAGCGGGCTCGCCGCGGCACCTGTGACTGTGAATAAGGACATTGGGGTTCCCCATAAACTAGTAGTCGACGGAGATTCTGTCGACATCTGGTATCTGGGGAAACCCAAATACTGTGCGTTTTGTAATGGTACGGGGCACGTGAAGAAACGCTGCCCCAACATCACCTGCCGCAAGTGCGAGGCAATCGGGCACACGGAAGAAGTGTGCCCCAAAAAGACTTCGCGCGCGCCGGCTTCTGCCGTGAGCGGCACGAACGCGAGCAAGAAGCCTGACAAGACCAGGCCGCCGTCTGAAAATACGGTCGACCCGGAGCCAGCCAAAAAGGTCATCTCGACCACCCCGTCTGCAAAAACGCAGGCAACCGAGGTGGAAGGAGAAGAGCCTGGCTGGCAAAAGGTCTGTCCAATGAAAAAGAAAGAAAAAAAGGACGTAAATAATAAAAATAAATTCCCTGCAAAAACCGCGAAACCCGCGAAAAAGCAGGGACTGAAAAAATGCACGGTCGCACTGGAGCGCCTTGCAGACGCCGAAGTGCCGTGCGAACAGGACGTTGCCGTGTGCAACAACGCTGACAGCCCCGTCGCTGTGCAAACAGCGTCCGAGGGCTGCGGCGAGGGGGAGAGCCGCGATGACGCGGGCTTTGCAAAAGCCGCCGCCGAGCTCGCCGCCAGTCAGCAGCCTCCCGCAAATGTCGGGAAGAAGGCCGTTCGACGTCTGGCCGAGAGGAGGGGGACCGGGACCTCGGACTCGGACCCGGAGACCGGACACGCACCATCCGCATCTGCACCCCCGAGGAAGACCGGAAGGAAAATCCGTCACCCGAGGAGGATCGTCTCCTCCGAGGAAGGGGAATCCTCCGGAAACGAGGGTGCGGGGAGCGTGGGAGAGATGGACACGAGTCCTGAATTCCCACGATCGGTCGAGACGGAGCCGATGGAGACGGAGGGGGTCGTCGAGCCGCCCCCCACCGCACAGGAGAAAGCCGGCGTCCCGCCCCTAGGTGAGGCGGGAGACGCAGCATCACTTTCACAGCAGTAATGCCGGGACTCGCCACCTGCCGTCAAATACGCATCGCCAGCTGGAACGTCAACGGGCTTTGCGATGACGGCAGGAGACGAGACATAGCTGCCACCTTGCAAGCCTTCGACCTCGTGCTGCTGCAGGAGATCCATGAGATCTCCGCAGAACATGCGCGGGAGATCGAACGGATAGCAGGAGGTCAGCTTATGTGGCGATGCGGCCACCGCCGTACGCGCGGGGTCGCTTTCCTTCTGAAGCCTGCCTTACAACGCGCGGTGCGGAAAGTTCGTTTCGATGAGGCAGGTCGGGTCGGGCAAATCACCTTCAGGTGGTCCGACTCCATCAATCTCGTCGTCACGAACGTGTACGCGCCGTGCGGCGGTCACGCGCGCGTGGCACGGACGGCGTTTTTCCGTGCGTTCAAGCCCGACTGGCTGTCGGAGGTAGGCGCGCGCACAGCGCACCTGATAGCCGGCGATTTTAGTATTCGCCTGCTATCAGGTGCGGCGAGGACAGAGGCCACCCCGGTTAACGAGATGTGCGCTGCAGTGCACGCATCCAACTTGTTAGCCGGGGATACCGGGATGGAACGGGGCGTGGACCACGTCTTCCTCGACGATCACCTGCGCTGTCGCGTGGGCAGGCGAGGTAAGATACAGTCCGCAGTCTCCGACCACTCCCGTGTGGAACTCGTCATTCGCTTGCGCGACAGGGGGCCCCCTGCGCAGGCGTGGCGTCTACCGGGGGACTGGCTGACCAAGCCAGGCGCAGCGGAACACCGCGCGTTCCTGCGAGGTTTCAGCCTGCAGACGCTCGACGACTGGGACGATTTGAAAGTCTCGGTGCGAGAGTTTTGTCAACAGTTCCCCATGGACCGTCTCCCGAAAGGATTTCGAGAATGTGTTCGAAAGGATAGGGCTTACCTGCAGGCACGTCGTTACTCCCGAACACCAGACGTCCGAAGACTGGCGGAATTTAAAGCCGGGGCCGAGCGGCAGGCCTGGCAATCGGGGTCGCCCAGCCTGCTGGACGACGAAGGCCAAGAGCACTTGGCCCCGGCAGAGGTGAGTAGCCTAGTGCACGGCTATTATTCTTCCCTGTACACCAGGGTGCCTCCGGACCGGGAATTTTCCCAATTTTTGCTTCCGGACGGTGCCTCGGCGATCGGGGAAGAAGAGAGAGTACGCCTGGACGAGCCTTTCACGATGGGTGAAATCATCACCGCAATCGGGAAGCTCAAAAGGCGGAAGTCACCGGGGGAAGACGGCCTGCCCGCGGAGTTTTTTCAGTGCTTCGCGGCGGAGCTGGCTCCCCTGGTGCCGCGGCTAACGCTGCTGATCCGGGAGACAGGATACGTTCCCGCCTCCTTCCGATCGGCACGTATGCGTCTCCTACCGAAAGGAGGAGACTTACGGAACCTCAGCAATTAACGTCCGATTACCGTACTGAACGCGGACGACAAGCTGGTTGCGAAGCTATGGTCGGAGCGAATGGGGCGGGTGGCGGAAAGCTTCATCAGCCCGGAGCAGACCTACGCTGTTCCCGGGCGAAGCATGGACGCCAACGTGCTCTTCGCGAACACCTGGTTCGAACTTCAAAGAACCAGAATGAATGGAGGGAACAAGGACGGCAGCCCGATTTGCGGGACGTCCGCTGGTGGTTCGCGGGATAGGCGGGAGAAAGAAGGGGCCCTCGCGGTCGCTATCGATTTGCGGAATGCATTCGACAGTGTCGACCAGGAGCTCCTGCTGGAGCTTCTGAGGCGCTTGGGCTTCCCGGCCTTCTTATTGGCCTTTCTGCGCTCTTGCTGGCGCGACGCGCTGACCAACATTTCTTTCAGGGGAAGGAACGTGTTCGGTGTGCCGGTGCGCCGCGGGATACGGCAGGGTGATAGCTTGAGCCCCTTGCTCTTCAGCACCTACGTCGAGTTGGTGCTGAGGGCATTCAGGGAGACTCTTGGTCGCCTGTTGCGCGTGTGCCCAGGTACACCGGCCTTGGCGGCGTATGCGGACGAACTTCTGCTGCTGCTCCCCATGTCCAACCCGGCGTCGGCGGTCGAAAATTTTTTCGAGCTGCTGCGTCGCGGGACAGGACTGGAGGTGAACAGAGCAAAGTCGTCCGTTGTTGCAGTCGGTTCCTCGTGGGCAGGGCAGCTAGACTGGTCTCCCCTGGGGATCCCCGCGGTACGGTACCTCAAGTACCTCGGTGTGCCGTTGGGGGACTACTCCCCAGCGGAACAATGGTCTTGCTGCCTCCAAAAGGCCGAGAGAGCGATCGGCCCGTTCCTGGATGGCAAGTTCTTCTTGCCGGAACGGGCCGTGCTGTGGAACACTTTCGTGGCCCCCCTGTTTCGCTCCTTGCTTTTTGTTTGTCCCCCACCCCGGGGTGTGAGAACACGTACAAAGGACCTCCTCAGAATCGCCATCTGGGGCAGAGGAAGGCCCCGCGCGTGTTGGAAGGACTTGTGCGCCCCACGTCGCAATGGGGGCCTTAGCCTCCTCACGCTGGAGAGCCTCGAACTGCAGCTGCAGTTCCGAACAATCGCCCTAGTGGCGAAGTTGTGGAGAGCCAGCTGGTGCGAGCCTACACGATGCCTGGTTCAGCGAGTCGGCGGCTGCGCGGGACTGTCTACCTTCCTAGCGCGCCGCAAACGCCGGTACCTGTTCCACTGCGGACCAACTCTTCGGCGAGTGGCGAAGCTGACCAGGAAGAACACCTGGATCTCCTGCCGGCCCGCGAAGGGCACTTCCTGGTTGCAGGAAAGCCTTCGCACGTGGGCCCAGATCGAGGAAGCGAGCCCGGAGTTGCGGCAGCGAATGCTGCACTCCTATCATAAGAGCCGCTCGCTGCAGGACATCATCGTGCAGCCCGCCTTGAGTGCGTGGGCTGAGAGGACCTCCCTTGCCACAGCTCTGTCCCACCTCAAGGAACATCTGGGCAGTAGCCAGCCGGCCATGTGGGAGGTCCGGTGTACGATCAGGGACACTGAGAAAGAACAAGATGGTTGGACCACGGGTCAGCTTGCTGATGCCGCGATCCCCAGTTCCCCACCGAGAGGACTGTTGCGCTGGGGCGAGCTGCTGTGCATCCCGCGGGATGCACTCGAGTGGCCCCAAGTGCTGAGGAATACTCGGGCCCTCCCCCTAAAGTGGCAGGAGTCGGTGTTCCTGGTGTTGCACTGGGGACTCCCCAGCAACGCCCGCCGCTCTCATTGGACGAGGAGGGTTGTGGACCCAAACTGTGTCAGGTGCGGGGAACGAGAAACTCTCCCGCACGTGCTCGTTGACTCTGTTGCCCTCCGGCCCCTGTGGTTGCGCTTTGCAACTGCCGTTGGTGCACCCTTGCACGCTCCCAGAGACGTTTTAAAGCGCCTCTTGGGCACATCTGCTGCTTAAGTTGATCAGGCTGATCCGAGACGAAGGCGATGTTTCCGCCTCGTTTCCGTCAGCCAGGGTGAGCCTCCTTCCGAAAGGGGGAGACCTCAGGGATTTAAAGAACTCGCGTCCGATCACGATCGTGAATACGGATGCCAAGTTGATAGCAGGGCTATGGGCTTCGCGTCTGGGGCAGGTGGCACAATCCGTAATTAGCCCGGAGCAGACTTATGCTGTTCCCGGGCGAAGTATGGATGCCAACCTCTTCCTCGCAAGCACATGAGCGCACCTGCAGAGAAGAGAAAAGAAAGGGTTAGGTAAAGTCGGCAACCCCACCTTAAGGCCGCCAGCCGGGCTCGGAAGGGACCCCCGGGCGGGAAAGGGCGCCCTAGCGTTCGCAGTCGATCTCCACAAGGCGTTCGACTGTGTAGACCAGGAACTCCTCTTGGAGCTCCTGGGTCGCATAAGCTTCCCACTCTCCCTGATTTCCTACCTGCGCTCTTGCTGGCGGAATGCGATGATTACCGTCTCTTTCAGTGGACACAAGGTGTATGGCGTGCCGGTGCGGCGGGGCATAAGGCAGGGAGATAGCCTCAGCCCCCTGCTCTTGAGCACGTACTTTGAGCTGATGCTGAGAGCGCACAGGGTGACTTTGGCCCCATTGCCGAGCTCGTGCCCTGGCACGCCCGCCGTAGCAGCGTACGCAGACGATCTTCTGCTCTTGTTGCCAATGTCCACCCCGGCAAAGGCATTCGGAGAATTCTTCGATCTGCTCAGCCGCGGGACCGGACTGCAGGTTAACAGGGCGAAGTCGTCGGTTGTGCCAATAGGTGCGGCGTGGGCAGGGCAGCAGGACTGGGTCCGTCTGGGGATCCCCACGGCGAGGTGCTTCAAGTACCTTGGTGTGCCGTTGGGGGACTACTCCCCTGCGGAAGCGTGGTCCAGCTGCCTCCAGAAAGTCGAGACGGCGATCGGCCCGTTCCTGGAAGGCAGGTTTCACTTGCCGCAACGGGCCGCGGTTTGGAAAGCCTTCGCGGCCCCCATCCTCCACCCCTTGCTTTTTGTTTGCCCCTCCACCGTGGAATCGAAGAAGACGACAAAGGACCTCCTCCGTATCGCCCTTTGGGGCAAGGGGAGGCCCGGAGTCCCTCTGAAAGACTTGTGAGCTCCGCATCGGGACGGCGGTCTTGGATTCCTGACGCTGGAGCGCGTGGAGTAGCAGCTGCGGCGAGGGTTCGCCATCGCAGCGAAGATGTGGAGCACCCCTTGGTGCACTCCGGCCCGCCTCCTGGCTAGTTGTGTGTCCCGGTGCGATGGACTCGCGTCTTTTCTTCTGAGCCGTGGCCGGAAGATGCGAAGATGCGGCCTACTGCTCGGGCGCATGGCAACATTAACCAAGGAGGACAGCTGGATGGTTTGCCGCCCCGCCAACTCCCCCGCCTGGCTAAGGGAGAATATTGGAACGTGGGCAGCGGTTAACCAGAGGAGCCACGAAACGTGGAATCGTCTCCGATGCAGCTCCTACGCCCGCTGCACGCTGCAGAATCTCCTGTAGAATCCACCAAGATCCACGTGGGCAGAGACGACCTGCCTAACTATGGCGCTGCGCTTCCTGAGGAGGGCACTTAAGAGCAGCCGGACGCTAAGGTGGCAAGGCTCCTGCTGCATCGAGGGACGTGAGAAGTTGATTAGCGGCTGGACAACAGGAGAACTGGCCGACGCCACGACCCCGAGCGTCCAGCCGCGAGGATTATTAAGACGGGGCGAGCTGCTGGCCATCTTTATGGATGCGCTGAAGAGGCCCCCGCTTCTTCAGTAATCCAGGATCCTGCCCCTTAGGTCAAAAGAGTCGGCGTTGCTGTTGTTGCATTGGGGTTTACCCTGCAACGCACGCCGCTCTCACTGGACGAGAGGAGTTGTGGGTCCTGCGTGTGTCAGGTGCGGAGAGCGGGAATCGCTCTCCCACCTCATTGTGGACTGTGCTGCCCTTCGTTCCCTTTGGGAACGGTTTGGGACGATCCTCTCTCTCCCTACGGGCAGTTCCTTTAGAGACGTTCTTCGGCGCCTCTTCGTGAAGGACGCCCTGCAGCCAGCCGCAGACCTTGCAGCCTTGTGCTGCGTCCGAGGCATCGTGGCGGCATGGAGCGACACCAACAAGGAAGGAGTGGGTCAACACGCAAGGGATGTCATCCCGTATGCCCAACGCTTCTTGCGGAAAGCTGCCAGATGGCCCCAAATGGGGAATATGCAGACAGACCGCAAGGGCTTCGTTCGACGGATGGGCCCTCCCCACAGCGACCAGTGATCCCTTCCCTGCCCTCCAGCTTCTTTTTGTTTGTTTCTTTTTATTTTTCTTTTGGTTTTATCCCCATCTTCCTTCGCTGTCGGGGAGTGCCACGCCGGGCTGCGTCCTGGTGTCCCGACAGGTCCTGTGTTTACGGCCGTGGTGGGGCCTCGTACCACGCATGTAGAGTTTACAAATAAACGCCCAGGGCGTACCCGGGTGACAACGCCGAAACCTGGAAGGAGACGGTTCAGGGGAAACTAGTCGCAGAACTCGCGGACTGAGCTCTTCAAGTCGTCCCAGACCGCGAGCGACTGCAGATGGAAGCCTTGCAGGAACGAGCGAAGATGTTGCGCTGCTCCTGCGAGGCGCAACCAGTCCCCTGGCAAACGCCACGCTGTGGAACGTGGACCTCTACCGCGCGGGTGTATTTCTAGCGCCAGCCGGGGATGGTCGGAAAGTTCGGATGGCACTGCCCCTCAAATTCCCACCCGCGAACACAGGTGGTTGTCGAGGAACATGTGGTCGATCCTCGTCTCCGTCCCGGCGTCACCGGCCAACAAGTTGCGCGCGTGCATGGCAGCGCACAACTCGTTCACCAGCTGTACGCGAATGTCGGGCGCACCTGCCAGCAGGCGGACGTTAAAGTCCCCGGCAATGAGGTGCGCCTTTCGCATGTCAGCTTCGGCCAGCCAATCTCGCCGCAGGCCTGCGAAGAACGCAGTGCGTTCCTCGCGCCTGTGGCTCGTACCGGGCGCCTACACGTTGCTCACGACGAGTTCGATAGCGTCGGACCACTTGGCAACAAACTGCCCAATTTGACCATCCCCGTCGAAGTGCACCTCGCGCAGAGCGTTAACGACGGCTGGCTTCACCATCAAAAGCCACACCGCGGGTGCGGTCTCTCCCGTTTCGGTATACCAGCCGCTCGCCTGCGATCCGTTCGATTTCCTGGGCCTCCCCTGCGTGGATTACGCGCGTCTCCTGCAGAAGCGCCAGATCGAAGTCCCGCAGGCTGGCGGCCACTTCTCTCCTCTTGCCGTCGTCGCGCAACCCGTTGACGTTCCAACAGATTACGCGCAGTCGCCGGCAGGAGGAGAGTCCACGCGTTGGTGGGTTTATGGTGTTTGCATACCGTCCTTCGCCTGCTGTTCAGCAGGCGGGAGTTGTGTATCCATTGCGAAGGACTGTTGCTCGCAAGGAGGCGGTCCGTCGGTGGTTGAGGTGGTGGTTGGAGGATCCTGCTTGGCCAGGGACGTCTCCGTCGAGGAGTCGTGAGACCTCGCGGACATCGCCTCCCCGTCGTCGTGGTCCGACCGCATTTTCTCCTCCGCCGGTGGAGGTGTGGAGTGCCGCGGGTTGCCTACCTTGCGGCCCGCTTTGCGCTTCGGGAGAGCGACAGCCGGAGAGTTGCCGGATTCGGCTTCGGACTCGGAAGTCTCCGGTCCTTTCGCCTCAGCCGGACGCCTCAAGGCCATCTTCTCGGCCTTGGGAGGTTGTTGGAGCATGGCTGCCAACTCTTCCGCCGCCTTGTTGAAGTCCCGGTCGTCGCTGCTCACTCTGGGCTCGCGACTTTGTCGCGGCGTCGGCGTGCGCGCGGCGGCGGGTTGTTCACACCCGGATGTGCCGGGGCATTTATTTCATAGAAATAAAATTACAGAACAATGTCGCGTGGCGAACCCGAAGGTTCACCACTTTAAAACAGCTTGCTGGTTATTGGCTCCGTGCCGGAGAGGTCCTTCCGATGCGCGGGGATGGGAAATAAAGAAAAACAAAAAGAAACAAAAAGTTCAAATGTGGGATGGAACAAATGTTGTAGAGGTGGGAGGGCGGGGAAGGGATCACGGTGCGCGTGGAGAGGTCCTCTAGATCCTATTCAGGATCCGCACAAGCTGAGTCCTTTCAGCGCCCAAGTGGCGCCACTTGCAGACACTGCGCGCGAAAAGGCGAGTCCAGTGTAAGGCGTTGCCGGTTGGCTGACGCCTTCTTCTGGTGGCGTTCCAAGCCGCCACTATTCCTCTGATGCAGCAGAGGACTGCTACACTAGCGGAAAGGGAAAAGGCGTCACTACAGAAGAGGCGCCTGAAAACGTCTTTTGGGCCGCATCCGCGCAAGTCCAGGATCGCCGCGAGACGATCCCATAAAGGGCGGAGGGCGCTACACTCAAGGAGAAGGTGGAAGAATGTTTCTTTTTCCCCACACCGGTCACAATTGGAATCCACAGCCCCCCGGGTGGTGTGGTGCAGGCGTGCTTTAAATGGTAATCCCCAGAGTACCGCAAGCAACGCCACATCCTGCCATTTCAGGGGGAGGGATGCACTGTTCCAGGACGCTGGGGGCCACTTCATCTCCTCCGGAGATAGTCCGAGTAGCTCGCCCCAGCGTCGAATTCCGTTGGGCGGGACACTCGGCGTCGCAGCGTCAGCTAGCTGCCGAGATGTCCACGCCTTTATCGATTGTGTCCTGCCGCCTATAGTGCAGGACACGGTCCATTTCCCCTGCTCGCTACTGTCCCTGGCATTCACAAGGAAGGGCAGCACTGGGGCGAGGGGGGTTATCAAGGCCCACAGAAGCTTGTCGTGGGACTGCACGATCTCCTGCAGCGTCCAGCGGGCGTGCCTTTTCATACAAGTGTTCCTTGTGCCCGCCGGAACGTGGATCTTTACCCAGGTGGAGACTGACTCGTGCAACCAGGCGGAGTAGTTCCCTGGGAGGCAGGAGATCCAGGCGTTCTCCCGAACCGCAACAAAGATGCGTCGCAGCATAGAGCCACAGTACGGTCTTCTGCAGACGCGCGCAGACAGAAACGACAAAAGTCCGCCGATTCCGCAGGCTCGTTGGGCCAGGAGGCGTGCTGGAACGCACCAAGGCGTGTCCCACAATTCTGCCGCAAGGGCGAGAGTCCTGAATCGAAGTTGTATTTCGATGCGCTCCAGCGTAAGTAAGCCAAGTCCACCGTCCTTACGTGGAGCGCACAAGTCTTTGAGCCTCACACGGGACCTCCCTTTGCCCCAAAGGACTGTCCTCAGGAGGCCCGCTGCTCGTTTCCGAATAAAATAAGGGGCGGGGCACACAAAAAGTAGGGGGCGAAGGAGGGGAGCCGCAAACGCGTTCCACACCGCGGCCCGTTCCTGCAAGTAGAACTTGCCTTCTTGGAACGGACCGATCGCCAACGCCATACAACATAACTTGCTGTTCCGGAACGGGCCGATCGCCAACTCCACCTTTTGGAGACGGTCGGACCAGGCTTCTGCAACGCAGAAGTCCCCCAACGGAACGCCAAGGTACTTCAAGCACCTGCCCGTGGGGATCCCCAAGCGGATCCAGTCCGGCCGTCCGGCCCACGCCGCATGGTTGAATAGTTGTGGTGATGTTGTAACGATTGTGGATTTCTCTCTGTTCACCTCGAGGCCCGTCCCGCGGCGCAGCAACTCAAAGAAATCTTCGAGCACCGACGCTGGGGTGGACCCGGGGAGCAGGAGCAGAAGGTCGTCGGCGTAGGCCGACACGGCAGGCGTGCCGGGACACGAGCTTGGCAGGGTTGCCAGAGTCTCCCTGTATGCCCTCAGCACCAGCTCGAAGTAGATGCTGAAGAGCAAGGGGCTCAGACTGTCACCCTGCCTTATGCCACGCCGAACCGGCACGCCGTACACGTGCCGGCCGCTCAAAGAGATGTTGATTAGAGCGAAGCGCCAGCAGGAGCGCAGGTAAGCTCGGAAGACGTCCGGGAATCCCAAGCGTTCCAGGAGCTCCAGAAGCAGTTCCTGGTCGACGCAATCGAACGCTTTACGCAGATCGACTGCGACCGCAAGGGCACCGGGCGCGGCTCTTCCATGAAGGGCGTCCCCTCCCTGGTCAGAGGAGAATTCAGGATTCTCTTGACCTCCCTGGTCTTCGCTTTGTTGCAACTGCCACCATGTACTGGCGAGGAACAGGTTGGCCTCCATGCTTCGTCCGGGAACAGCGTATGTCTGCTCCGGACTCACCACGGATTCCGCCACCCGTCCCAGTCGCTCAGCCCAAAGCTTGGCAAGCAACTTCGCATCCGCATTCACTACTGTGATGGGACGCCAGTTGCCTACGTTGCGATTGTCTGCTCCTTTCGTCAGGAGACGTACTCTAGCTGACCGGAACGAATTGGGGACGTCCCCTTGTTCTCGGATCAGCATGCATAGCCGATGAACCAGGGGGGCCAGCTCCGCCACGACGCCTTGGTAGAACTCCGAGGGCGGACCGTCTTCTTCTGCTTCTCTCCTCTTTTGGAGCTTTCCGATGGCGGAGACGATCTCCGAAATTGAGAAAGGCTCCGCGAGCTCATGTGCCTGCTCCTCCTGCAGCGCGGGGGCACATTGCGGCAGCAAGCGCTGCGCCACGGCGCGCTCCGTTGTTCTTCGCGCGTACAAAGAGGAGTAATAGTCCCGCAGGATGCGGTTTATTCTTGCCGGAGCTGAGGATTCTTGGCCTTGGGCGTCCAGCAAGCTGGGCGACCCGGATTGCCAGGTCTGTCGCTCAGCCCCAGCTTTATACTCCGCCAGGCGTCGAACGTCGGGAGTCCTAGAGTTAAGACGGGGGTGGTGGTATGCCCGGTCGTTCCTCAGCCCTTCGCCGAAACCCTTGGCGAGTGGACGTGTGTTTCCTTCGCTCCCGAGTGAGTTGACAGGAAGCGGTTTTTTGTTGTGTTGTTCAGTGTGGAACATCGTTGGTGTCCGATGGCAGCGATGCCTGAGGACACCACGATGGAGGTAGGTGTGGGGGAGGCTTGCCCACCCCCACAGCCTACAGAATCAGGGGCGTCCGCCCCGGAATCGCCCTCGCCGCTCAAGGCGAGGAGCTGGAGCGCCATGGTGGCCGCGCCGATCGCGGAAACCATGGCCGAGATGGCGGCCTACCGGGCAGCTGGGTACAAGCCCAGCTTGGTTTACCAGGTAGGCAATCTCTTTGACGGGCGAACTGCACGCGCTTTTTCGAAAGCGCTGCAGAACGCCAACGTGTTGGAAAAGGACCTTGACGGTCTATCCGTGCTAAGCGGGGGTCAGCGCGTTGAGGTTGTCTGCAAGGACATCACCTTGGCGCAAAGCTTGATAACCACCCCGCTGAACGTGGACGGACGCAAGATCCTACCAGTCACGATGGACCGCTCCGTAGTGGTCCATCTGACAGGGATCACCAGCCGCATGACGCGGTCTGCGGTTGGTGATCAGTTAAGAAAGCACGGAGATGTTCACGCGCTTTGGCCAAAGGCCACAATCTTCGATGGCTACGATAGCCTTTTCGGAGGGCAGGCCGCCGCGCGCGTGACGGTGAAGGAGAGTGGGCTTCCCCACAAACTAGAGGTCAATGGCGAAGTCGTAGACCTCTGCTACGTGGGGAAACCCCGCTTTTGTGCCTACTGCAATGCAGTAGGACACTTGCGCAAGCGGTGCCCGAACATTGTGTGCCACTTATGCGGGGAGAAGGGCCACGTACGCCGCGTATGCCCTAAACGCCCCACTCCGGTGCCGCCTGCTGCAAAAAAAGCACAGGCAAAACGCAGTAAACTGGTCGAAAGACCAAAAAGAGATCCTGGCCGGCAGCAGCCGCTAGCCCCTGTTCCTCCCACACAGGCGTCGGAAGAAAAACCCTCCGAAGACGCGGGAGTCCAAGACGGCTGGCAGCTGGTCAAGGCCAGGAAGGAGAAAAAGGTGCCCCCCGCGGAACCCGCGAAAGCGGTAAAAAAGACAGCCGGCAAGGCGAAAAAACCTGGGCCGCGCTCTAAGACCATGCGGGAGTGTACGGTAGCACTGGAGCGCATAGCCGTTCCCGAGATTGCCACCCGGGGCGACGAGCCTTCCCTCGCCGTTTCCGCCGCGCCCGAGGTTCGCGACGGCGAACCCTCTGTTTACACAGAGGGTGAGCCGCGCGACGCGCCGGTCGACACTGCGGACGCCGCGTTCGCAAAGGCGGCGGAGGAGCTCGCGGCCACGCTGGCCGAGCGTGAGAACCCCTCACGCAAGGCCGTGCGAAGGCCGGCTCCCGCGAAAAAGGCCCCCACAGGTGAGTCGGACCTGGGGGCCGGAAGTGCATCCTCTTCCTCGGAGGCACCCCCCAGGAAGTCGGGACGCAAGTCCCAGAAACCCAGGAGGCGCCTCCCCTCCACCAGCGAGGAGGAGAAGCAGGAAGGTAGCGGTGGCGTGGGAATCCCGGAGGGGGGACTCCCACGCTCGGAAGCCGTCGAGCCGGCCACCCCCATGGAGGAGGGTGAGCAGGGGGGCGAAGTCCTCCCTGCAGTCGCCGAGCCTGAACAGCCCGCCCCCATGGAGGAGGGCCAACAGGTAGGCGCGACCCCACCTAAGGGTGACCCCCTCGACGCGCCGTTACCCATGGAGGAGGGGGACCAGGTGCACGCAGCGCCTGACCCTCCTCCTCCACCTAGCGTCCCGCCCCAACGGGTGGCGGACGCCGCATCGCCATCTTCCCAGGAATAACACCTGGGCTCGCCAGTCGCCGTCGGATTCGCGCCGCCTGTTGGAACGTCAACGGGCTGCGCGACGACGGCAACAGGCGAGATACAGCCGACACCCTGCGTGAGCTCGACCTGGCCCTGCTGCAGGAGATCCACGTGATCACCGCGGCAGACGCCCAGGAGATCGAGACGATCGCGGGGGGTCGGCTGTATTGACGGTGCGGCCTCCGCAACACCTGCGGGGTCGCGTTCTTCGTGAAGCCGGCCATCGACGCGGCCGTGAAGGGCGTGCGCTTCGATGACGACGGTCGGGTCGGTCAGCTGATTCTCAGCTGGTCCGACTCGATCGAATTGATCGTCACGAATGTGTACGCCCCCAGCAGTAAACAGGGATACAGCGACCGTACCAGGCTGCTGGATTCCCTGAAGCGCGACTGGCTGGCGGACACGAACGTGCGGAAGGCTCACCTGATAGCGGGAGATTTCAATCTCCGTCTGCTAACAGGTGAGCCAGAAACCCAAGAGAACGCGATGAACGAGTTGTGCGCCGCCATGCGTGCGCGCAACTTGTTCGCGGGTGAGAGGGGAATGGTCCGCAGCATCGACCACGTCTTCCTCGACGCTGACCTGTGTTCACGGGTCGGCAAACGGGGGAGGGTTGGGTCGACGTTGTCGGACCATTCCCGGTCAATTTTCGAGATGCGGCCTCGTGACAAGGGACCGCCATCCAGGGATTGGCGTCTGCCGGGGGACTGAACGCGACTCTCAGGTGCGAAGGAATACCTTCGCGAATACCTGAGAGGTGTCACGCTCTGGAATCTCCAGGACTGGGACCTTTTTAAGGAATCGGTCCGCGAGTTCTGTGAGCAGTTCCCCCTGGATCGCCTGCCCCGTGGATTCAGCGAGGGTGCTCGCAACCATCGGGCCTATTTACAGGCTCGTAGGTACGAGAGAACCCCTAATGTCCGTCGCCTGGCCGAGTACCGCGCCGGGGCCGAACGCCAAGCCTGGCAATCCGGGTCGGCCAGCTTGCTGGACTACCAGGGCCGGGAATGTTCGTCCCCGGCGTCGGTACGGCATCTCGTGCGGAGTTTCTATTCCTCCCTTTACGCCAGGCAGCCCCCGGATCGAAACGCCTCTCGGCGCTTGCTTCCGGATGGCGCCCCGGCAATAGGGGAGGAGGAGATGGAAAGCCTCGACGAGCCTTTACCACCGGCGAAATTCTCGCCGGTATCAAAAGGCTCAAGAGGCGTAAAGCTCCAGGGGAAGACGGCTTGCCCGCGGAGTTCTTTCAGAGCTTCGCGGAAGAGCTGGCACCCCTGCTGCTTAAGTTGATCAGGCTGATCCGAGACGAACGCGATGTTCCCGCCTCGTTTCGGTCAGCCAGAGTGAGGCTCCTGCCGAAAGGGGGAGACCTCAGGGATTTAAAGAACTGGCGTCCGATCACGATCGTGAATACGGACGCCAAGTTGATCGCAGGGCTATGGGCTTCGCGTCTGGGACAGGTGGCAGAATCCGTAATTAGCCCGGAGCTGACTTATGCTGTTCCCGGGCGAAGTATGGATGCCAACCTCTTCTTCGCAAGCACATGGGTGCACCTGCAGAGAAGAGAGAAGAAAGGGATAGGGAAAGTCGGCAACCCAACATTGGGGCCGCCAGCCGGGCTGGGAAGGGACCTCCGGGCGGGGAAGGGGGCCCTAGCGCTCGCAGTCGATCTCCACAAGGCGTTCGACTGTGTAGACCAGGAACTTCTCTTGGAGCTCCTGGGTCGCATGGGCTTTCCACCCTCCCTGATTTCCTACCTGCGCTCTTGCTGGCAGAATGCGATAATTACCGTCTCTTTCAGCGGTCAAAAGGTGTATGGCGTGCCGGTGCGGCGGGGCATAAGGCAGGGAGATAGCCTCAGCCCCCTGCTCTTCAGCACCTACTTTGAGTTGGTGCTGAGAGCGTACAGGGTGACTTTGGCCCCATTGCCGAGCTCGTGCCCCGGCACGCCCGCCGTAGCAGCGTACGCCGACGATCTTCTGCTTTTGTTGCCAATGTCCACCCCGGGAAAGGCGGTCGGAGACTTCTTCGATCTGCTCAGCCGCGGGACCGGACTGCAGGTTAACAGGGCGAAGTCGTCGGTTGTGCCAATAGGTGCGGCGTGGGCAGGGCAGCAGGACTGGGTCCGCCTGGGGATCCCCACGGCGAGGTGCTTCAAGTACCTTGGTGTGCCGTTGGGGGACTACTCCCCTGCGGAAGCGTGGTCCAGCGGCCTCCAAAAAGTCGAGACGGCAATCGGCCCGTTCCTGGAAGGCAAGTTTTACTTGACGGAACGGGCCGCGGTTTGGAACGCCTACGCGGCCCCCATCCTCCGCCCCTTGCTTTTTGTTTGCCCCCCCACCGTGGAATCCAAGAAGAGGACGAAGGACCTCCTCCGTATCGCCCTTTGGAGCAAGGGGAGGCCCCGAGTCCCACTGAAGGACTTGTGCGCTCCGCGTCGGGACGGCGGTCTTGGCCTCCTGACGCTGGAGCGCGTGGAGAAGCAGCTGCGGTGGCAACCCTCGCGATCGCAGCGAAGATGTGGAGCACCCCTTGGTGCACTCCGGCCCGCCTCCTGGCCAGCCGTGTGTCCCGGTGCGATGGACTCGCGTCTTTTCTTCTGAGCCGTGGCCGGAAGATGCGAAGATGCGGCCTACTGCTCGGGCGCATGGCAACATTGGCCGAGGAGAACAGCTGGATGGTTTGCTGCCCCGCCAACTCCCCCGCCTGGCTGGAGGAGAATATTGGAACGTGGGCAGTAGTTAACCAGAGACGCCACGAGACGTGGAATCGTCTCCGATGCAGCCCCTACGCCCGCTGCACGCTGCGGAATCTCCTGGAGAGTTCAGCAAGATGCACGTGGGCAGAGACGACCTGCCTAGCTACGGCGCTACCCTTCCTAAGGAGGGCACTTCACAGCACCCGGACGCCAAGGTGGCAAGTCTCCTGCTGCATCGAGGGACAGGAGAAGTTGATCAGCGGCTGGACAACAGGAGAACTGGCCGACGCCTCGACCCCGAGCGTCCAGCCGCGAGGATTATTAAGATGGGGCGAGCTGCTCGCCATCCCCAGGGATGAGCTGAAGTGGCCCCCGGTGATGAAAGAATCCAGGATCCTGCCCCTGAAGTGGCAAGAGTCGGCGTTGCTTTTGTTGCACTGGGGTCTACCTTGCAACGCGCGCCGCTTCCACTGGACGAGGGGAGCTGTGGATCCTGCGTGTGCCAGGTGCGGGGAGCGGGAGTCGCTTCCCCACCTTATTGTGGATTGTGCTGCCCTCCGACCCCTTTGGGAACTGTTCGGGACGACCCTCGGGCTCCCTACGGGCAGCACCCCCAGAGACGTTCTTCGGCCCCTCTTCGTGAAGGACGCACTGCAGCCAGCCGCAGCCATCGCAGCATTGTGCTGCGTCCGTGGCATCGTGGCGGCATGGAGCGACGCCAACAACGAAGGAGTGGGTCCACAGGCGAGGGATGTCATCCCGTATGCCAAACGCTTCTTGCGAAGAGCTGCCGGATGGCCCCAACTGTGGAATATGCAGGCTGACCTCGAGGGCTTCGTTCGACGGATGGGCCCTCCCCACAGCCACCAGTTATCCCTTCCCTGCCCTCCAACTTCTTTTTGTTTGTTTCTTTTTATTTTACTTTTTGTCTCATCCCTATCCCCCTTCGCTGTCGGGGAGTGCCCCGCCGGGCTGCGTCCCAGTGTCCCGACAGGTCCTGTGTTTACGGCCGTGGTGGGGCCTTGTACCACGCATGTAAAGTTTATCAATAAACGCCCCGGGCGTACCCGGGTGGCAACGCCGAAACCTGGAGGGAGACGGTTCAGGGGAAACTGGTCGCAGAACTCGCGGACTGAGCTCTTCAATTCGTCCCAGTCCGCGAGCGACTGCAGATGGAAGCCTTGCAGGAACGAGCGAAGATGTTGCGCTGCTCCTGCAAGGCGCAACCAGTCCCCTGGCAAACGCCACGCTGTGGAGGGTGGACCTCTACCGCGCGGTTGTATTTCTAGCGCCAGCTGGGGATGGTCGGAAAGTTCGGATGGCACTGCCCCTCGATTTCCCACCCGCGAACACAGGTGGTTGTCGAGGAACATGTGGTCGATCCTCGTCTCCGTCCCGGCGTCACCGGCCAACAAGTTGCGCGCGTGCATGGCAGCGCACATCTCGTTGATCAGCTGTGCGCGAATGTCGGGCGCACCTGCCAGCAGGAGGACGGTAAAGTCCCCGGCAATGAGGTGCGCCTTTCGCATGTCTGCTTCGGCCAGCCAATCTCGCCGCAGGCCTTCGAAGAACGCAGTGCGTTCCCCGCGCCTGTGGGCTCGTGCCGGGCGCGAACACGTTGGTCACGACGAGGTCGATCGCGTCGGACCTCTTGCCAACAAGCTGCCCGATTTGACCTTCCCCGTCGAAGTGCACGTCGCGCAGCGCATTAACGACGGCTGGCTTCAGCATGAAAGCCACACCGCGGGTGTGGTCTCTCCCGTTTTGGTATACGAGCCGCCCGCCTGCGATCCGTTCGATTTCCTAGGCCTCATCTGCGTGGAGAACGTGCGTCTCCTGCAGAAGCGCCAGATCGAAGTCCCGCAGGCTGGCGGCCACTTCTCTCCTCTTGCCGTCGTCGCGCAAACCGTTGACGTTCCAACAGATTACGCGCAGTCGCCGGCAGGAGGAGAGTCCACGCGTTGGTGTGTTTATTGTGCTTGCTTACCGTCCTCCGCCTGCTGTTCAGCAGGCGGGAGTTGTGTATCCATTGCGACGGGCTGTTGCTCGCAAGGAGGCGGTCCGTCGGTGGTTGTGGTGGTGGTTGGAGGATCCTGCTTGGCCAGGGACGTCTCCGGCGAGGAGTCGCGAGACCTCGCGGACATCGCCTCCCCGTCGTCGTGGTCCGACCGCATGTCCTCCTCCGCCGGTGGAGGTGCGGAGCGCCGCGGGTTGCCTACCTTGCGGCCCGCTTTGCGCTTCGGGAGAGCGACAGCCGGAGCGTTGCCGGCTTCGGCTTCGGACTCGGAAGTCTCCGGTCCTTTCGCCTCAGCCGGACGCCTCAAGGCCTCCTTCTGGGCCTTGGGAGGCTGCTGGAGCATGGCTGCCAACTCTTCCGCCGCCTTGTTGAAGTCCCGGTCGTCCCTGCTCACGCTGGGCTCGCGACTTTGTCGCGGCGTCGGCGTTTGCGCGGCGGCGGCTTGAACAGCTGGCGTGACGTCACGTCGCATGGATCCGTCAGCGGAGCGAGTATCGATCACCGGCACGCGTTTGATGGCCACGCTGCACGCTTTGATTGTTGGACGTGGCCCGACCTTCCCCTTGCCCTTCACCACTTTCGCCGGTGCGGGCGCGGTTTTTTTAACGATTTTTACTTTACGGGTGACCAGCTGCCAGCCTTCCTCGTCGGCAGTCTTTTCCGGGAGCTCCTGTACCGAGTCCCTTTCCTGCTGCGCGACTTTTGTCGGAGCCGACGGCTGATCCCCTTTTGTGGGGTTTATCACTATTTTTGCCTTCCCTTCCTTCTTTTGCGGAAGTTCCGGCGTTGGAGCGACGTTCATCGGGCACACCACTTTGGTGTGGCCCTTCGCGCCGCACGTTGGGCAAACCGCGTCCGGGCACCGCTTTTTCAAATGCCCGAACGACTTACAGTTTCCACAAAATTTAGGTTTCCCCACAAACCAAATGTCGACGAACTCGTCGCCAATTTGGAGCTTGTGGGGAAGCTGTACGATTCCTCGAAGCGTCACGCGCGCGCCTACTCGCCCACTAAATGCACCGTTCACTCCGAAGGTGTTTGGCTTTCTCCACATCGCGGAAACACTTGCGTATTTTTCCAGTTCAGCGCGGATGGCGTTCTCATCCATCCGCACTGTTGTCCCTGTTAGGTGGACCACAATGGAGTGGTCCACCGTGTGTGGGAGTAAATTCCTGCCCTCAAATTGTACGGGCGTGCAGAGCATCTTGTGGGTAAGAGCTGCATCCTTGCAGATGAGCTCCGCCAACTGCCCTCCGCTCCGTATAGAGAGGCAAAGAATTTCATGGTCGGCAATGCCCATCTTTTTGATGGCATTGCCGCACTTTCGCGCCCTTAACGGGGAATATAAATTGCCTACCTTGTACAGGAGGGCCGGATTGTAGCCCTCCTGGATGTAGGATTGGATTTTGGCGGCGACATCGGGCGTTTCCGCCGCTGCCACCGCGCTCCAGGCCCTCGCCGTAGTGGCGGGTTCAGAAGAAGTGGTGGGGCATGATCCCACCTCCTTTGGCTTGGGAGACGCGGTCTTCCCGCCTCTCTCACCTGAAACTGCGGCGTTCACAGGCATTTCTGCCTTTCAACGGCCGCGAAACACACACGGAACACCAGAATATAAAAACTCCCTATTGAAGGAGCGGACAACAATTGCGTCCGCCGTGCGTTGCCTCCGAAGGCGCTTCTAATTCTTGTTGTATGCTAGGGAGTCGACGGAACGCATTCTCTCGGAGCTGCTTCTGCCGGCGGATTCCATTGCGGTCGACGAGGAGGAAAGCGCCACTCTTGACTTGCCCTTCACGGCGGAAGAAGTTTCTTCCGCCATAGCGGGTTTCAAGAAGCGCAAGGCGCCCGGTGAGAATGGTCTGCCTGAGGAGTTCTTCCAGTGCTTCGCGGCGGAACTCATCCCCCTGGTACTGAGGCTTTCTGCGCTGATGCGGCGTGAACATCGAGGGAGTTCAATCGAGCCCGGAGTTGCGGCAGCTGATGTTGGACTCCTATCACAAGGGTTACTCGCTGCAGGAAATCAACGTGCAGCTCACTTTGGGTGCGTAAGCTTTAAGGACCTCCCTTGCCACGTCTGTTTCACCTCAAGAAGCACCTAAGCAGCAGCCAGCTGGCGAAATGAGAGGTCAGGTGCAGTATCTCTGGAAGAGCGAGCAAGGTGGTTGGACCACGGGCAAGTTGACAGACGCTGCGACCCCAAGAGTCCCATTGAAGGGATTATTGCGCTTGGGGAGCTGCTGAGCATCCCCAACGATGCTCTCGAGTGGCCCCCGGTGCTGAAGACTTCCCAGGCCCTTTCCCAGAAGAGGCAGGTGTCGGCATTCCTGGTGTTGCACTGGGGACTCCTCAGCAACGCCCGCCGTTCTTACTGGACGAAAGAGGGCTGTGGACCCAAATTGTGACAGATGCGGGGAACGGGAAACTCTCCCGCACCTACTTCTTGACTGTGTTGCCCACCGGTTCCTATGTTTGCGTTTCGGAACGGCCCTAGGAGCACTCACGATCAAACCCAGAGACGTTTTGAAGCGCCTCTTTGTGCGCGACGCCCTTTCGCCTGCCGCAGCCCTTGCAGCCCTCTGCTGCCGACGAGGAATTGTGGCGGCATGAAGCACTGCCTCTGGTGGACCAAACGACTGGGATATCATCTCCTCTGACCTGCGCTTCCTGAGTACGGCAGCCGGAAGTTTCCATCTGGGACGTATGCGGACTGAACTTGCCGGCATGCTCGAAAGGATGTAGAGGACGACGTCAGCGGAACGTGATCCCTTCCCCAACTCCTCGCTGCTTTTGTAAATATTGTTTTCTTTTTGTTTTCGTTTGTCCTTTCCTCTCCGCTGCCGAGTCGAACACGTCGGTCTGCGTGCTGGCTACACGGCGAGTTGAGGGCTTTCATAAGAACATTTTTTCAACGCTGTAGGAGCAATAGCCTTACACCTGCTTGTTTGTTTTCATTACCAAATAAATGCCCCGGAGCTTCCGGGTCTAAAAGGAGTGCCGACAATCGGACGTCTTCCTCACGGGCTCCTGACTCGCTCGTGTGTAGTGGTAAAGCACAATCGGTGTATCGATCCTCCCGTGCTGCTCCCATAAATGCTTCTCGCCCTTGAGTAGCAGTGCCCAATGTGCAATGCATCCTTTGGTCGTCCTTCCCTTCGTAAGGTGCACTACGATTGCAAACACCAGAACATGGACAGTGCTTTGGGTGCGGCAAACAAAGCGCACGAGGACTGTGGGACCTCGACGGTCCTATCAAAAACGTGGGATGTGGAAACACGACTTTTTAGATTCCTCGTCCAGTTCTGCCGACACAACCCAGCGCAAATCCAACTGGTCTGGCACACCGCTACCAGGCTGTCAAAGCACGCCACGACCGAGAGCTAGAAGACCTCTTGTACAGGTGGATGCAATGCGACTGCCACAATCTCCACCTACAGCCATATCGCTGCTTGACGAGGACTTCCCTCTGAACAATACCAGCCAGAAAGCAACGCCCGTGCACTCTCCCACGCTCCTTGAGGCAGCCACTCCCCGCTCTACGAACACTGATATCGCAGGTCAATACCAACCAATGGTATTATTTATACCACTACCTGCTGCTGATATCGACCAATTTGGTCAACCACAACTGGTGAACCATTCCTCCCACTCCTTTCTCAGAGAAGGCAGACATTCTCTTGGATCGAGGCGCTCGACATGACAGTGGTCTCTCACTCACAAACTGGTATGGACCTCCTGCAACAACTGTCACCAAGGGAATCAGTGCTTGTGAACGTTACACGCTCGCCTCCTCCTCCCCCACCGCTTCACCCGGCTTATGTGCCTGCGGTTGAGTCTCGACGCAGGCAACGCAAGCCCATAAGCCATAACCCCGATTCCAGCGTCTCAGAAGAAACGTGCCCATATGTGAGAATACATACACAGCGCTCCGGCCAATCCCTCACCTGATAGGGGATCAACACGCGTTAGGTGAGCGGCAACTCCGTGCCGACACACGCGAGTCAGCGGCATGAACCACGATGCCCAGATGCGGCACCCAACAGAGTGCGATCAAACAGCAGGCGTCCGATCCGTATCAATGTTCCAGGGAATCAACCACAAGTTATGCCACTAAGACTTGAGCCACCACCGCCGGAGAGCCTCGACACGCCAATTTTGTTACTCACGATGGAGAACATCCTCGTCGTTGACGATCCCGCGGCTAGGAAAATTGAATGCCCATTGCCGAGATGCAGGTCGGCCACCTCCAGATGGAACCTAAGCGACCGTTGGGGTCACTACGACGGCACAAACAGACCGCTCATCGTATCCTGGTACGTGCCACCCACTTTCGCCGGCGCTGCAACCAGCTGCTTTGGATACCGGTCTGGCATCACAGGTGTGGCCCGAGAACAACACCACTCCGATCCCCAGAACCGAACTGTGGCCAAACCTTCTTTAACCGAAAGGCGCTTGCCAACCACACGCGATTGCACGCTGCGATTGCCCGTTCGAGTGCTCGCCAAGTTCCTGGCGTCACCAGGAACAGGCGTACAATGTAATCCACAACATGCGAACGGCCTCCCTTGGTGATCTCGGCGACAACTGAACCCAGAGAGACGGCACTTCCCACGGTCACCCGGAAGGTAGAAACTCCGCTACCATTCCCTGACCCCCCTTCGGATCAGCAGTGGGAATAGTCTACTACCGTCGAAAAAAACCGAGACTGCCCCCCCCACCTCTGGGCACACACTGCTTCCCTACTGTGGAACGTCGTCCAGAGCGCCAAGCACCATTCCGGAACGCCGACCAACCAACTCGAGCGATTCGCAACCGCTTCGCCCTACTAGATGATGAGAGCGAGCAGGAGGGCGGGGACTCACCCGGCAACATAGCCGGCCAGACACCACTGGCTCCTCTCCATCACCGGGCTGAACGACGTCAACCTGCACCGAGACCAGCAGAGCCGCGTGTGATACTCGGCGAGGACACTCAAACACTTGAAACGCTCTCGTCAAGAACCCCTAATGTAGACAACTGGGTCTAGGCCATGCGATTGTTCTCCACAGGGTACACGGCTATCCAGCATCATCTACACCTTCGACCCTTCACAGTACCATGCCTGAACACCAGGCAGTGTGATATCACCGGGTGCCTTCCAGAAACTTCATGGTCGGAACAGACGACGAGAAATTCGCCAAATCATGGACGGTAATTCGACCGTATGCACGGCGGACCCTGACCATATCATTAAACACTTCAGAACCCTCTTCAGTGCCAAATCGGGCTTCCGTTCCCTATCTTGGGACGCACAGCTAGGTCCTGATCACGAAGAGGTGGATCTCTACCCTTTTACCGGACTTGGAATTTCCTCCTGCCTCAGGCAATTCGAAGACACGGCGCCAGGCGCGAATGGGATTCCAAACTCTACCTTTCTCAAAGTGGATCTCGAGTGTCGCCTTCAATGTGCCATGTTCAATCTGTGCCTTTCCCGCCGGCGTATCCAAGCCGAGTGGAAGGAATCCAAACCACTCTTATCCCAAAAGCGAATGCCCAGGCGACCGATGACATCTCCCAGTTCCGCCCAAAAATCATCAGCCGGGCATTCGGCAAACTTTTCAAGAAGTGCGTTGCCCGCCGGATGAGGGATTACATTCTTCAAAACAATATTCTTGGGCAACACCAAAAAGCCTTCCTCCCTTTTGACGGGGTGCTCGAGCATAACTTCATGCTTGCCAGTCTACTTGATTACAGCAATCGGCACCGCCGGAATCTATGTGCGGCCTGGCTTGACCTCAAAGATGCGTTCGCATCCATTTCTCAATCGCCACTCCTCTGCTCACTTCAATGTTCGGATACCGGAGATCGATCTGTGGAACTGGTATGTGAGATGTACACTGACAAGAACACCCAAATCGTCACATCCTCCGGCCGCTCCCAGCCGGTGCATATCTGCAGAGGTGTCAAGCATGCATGCCCCCTACCTGGGTTACTATTCAATATTGCCATCGAATCACTTTGATGTCTTGACATCAAACAGAGTATGCCTGGAATCAAGGTTCTCGCATATGCAGATCACCTGGTCTTGCTAGCGAAAGACGCTGAGACATTGCAAACCGCCCTGGGAGCAGTAGGCTCCATGGCTGCTCCAGTCGGTCTCACCCTCAAAGCCAAAAAGTGCTCCTCCCTGCACTACGACTCCAAGACACTCATAACTGTCGGCCGTGATCGTTTCCATGTAGCGGGCGAACCCATAACCGTACTCAACGATACCAGCACGAACAGTTACCTGGGGAAACCCATAGGCTTCGATGCCTTGCATAGCCATGCACTTGAGGAAGACATCACTAACAGCGTGGTGAATGTGTTCGACTCCCCCCTGGCCCCGTGGCAGAAACTTGATGCCCTCAGGACATGCGTCTTTCCTGCATTCGTCCATGGCCTTCGGATGGGCTCGAAGAGTAGAACATTTTGGCAAGCAATTGATACCATCATTCGGAAAGCACTGAAGGAGGAAATCCTACCACTCACTCAGGCCTCCTCTAATAAATACTTTAAACCATGGATGCTATAAACAAGGGATGCCTTGTAATGATGATGCTTGCCGAAGAAGCCGACATAATGGCCACAGACTCGGCATTCAAACAGCTGTCTTTCCCCGATCGCCTTATTCCTGATCTGGCGTGGGCATCCCTGCGTGAAACTGTTCGACGCAAAACCCGGCAGAGCCCTGAACCTGAGCTACTCTCCGGCTATATTACCGGAGATATGGGTAGATTGTCGCCAGATCGCTTCGCAGAATCTACAGACTGGCTCGATCCGAATGACTGCGTGCCAAGTCCGACCAAGGCAGGATCATCGACTGTGTGGCGCTGCACCCTGCGTCCATGTCGCTTCTCGACTACAGCCGCCTGCTCCGCTTTTGCGACTAACGCGCCAGTCGCAAAAGCCCTGACAGTTGGCTTCCTACACCAAGAGAGACTCAACCAACTGTTCCTCAACGGAAAGAGAAAGCGCCCTGGCTTCCATGAAGCCTGCTGCCACTGCCCCTACCAAAAGGAGACACTCGCACATGTGCTGTGCCACTGTACAAGACACTTAGGGACTCGAATCCTGAGAAGGCACAATGCGGTCCAAGACATTCTGGAGCCAGCAGTGAGGATCAAGTGACCTGAGCTAGCGATCGACCCATCCCACCCCAGTATCAATAGCTCCCTCCGTCCTGATCTAGTGGCGAGTGACGGGCGCCGCATCCTCATCATAGATGTGACTGTCCCATTCGAGAACAGGAAGACATTCTGGATGATGCACGGACGCACAAAATCACCAACTATAAGACCCTGAGGAGGAAGTATGAAGCACACGGACGAACGGTCAAAGTGGACGCTATCGTGATCGGGTTGCTGGGTAGCTGGCACCCGAACGATGGGGTCCTAAGCTGCCTCGGCCTGAGCAACACTCAAATAAAGGCGCTTCGCCACCAAATCGTGTGCTCACTGATCCGAGCTGCTCGAGATATCTACTTTTGCCACACCACCACTCGGCCTTCCACCGACATCGAACTTGCTGCCCAGGAGATCACTCCGGCAGCGCCTCCCTCGTGGTGTGGTGCGGACTATAGGGACCTGATTGACCTGTAAGTTCAGTGTCCCTCTTTGACTCTCCGTGTCCCACCAGTGCGAAGACACCAGTGTCACCCAGTGCATTTCCCCTCACAAGGGTTACCATATTTGTCAACCAAAAGCGTGGAAATAAAAAGCTGAACTCCACGCTACCTGACCCCATCGCTGACCTGAAACAGAAATGCACTCAGTGCTCCGTGAGCTTTGATAAAAAACATTTAATCAAAACTCACAAAATGGCACACTCGGGATCCAGCAAGAAATCCAACTTGCTTGTTAACTTGGACGAAGAGTCCGCTGAATCTCTGTTCATCCGCTTTGAGAGTGTACCGAATGTTCCCCCCTTAAACAACTCTCCACCGGAATCCCCCCTTCAGACATGTCAACCATCTGAACTTACGGAACCACGCTCGAAACAGCATATCCCAGAAGATACGATACAAGCAATCAAATCATTTAGGTGCAATGAGGATGCCTTCCAACCTTTACAACATGAACATCTACAATTAATCCCGCAAACTCCAATTGATGCATCCTACATGACATCTACTACCTCCGTAATCAATATACTTCAAGATACCGTTCTCCTGTAAGAAAGAGAAGCCTCATATGCCGAAGTTTTGAAGAAAATTCCGATAGTAAGAATCACAAGATTGGCACCGTCTCAGCACGTAACACTATGTCCACAGCAAGACCCTGCGAAAATAACCCCACCAGCCCCCAAGAAGAAATCGGAACATGCTCATCGTCGATGTGACTGTCCCCTTTGACAACTCACAAGCTTCACTGGATGAAACCACGGCCAAGATCGACAAGTGCCGAACCGTGCGGAGGGAATATAAAGCACAGGGATAATTGCTCAAGGTAGACGCCATCGTTGTAGGGTCGCTGGGTAGCTGGCACTCGAACAACGATGCGATCCTTAGCTGCCTGGGCCTGAGCAGCGCCGAAAGGAAGGCGCTTTGCCCTGAGATCGTGTGCTCAGTCATCAGAGCGGCTGCGGACATCTACTTTGACCATACCACGAGCCGACCGTCGACGGACACCGGATCCACGGACCGGACTTCCTTATCACCACCAGCCAACTCGTCCTCACGTCCCATAGGTTAGTTTTATCCTACTGATGAATGGTCGTTGCGATAGAAATCGTGCTCAGCACGAGAGGAACCGCAGGTTCGGTCATTTGGTACACGTTCTTGGTCAAACGGCCAGCAGAGCGAAGCTACCATCCGCCAGATTATGCCTGAACGCCTCTAAGGCAAAATCCGTCCTAGTCGAGAGCAACGATACCGTCGCACCTCCGGCGTCGGGCGGACAGGTTAGGCGTGCCGAGACATATCTTTCGTTCTCCATGGACGGGTCCCACAGCCGCCATCAAGCCCCGGCAAGCGAAAACCTCGTGCCCTCCATCGGGAAGCGCGCAAGGCGTCCGCGCGGAGCGACTCAGCCCGCGGACGTGCGCGTTTTCGTAATCCGGATCGTATCGAGCATCCCGTATGGCGAACGCGGAGGTGTCAAATTGTCTGTAGACGAATTACGTACCGACCGGGGTGTTGTCCTTAGTAGAGCAGCCACCACACTGCGATCTATTGAGGCTAAGCCCTGCTGGTCATGGATTTGTCCGCTCAGTCGGCACAAGGACCGCACGGTAGAACGCGGCGACCCGCCTCGGGAGGGACGAGGCTCTCTCTTCCTCTCCGAGGCCGGCGTTGTCCCAAGGAGCGCATGTCGTCGGAGTGGATGCCGGTTGTCGCTCCCGAGGTACCAAGAGGCATCGTGTCTTTTGCATCCCTTCGGCAAGTGTTCCCGGCGACCACGGGATCCTCCGTGGAGACATGCACTCCCCAGGGAGGAAGTGCTCCCCGCGGCGAAGCTGCAGGCGAAAGCTCGCGTCTCCGACTCGGGAGGATCCGCGCGCAGACACGCTGCTCGCGTGCGCGAGAGGAGGATGCGAAAGAGGGACGGATCGGCGCGAAGCTCCTCCGCCGTTACGGTAATCCGCAAAAACGCGCGTTTTCGCCGCCTACGCCCTTAACGATCGCGCCAGCAGGGCGACCCTTTCTCTTCTTCCCCGTTGTCTCGAGGCTCCCGCCGGGGACCTCCTCCTCCTTCCCGCCCGCCCGCTTCGGCAGCGCGCGCGGCGTTAGGTCGAGGCGGCGGCGGCGGCGAAGGAAGAGGCCCCGGAATACGGGAGCTCGGTCGGGTAGGGTAGGCGCAGCGGAGGACGTGGGAGGGCCGTCGCCACCCCCCTTTGGGTTTCGCACCAAGGTTGCGGGTCGCGAGGGAGGCGTTTCTATCCCGGGGGAGACTTCGGGAACCCTATAGACGTCACCGGCACTGAGTCCGGGACGCGGGAAACGCTATCTGCACGGTGGAATCCCCCGCGCGGCGCTGATCTCCTAGCTGCAGCGAGGGATCAGCGCTGCGTACGCCTCGGGTCGCGCTGATCCCGCGAGGAGGGAAGCGATCAGCGCCGCAGTGGGAAACCGCCGCGCTGATCCGAGGCTGACGGGACGGATCAGCTTCGCGAACAAGGACTGTCCTTCGCGCTGATCTGTGCGAAATTGTTTGATGCAAGAAGCATGTTGATCACTGTAATAATAAAGGGTTTAGGTCTAAGAGTGGGATTACAATGCAGCAAGGATGGCAACACTCTTTCCCAGGAGAGAGTCAAATAGACCGTCAGTAGCATCGTTCAGGGTGACGGGATCGTCGATGCTCACTAGGGTAGGGGAAGGGATTTTCCTTGGAACGGTTTCAAGAGGGACAGGCACATGGGGAAGGTGAAGGGATGCTGCATCTTTTTTCGGAGGGTCAGCGATTCCAGGATATATATGCGCTAAATATATGGTACGAGACCATTGAATATCTAACACTGTGCAGGCTGAGGCAATTTGTTTTACAGCATGCTGTGTAAGACCAGTCATTAGGAGAACCGAGTCATTAAGTGGGTCCCAAGCACCAATCGTACCAACGACAATAGCATCGTTTAAAACTTGTAATCCTTGGGATTCAAGGAAACATTTTACTGGAAGGTATTTTTGTTGCCTGCGTTCCCGGGCGGACTTGAGGGAGGGTATCCTGTTCTCATATGGAACCACTTGGTCTAGGACAAGGGCATGGAAGGAATCACGTAGGAAAAGGTCGAGACGTAGGGTGGAGTGGGAATCTGGGATGCAGCGGTCACTGGAAGAGACAGGCCAAAGGGGAAGGAGGGATTCTTTCAATATATGCAGAATTGCATTGTGTCGGGAATAGATTAAAGTTCCGAGGTGAGTAGGGCAATGACAAAGAACATGAGCAAGCGTTTCCTTGGGATATGAACATTTGCGACATTGCTCATTGAAACCCGGTCTTTTTCTATTACCATTTAGTACCAATTGATTTAGTCTGGCACGATGTATGAAACGCCAGTCGGCACAGCGAAGGAAGGTGGAGTCGTCAAGAAAACTCATGGATGCGGTGTTTCGCATAATGCATTCAATTGATCTTCCCTGATCGGGTTTGGAGAGCAGGGAGGAGATTTTCTGGCCTCTGAGAACAGACCGAATGGACTTTGCCATTTGCCTTCGAGCAGAGGAAAATAGAAATTTGGAGTTGTTGGAATCTCCACTAGTAAGACGTAGGACAATTTGATTATCAACCAAGTCCCAAGAAACAGGTAAAGATTTTGCTAGTGATCGGCAACGAGACCAGAACGTTTTAGGATCACCACTTGGTTTAACAAAAGGAAGGTTATTGGAACCGTTAAGAAAATCAGTTATCATTTGAAGATCAGGAGAACAGTAACATTTTCTGCGCATAGCATCAGACAATGTTTCGAACGCAAGAAAAGATATTGACTCACCGGGACAACAAAGTAATTTGAAAGCGGAATCAATTTGCATGATTCGGGATTCTCCCGAAAGACCCATGACTCCGAGACAACCATCCTTAACACGTCCATGTAATTATTCTATGGATGAACCTTGGGTTGAGAGGAGGATGTTTTGTTTTAAGAAATTTCGGATACTCTTCTCCAGTTTAGACCACTTCATGAGCGGCTTGGTGCCCAATAAAAGATCATGTACCAGAGAGGGAAGGAAAAACTTTTTAATGCCATCTAATTTCTGCCAAGGGTCAAGGTGTGAATCGGCTAATGCATTAAATTTGTCCGAAAAAAACTGTTAGATCACCATTATAAAAGAGGGGGTCAAATCCGACAGATTTACCTAAATATTTATAGGTTTGATGGGATTGGTGGGAGGAAACAGCTTCGTTTAAAACGAAAATAGGGGAGAAAAGGACTTGAGGAAGGGAGGCAACATAGTGGAATAAACCACACTTTTTTACGCTGAGGGAAAGACCCAAATGTTGGGAGTGTTCAACAAATAACGAGACTGCGTGTTGCAGAATGTCGATTCTCTCTGAAGTAGAAGCTACGTCATCAGCATATGCTAGAGGGAGAATTTCGGGATAGGATCTCAGGACAGTTTGGATAAGGGGTTCAAGAGTAATATTAAAGAGTAACCCACTAAGGGGACAACCTTGCTTAACACCTGCTAAAATGGGATTTGAACCAGAAAGCCCCATTGCTGTGCACATTTTAGTGTAGGCTTCACCGTACATGTTTTTCAGAATGGAAATGAGGCGACGGCCCTCCGAGGGGATCCGCTGCGCCTGCTCCACCCGACCGAGCTCCCGTATTGCGGGGCCTTCCTGCTCCGCCCCCGCCTCGATCACTCACCGCGCGTCCCGCCGAGGCGGGAGGGCGGGCGGCCGGGCGGGAAGGAGGAGGAGGTCCCTGGCGGGAGAGTCGAGCGAAGCAGGAGGAAAGGAGAAGAAAGGGTCGAGCGCGCCAGCAGGGCGCGCTCGTAGAGGGAGCGCGCGCCGAGAACGCACGTTTTTGCGGATCAGCGTAACGGCGCAGGAGCGTTGCGCTGATCCGTCCCTTTTTCGCATCCTCCTCCCGCGCACGCCAGCAGCGTGCCTGCGCGCGGGCCCTCCCAAGTCGGAGACGCTGGCTGTCGCCTGCCGCTGCGCCGGAGGGAGCACTCCTTCCCTCGGGAGCGAGACACATGTGTGCACGGAGGATCCCGTGGTCAACCGGGAGCTCTAACCGAAGGGACGGAAGGGACACCTGATCCCTCCTCGTACCTCGGGAGCGAGAGGCACCGGCATCCTGTCCGTCGACGTGCCTGCTCGCACTCGGGGAGACGGCGGCTTCCGCCGTTCGGAAGAGAGAGGGAGAGCTCCGTCCCACCCGGGCCGGGTTTCTCCGCGTTCTCCCGTGCGGTGCTTGTGCCGACTGAGCGGACAAATCGTCGACCAGCAAAGCTTAGCCTCAATAGATCGCAGTGTGGTGGCTGCTCTACTAAGTACAACACCCCGATCGGTACGTAAGTCGTCTACAGACGATTTGACACCTCCACGTTCGCCATACGGGATGCTCGATACGATCCGGATTACGAAAACGCGCGCGTCCGCGGGCTAAGTCACTCCGCGCGCTGCCCGATGGAGGGCACGAGGTTTTCGCTTGTCGGGGCTTGATGGCGGCTGTGGGACCCGTCCATGGAGAACGAAAGATATGTCTCGGCACGCCTAACCTGTCCGCCCGACGCCGGAGGTGCGACGGTATCGTTGCTCTCGACTAGGACGGATTCTGCCTTAGAGGCGTTCAGGCATAATCCGGCGGATGGTAGCTTCGCTCCGCTAACCGTTTGACCAAGAACGTGTACCAAATGTCCGAACCTGCGGTTCCTCTCGTACTGAGCAGGATTTCTATAGCAACGACCATTCATCAGTAGGATAAAACTAACCTGTCTCGCGACGGTCTAAACCCAGCTCACGTTCCCTGTTGGTGGGTGAACAATCCAACGCTTGGCGAATTCTGCTTCGCAATGATAGGAAGAGCCGACATCGAAGCATCAAAAAGCGACGTCACTATGAACGCTTGCCCGCCACAAGCCAGTTATCCCTGTGGTAACTTTTCTAACACATCTTGCTCAAAACTCATGATCTGCGCGCAAAGTCAAAAAGATCGTTAGGCCTCGCTTTCGCGGTCCGTATTCGTACTGAAAATCTGGATCAAGCCGGCTTTTGCCCTTCTGCTCTACGCGAGGTTTGTGTCCTCGCTAAGCCGGCCTTAGGACAACCGCGTTAGCTTTTGACGGATGTACCGCCCCAGTCAAACTCCCCACCTGACACTGTCCTCAAAGCGGATCGCGCCTCCCCGGACCCCGAGGCGGTCGCACCTCCTCGCGGAACGAGAGAGGATCGCGGACGCGCGCGTGGGGCAATCCCGACGATCGAACGGGTCGGGTGCTCAGCACCTGCGCTTGGTTCGAGAAACGAGAACCGGTCCGTCGTCATTGCGACGACGAGAAGCACGGCTCGCTCTCCGCATCACCGAGTCAGTAAAGAAACGATAAAAGTAGTGGTATTACACTGTTGGACGATCCCGACCGAAACGGGCGACGCGGCGCCCCCAAGCCGCCGCGGGACGACGGACGCTCCGGGGGGAAAGAATCCACGCCGCGCCTGCGCGCCCCAAGCGCTCACGACCGAGCCGTCGAAGCGAACCCGACCACGCTCGACGGACCAGCGGCAGCAGCTAGGTACCCGCCACGAGGCGGCGCGCCGCGGGCAAAGAGAGGGAGCGGACACGCGGCCGCGAACCGAGATTGCCAGCGGGAACGCCTCCCACTTCTGCTACACCTCTCATGTCTCTTCACAATGCCAGATTAGAGTCAAGCTCAACAGGGTCTTCTTTCCCCGCTGATTTTTCCAAGCCCGTTCCCTTGGCTGTGGTTTCGCTAGATAGTAGGTAGGGACAGTGGGAATCTCCTTAATCCATTCATGCGCGTCACTCCTTACACGACGGACGTGTCTGAGCGGAGCTCCGACGCGGCATGAAGTTTGACTCTTGATTGTGAAAAACTTTCAGCGATCACCCTTCATAAATTTTCGTTCTGTGCATCTCCTGCCCACAGTGAACCTTTTAACCAACTTTTGTGCCTGTGTGGTAATTTTTGTGGCTGCTGTGGACATTCTCATCTCCCGCCTGCGTGCTGCCATGGCCTAGACCAGAGAGCACACTTGCCGGGAAGGTAAGAGGGTTGCACAGTTCGAACCGATCACCCGGGCCCTCATCACGTCCTCTTTGACTGATTTTGTGCGGAATTGAACCACGGTGGTTGATCCAAGAGATCGACCACATCGATCTTCAACATCCTTTGTTGCCTCGCTTAGCGCGGGAAAACTTAGCGTCCCTTCCGAGCGCTCCCATTGGTCCGCTCGGAGAACTCGCTCTCCTATTGGCTCTGAGACTTCCTCCCACGTGATCACGCGAAGCGTCAAGCGCCATCTTTTAAGTATGCCATCGTCTCACTGCACCCTCTCTACCGGGCGTGAACTTTGGATTTCCCATGGCACAGACCTCCCGGTGCCATGCCCACTTTTAGACTGCTGGTTTGCCACCATGGCAAATGATGTTAAGAACCGAGTTAGAAACCTCAAGGCCCACCTCAATCGAATACACGGCACTCATGTTTCGGCCGTCAGATTTTTCTGTGTAGTATGTCACAAGAATGAGAGCACGCAGCAACCGCTAGCGCAGCACCGATGCCTCAATCCCCCTGTGCCACTATCAGAAATGCTTTTAACACTGAAATATAAGTGCCCGTTATGCAATGCATCCTTCGGCAGGCCCGGCCTCAGGAGAGCCCATTACAAGTGGAAACACTTGAACATGGACAGAGTACAGGGTGCTGCGAACGAGGCACGAGAGGACTGCGGCACTACAACTGGGCTCCCAGACTCTTGGGACGAGGATGATTCAACCGATTCGTCGTGGAGTTCAAGAGACCTATCCCGGCTAAAGATGAACTGGTTTAACCTTCCCGGACCGAGCAGCAGCAGTACTCCCAAGCAGAGGAGGCTACACACCCCCGGCCGAGCCTCCAGGTCAACCCCCAAAGTCATCGGCACGCCCGACTCTCCAACATCACTCCTGGACACTGTAGTGCCAACAGAGCTCACTGTGGCAGAGCACTCAATCCAGTTGCCCCCTCCTCTATTGGAGCCACCGTCATCGGTGCATCCACAAGGCAGGATGGACCTCGACCGGGCATACCAGCACAGAGTCATGGTAACGAGGCTGTCAAGCGCCGAAATCAATTACTTCGCACGCCTTCCTCAATGTGTTACCTCCTCTGAGAGCATGGTCCCGCAACAGGAATCGCTACAGTCCGGACACTCCACGTTGACTGTTGCCCCCCCTCACAAACTGGTCTTGAACTTATACAAGACCTGTCACCGAGGGCGACAACCTGTGTCTTGTTCCCGCGCCTCCCTCCTGCGCCGCCTCCCGTACACCCTGCGTACATACGGGCGGTCGAATCGAAGCGAAGACCGCAAGACCGATCATCCCTCGGTTTCAACGCTTACGGCAGAATGCGCCAAACCACGCAAAGAGCAGCAATAATCCAGCTAATGAGCCACCAGGCCCATCAGGCATGAACAGAGTGCGGTCAGAATGTTCAACTCGTCCGAGAACACACGTGCGACCACGTAATAATCAGCAATGCCCACGTGGGACGAATGCCAGATTACGCTCGCACGAGAGCCCGACACGCGCCGATACGGTTCCAGAAATAGCTCTCCTGGCTCCCAGGGTGAGTTCTGAGCCTCCACCGATGGACAGCCAAAGATACACGGCTCCCATTCTGACGATGGAGGACGTTCTCATCGTTTTCCATCCAACGACCAGGAACATGGAATGCCCGTTACCGCGATGCAGATGGGCCACCTCCGGGATGGAACCCAAGCGGTTGCTGGGGTCGCTTAGACGACACATACAAACCGCGCATCGGATACCGGTACGTGGCACCCACCTCCTCTGTCGCCGCTGTAACCAGCGCTTAGCCATACCTGTATGGCATCACCGCTGTGGGCCGAGGCTCGCCCCGATCACACCCCCGGCTCCTCTCCGCTGCCAACAGCAAAACTGTGCCCAGACCTTCCTCAATAGAAAGGCACTGGCGAACCATGCACGCTGGCACAATGCGATTGCCCGGGAGTGTGCGCGGCAAAGCGACCCGAGTGTCAGTAGGGGCGGAAGCAGCATAGCATCCGCGACGGAACGCAGGCGGGTCATGCCGCGGAACTCAGCCGCAACTGCAGACGAATTGCACAGCAGGGCACCCCCGCATGTTGACACGCTGATACCCGATATACCGCCTCCCCCTGACCCGCCTCAAGATCAAGGGTAGCAGACAGTCAAGAACCGGCGTAGTCAACCGCGGAGTTTAGCTCCAAATGCCAACAACCGTCCACGCAGTGATGGCGCACAGAATCCCACCCGTCGAACACCGACGCGGAACACTGTCCCGGCGCCCAGAGCAACAGGTTCCCGCATCGCCCTGTTAGAGGATGAAAGTGAGCGAGAGGAAAGGGACTCACCCGGCTTCGCGACCGGCCATTCCCCTCCAACCACAACCCACCCCCAAACAGTGCGAAGGCAACCAGCACCTCGGCAACCTCAGTCGCGACTCCTTTTACAGGAGGCCGCAGAAACACTGGACAGCCGCGTACAAAGAGCCCCTACAGTGGATCCTTGGTGTCTTGCAATCAGGGTACTGTCAACGACGTACCGAACAATACAAAGCCATCTAAGGCTCCGCCCGTTCACAGTGCCTAGGCCTGAAACAAGACAGAGTATGATGACACCTCAGTACATTCAGCGCCTATATCGCAGAAACCGGCGACGAGATATCCGCCAGATTTTGGACAGCGCTCCTACCATCTGTACTGCGGACCCGGAACGGATCCTCCAGCATTACACTGACCTTTTTGGAGCAACTCCTGGCTTTCGTCCCCTATCATGGCCCTCACAACTCGGCCCCCAGCATGAGGAAGTGGACCTTTTCCCCTTTACGGAGGCCGAGATTGCGAACTGCCTCAGACAGTGTGAAGATACAGCACCCGGTGCTGATGGAATTCCATACTCTGCGTTCCGCAGGATGGACCCAGAGTGTAAGTTTCTGTGTGCCATGTTCAACCTGTGCCTCCAACATCGGCGTATACCGGCCGAGTGGAAAGAGTCCAAAACCACCCTTATCCCCAAGGCGAACAACCAGGGCACCGAAGACATTTCCCAACTTCACCCTATCATCATTAGTCGGACGATAGGGAAAATCTTCACTAAGTGCATGGCCCGCCGAGTGAGGGACTGGATCCTACAAAATGGTATTCTTGGTCCCCATCAAAAAGGGTTCCTACCATTTGACGGCGTCCTAGAGCATAACTTCATGCTCGCACATCTGTTGGAACACAGTAAGCGCCAACATCGAACCGTGTGCGCCGCGTGGCTGGACCTGAAGGACGCATTCGCATCTATCCCCCACTCCCAACTGTTGTGCTCCCTCCAATGTGCGGGTGCTGGCGATCGTTTTGTGGAACTGGTGTGCGAAATGTACACGGACAACACCACAAGAATCGTAACATCTGCCGGTCTGTCACCACCGATACACATAAGCAGAGGAGTGAAACAGGGTTGCCCGCTGTCTGGACTATTGTTCGACATAGCCATCGTGCCCCTGTGCCAGTGAATTAAAAACCATGTGCCCGGGATCAAGGTGCTTGCGTACGCGGATGACTTGGTCATCCTTGCCGAAGACACACAGACATTGCAAACAGCGCTAAACGCGGCAGGCTCCATGGCGACTCGCCTGGGCCTGACCATCAACGCCAAAAAATGCTCGTCCCTGCACTACGATCCTGGAACTCCAAATACCCTGGGAGACTGTCCCTCGGCTAGCAGATGCAGGCACATACAGTTATTTAGGGAAGCCTGTAGGATTTGATGCTATGCACAGCCATGCGCTTGAAGAGCACATAACTGACAGTGTGGCTAAAGTGCTCGTCTGTCCTCTGGCGCCTTGGCAAAAGCTGGATGCCCTTAAGACATTCGTGTTCCCAGCATTCGTGCACGCTCCACGCATGGGTTCGAAGCGGAAAGCCTTTTGGCAATCGCTCGACCATGTCATTCGAAAGGCGTTAAAGGAAGAGATCCTCCCTCTCACCCAAGCCTCATCGACCGAGTACCTCTACGGCACGGTCAGCAAGGGCTGCCTAGGAGTCTTGATACTTGCTGAGGAGGCCGACATCATGGCCACTGACTCAGCATTCAAGCTCCTCTCGTGCCCGGACCCATCGATCCGTGAACTGGCCTGGTCCTCTCTGCGAGAGACAGTGCGTCGTAAGACGGGGCAGAGTCCCACCTCGGAACTAATCGCCAGGTACCTCAACGGGGAATTGACACCCCTTCTAGACCTCCCATCTGGCGACCCCGCAGACTTTTGGTCCCGTGCCCGGGAAGCATCTAAGCGCCTAGCGCTTTGCTGGCGTATATCCGACTGCCAAGCCTCGATAGAGGTTTCCGGGAAGACACTACGTGAGGCTGACCGTAAGATCGTGGCGAGATCTATACGGGGCATCCGTAGGTTGGAGAGACTTGAACGCCTGCGAAACAAACCAGATCAAGGCCGAATCATCGACTGCGTGGCGCTGCACCCTGCGTCCATGTCTTTTCTCGACAACAGTCGATTGATAAGGTTCTGTGACTGGCGATTCCTACACCGGGCACGCTTAAATCCGTTGTTTCTTAATGGGAACCGCAAGCGCCCTTGCTTCCAAGAGGCATGCCGAAACTGCCCCTACCCGAAAGAAACATTAGCCCACGTGCTGTGTCAATGCACCAGACACCTGGGAACACGAATCCTCGGGCGGTCCTGAACAATGCGGTCCTGAACACCCTTGAACCAGTAATCAGACCCAAATGGCCTGAGCTGCCGATCGACCGCTCCGACCCCGCCATCAACAGCTCCCTACGCCCGGATATCGTGGCATCTGATGGTCGACGCATCATCCTTGTCGACGTGACTGTCCCCTTCGAGAACAGACAAGCGTCACTGGAGACTGCCCGAGCCAACAAGATAGCCAAATACCGTGTGCTGCAGAGAGACTACGAGGCGCAGGGAAGGATGGTCAAGGTGGATGCACTCGTTGTAGGGTCGCTAGGAAGCTGGCACCCTAACAACGATGCAGTCCTCAGCTGCCTGGGCCTGAGCAACACAGAAATAAAGGCGCTTCGCCCTGAGATCGTGTGCTCGGTGATCCGGGCAGATCGGGACATCTATTTTGACCATACCACCAGCAGACCGTCGACGGACACCGGATCGACGACTCGAGCCCCCTTATCACCAGCGGTGGACTCGTCCTGGTGTTGTGCGGCTTTCCCTGACCTCAAAGATCTTTAAATTTAGTGTGAAAACAGTGTGTGTGTAAAACCAGACCCTCCATAGATACAGTTCATTCACCCTCCTAGGGCAAACATTTCTGTAAAAAGCGTGGGCCAATAAAAGTTACTCCCGCCGTTTACTCGAGCTTGGTTGAATCTCTCCACTTTGACATTCAGAGCACTGGGCAGAAATCACATCGCGTCAACACCGGCAACGGCCATCGCGATGCTTTGTTTTAATTAGACAGTCGGATTCCTTTTGTCCGTGCCAGTTCTGAGTCGATCGCTGCATGCCGGCCGAAACGCTCCGGGACCAGAGCGCCCGGCCGCGCGCCGAAAAGAAAACGGCGCGCGGCGGCGGGCGACGGCCGACAGGAGCGTCAACTGAGGCCGTTCCGCTGGTCGGAATCCCGCGCAAGGCCGGGATGGGAGACGGGTATCGCTACGAAAGACCGCGCGCGACCGGCGAGCGTCGCAGGCAGCCGCTGAGCGTACACAGATCGGACTCGCGGGCACGCGCGCGCCCCGACCGAGCGAGGAAACGCCGATCTTTCGTTAGCCCCCGGCCACGGCGAGGAAACCACTACCGTTTCCCGGCCATGCCCGACCGGCTCGACCCTCAGAGCCAATCCTTCTCCCGAAGTTACGGATCTGGTTTGCCGACTTCCCTTACCTACATTATTCTATCGTCTAGAGGCTGTTCACCTTGGAGACCAGCTGCGGATATGGGTACGATCTGGCACGAGATTCGTTCTACCTCACTCGGATTTTCAAGGGGCGAAGGGAGCCTTCCGGACGCCGCAAGAACCACGGCGCCCTTCGGGAGCCCGACTCTCTCTCCGTACGAGTCGATTCCAGGGTACGAGGCAATCCCTTATGCAGAAAAGAAAACTCTTCCCGGGGTACCGAGTTCGACGTCTCCGAGCTCGTTTGCTTTGCAGCGAGAAGCGGATTCCCTTCCGGCCGCGACGCGAACCGACGCTCCTGCTGCTGCCGCTGCGGAACGGCCCGGAAGGCAGGAACGGCTCTGTCCCGGCGGTTCGGTATAGGCTCGACGCTTGAGCGCCATCCATTTTCAGGGCTAGTTCCTTCGGCAGGTGAGTCGTTACACACTCCTTAGCAAATTCCGACTTCCATGGCCACCGTCCTGCTGTCCATAGCAACCAACAACTTTCATGGGATCTGATGAGCGTCGCGTCGGGCGCCGTAACCCAACGTTTGGTTCATCCCACAGTGGGAATCTCGTTAATCCATTCATGCGCGGCACTGCTTAGATGACGGACGTGTCTAGCCGGAGCTCCCGCGCACATCAGTGTGCAACTGCTGCTAGTGCAGATTTTCAGGGGTGACGCCCCGTGATTCTTCGTCTCACGAACCCGCAACCCACAGTGAACCTTTCCACCAACTTTTGTGCAAGTGTGGAAAATTTTGTGGTCGCAGTGGACAAATTCGTCTCCCGCCTGTGTGCTGCCATGGCTCAGACCAGAGAGCACACTTGTCTGGAAGGTAAGAGGGATTGATCAACGGAACTGACCGCTCGGGTCCTTACTACGTCGCCCTTATTCCCATTCCGAAACTTGGAACCACGGTGGTCGACCACAGGGATCGACCACCTCGGTTCCTGAACTTCCTTTCTTCCATCGGTATGCGCGGTAAAAACTAGCGTCCCCACCAAGCGATCTCATTGGTCGACTCGGCGAACCCGCTCGCTCATTGGGTCTCTCGCTCCCTCCCACGTGACAGCGTGAAGCGTCGCGCGCCATCTTGAACTGATGCCGCCGTCGTATTGCATGCTCTCCGTGGAGCGGGAATTATGGATTTCACATGGAATGGACATTCCAGTGCCCTGTGCGATCCCTGACTGTGTATCCGCCACTACGGCGACAGACAGTAAGAACCGTGTGCGGAACTAGAAAGCACACATGAATCGCATTCACGGAGTGCACATTCCTGGCGTTCGCTTTTGATGTGTGAAATGCCACAAAAACGAGAACAGCAACCAGATGCTTACTCAGCATCGGTGCCACAATCCCCCTGTGGCTATCTCAGAAATGTTGTTAACGCTAAAACACAAGTGCCCAAAATGCAGTGCATCATTCGGACGCAATTCGCTCCGAAAGGCGCACCACAAATGGAAGCACTTGAATATGGATCGTGCTCTCGGTGCCTCTAATGAAGCCCTTGAGGACTGTGGGGAGGGCAACGAATATTCCAACTTCTGGTACGATGCAGACTTCCCCGACTCATCTTGCAGCTCAGCAGACCTTTCACAGTTGCACAACAATTGGTTTAATCAGATCATACCAGGTGACCACAGCACCCCACGTCGGAATGGGAACCACACCACACCTAGGAGCAACAATGTGAATACTCAAGCCTACCGGACAACGAACCCTGCATCTTCCATCCTAGACACCGAAGTACCGTCGAATTCGACGGTGGAAGAACAACCCGTCCGCCTGCCATCTCCCTCACTCGGACAGCCTGTCTCAGTCCCGAACCCAAAGGACCTCGAGCATGCGTTCCAACCAAGGGTACTGGTGACCAGGCTGTCGCAGGCCGAACATGAATACTTCACCCGCATTCCACAGTGCAATATGGACCCCAGAATGGTAACTCCGATACCGGAATCGCGGCTCTCCGGTCACTCTACACTCACCCTTGCATCTCCCTCTCAAACTGGAGCCGAGTTGCTTGAACAAGTCTCCCCGACAAAAGAGGTCGTGGAAGAGTGTGGAATCTGCACTGCAGATTCCACACTCTTCTCCACCTGCCCCGCCTGTACACCCGGCATATATGCGTGCAGTCGAACGGAAAAAACCGAGACGCCGCCAACAAAGCCCGGTTATCCCCCGTCTGCAGCGACAGATGCGGCTGACTCAGGCTTGTGACGGTCGATTGAAGATGGAAGCACTGACCGGCGACCGACCACTCGTGTTCCAACTCAAGCGCCTGCAATGCGCCCTTCACAAACATGTGGAACTTCGACCACAAACGCTCGGAAGCTGATCGAATCGCCGGTGTCTGTATACCCCCAGAGAACCACTACTCCCTCGTCAACAATAGAGCAATCGGCAACTGCAGTGACATCGGCCTTGACTGAGGATGATGTTCTCCTGGTATGCTTGCCGACGAGCACCAACATGCCTAGCCCATTACCACGCTGCAGGTGGCAGACTAGTACCCAACAGGCCAAGTCTACTCTAGGATCGCTACGCGGACACCTGAGAGGGGCTCACTGGATCCCGGTACGTAGCTCCCACCTCGTGTGTGGACGATGCAACGTGAATGTGCCGATCCCCGTGTGGAACACATGATGAATCACTGCGATGGAAAACATTCAACATTTAATTCCGAAAGTGGTTACCATGGAAACAACACAGAGTCCAAAGTACCCCGTCCTAATAAAGTGTCGAACACTTTTCAATGTCAATTTGAATCCTGGAAATTGGAATGCTGTGCGGCTTTCCATGAAGGGAATTTGCCACTCACTGCAAATGGAAGCGTCAGGAAGAGTCGCAACAGTGCAATATTGAAGTCTGCTGATTTTCAATTGATTACAAAACACAAAAAGTGGAAATTTGGAACACATGATGTATCAGTGCGATGGAAAAGATTCAATATATAATTCCGACACTGGTTACCATGGAAACAACACAGAGTCCAAAGCATCTCCCCCTAATAAAGTGTCGAACACTTCTCAATGTTAATCTGAATCCTGGAAATTGGAGACCCCGGGCGATGCGATTTGAGGAACCGGCGCCACTTCCCTGCCCAGAACCGAACTGCGATACACACTTCTTCAATAGCAAGGCTGTCGCGAATCACGCCCGATGGCATTACTCGTTAGGCAGAGAGGAGGAAAGGCGATACACGTAGCGGCGCGCCGCAGGAGCAAGGGAGCGGACCGCGGCCGCGAACCGAGATTGCCAGCGGGAACGCCTCCCACTTCTGCTACACCTCTCATGTCTCTTCACAATGCCAGATTAGAGTCAAGCTCAACAGGGTCTTCTTTACCCGCTGATTTTTCCAAGCCCGTTCCCTTGGCTGTGGTTTCGCTAGATAGTAGGTAGGGACAGTGGGAATCTCCTTAATCCATTCATGCGCGTCACTCCTTACACGACGGACGTGTCTGAGCGGAGCTCCGACGCGGCATGAAGTTTGACTCTTGATTGTGAAAAACTTTCAGGGATGACCCTTCATGAATTTTCGTTCTGTGCATCTCCTGCCCACAGTGAACCTTTTTACCAACTTTTGTGCCTGTGTGGTAATTTTTGTGGGTGCTGTGCACATTCTCATCTCCCGCCTTCGTGCTGGCATGGCCTAGACCAGAGAGCACACTTGCCGGGAAGGTAAGAGGGTTTGACAGTTCGAACCGATCACCCGGGCCCTCAACACGTCCTCTTTGACTGATTTTGTGCGGAATTGAACCACGGTGGTTGATCCAAGAGATCGACCACATCGATCTTCAACATCCTTTGTAACCTCGCTTAGCGCGGGAAAACTTAGCGTCCCTTCCGAGCGCTCCCATTGGTCCGCTCGGAGAACTCGCTCTCCTATTGGCTCTGCGACTTCTTCCCACGTGATCACGCGAAGCGTCAGGCGCCATCTTTTAAGTATGCCATCGTCTCACTGCACCCTCTCTACCGGGCGTGAACTTTGGATTTCCCATGGCACAGACCTCCCGGTGCCATGCCCACATCCAGACTGCTGGTTTGCCACCATGGCAAATGATGTTAAGAACCGAGTTAGAAACCTCAAGACCCACCTCAATCGAATACACGGCACTCATGTTTCGGCCGTCAGATTTTTCTGTGTAGTATGTCACAAGAATGAGAGCACGCAGCAACCGCTAGCGCAGCACCGATGCCTCAATCCCCCTGTGCCACTACCAGAAATGCTTTTAACACTGAAATATAAGTGCCCGTTATGCAATGCATCCTTCGGCAGGCCCGGCCTCAGGAGAGCCCATTACAAGTGGAAACACTTGAACATGGACAGAGTACAGGGTGCTGCGAACGAGGCACGAGAGGACTGCGGCACTACAATTGGGCTCCCAGACTCTTGGGACAAGGATGATTCAACCGATTCGTCGTGGAGTTCAAGAGACCTATCCCGGCTAAAGATGAACTGGTTTAACCATCCCGGACCGAGCAGCAGCAGTACTCCCAAGCAGAGGAGCCTACACACCCCCGGCCCGGCCTCCAGGTCAACCCCCAAAGTCATCGGCACGCCCGACTCTCCAACATCACTCCTGGACACTGTAGTGCCAACAGAGCTCACTGTGGCAGAGCACTCAATCCAGTTGCCCCCTCCTCTATTGGAGCCACCGTCATCGGTGCATCCACAAGGCAGGATGGACCTCGACCGGGCATACCAGCACAGAGTCATGGTAACGAGGCTGTCAAGCGCCGAAATCAATTACTTCGCACGCCCTCCTCAATGTGTTACCTCCTCTGAGAGCATGGTCCCGCAACAGGAATCGCTACAGTCCGGACACTCCACGTTGACTGTTGCCTCCCCCTCACAAACTGGTCTTGAACTTATCCAAGACCTGTCACCGAGGGCGACAACCTGTGTCTTGTTCCCGCGCCTCCCTCCTGCGCCGCCTCCCGTACACCCTGCGTACATACGGGCGGTCGAATCGAAGCGAAGACCGCAAGACCGATCATCCCTCGGTTTCAACGCTTACGGCAGAATGCGCCAAACCACGCAAAGAGCAGCAATAATCCAGCTAATGAGCCACCAGGCCCATCAGGCATGAACAGAGTGCGGTCAGAATGTTCGGCTCGTCCGAGAACACACGTGCGACCACGTAATAATCAGCAATGCCCACGTGGGACGAATGCCAGATTACGCTCGCACGAGAGCCCGACACGCGCCGATACGGTTCCAGAAATAGCTCTCCTGGCTCCCAGGGTGAGTTTTGAGCCTCCACCGATGGACAGCCAAAGCAACACGGCTCCCATTCTGACGATGGAGGACGTTCTCATCGTTTTCCATCCAACGACCAGGAACATGGAATGCCCGTTACCGCGATGCAGATGGGCCACCTCCGGGATGGAACCCAAGCGGTTGCTGGGGTCGCTTAGACGACACATACAAACCGCGCATCGGATACCGGTACGTGGCACCCACCTCCTCTGTCGCCGCTGTAACCAGCGCTTGGCCATACCTGTATGGCATCACCGCTGTGGGCCGAGGCTCGCCCCGATCACACCCCCGGCTCCTCTCCGCTGCCAACAGCAAAACTGTGCCCAGACCTTCTTCAATAGAAAGGCACTGGCGAACCATGCACGCTGGCACAATGCGATTGCCCGGGAGTGTGCGCGGCAAAGCGACCCGAGTGTCGGTAGGGACGGGAGCAGCATAGCATCCGCGACGGAACGCAGGCGGGTCATGCCGCGGAACTCAGCCGCAACTGCAGACGAATTGCACAGCAGGGCACCCCCGCATGTTGACACGCTGATACCCGATATACCGCCTCCCCCTGACCCGCCTCAAGATCAAGGGTGGCAGACAGTCAAGAACCGGCGTAGTCAACCGCGGAGGTTTGCTCCAAATGCCAACAACCGTCCACGCAGTGATGGCGCACAGAATCCCACCCGTCGACCACCGACGCGGAACACTGCCCCGGCGCCCAGAGCGACAGGTTCCCGCTTCGCCCTGTTAGAGGATGAAAGTGAGCGAGAGGAAAGGGACTCACCCGGCTTCGTGACCGGCCATTCCCCTCCAACCACAACTCACCCCCAAACAGTGCGAAGGCAACCAGCACCTCGGCAACCTCAGTCGCGACTCCTTTTAGAGGAGGCCGCAGAAACACTGGACAGCCGCGTACAAAGAGCCCCTACAGTGGATCCTTGGTGTCTTGCAATCAGGGTACTGTCAACGACGTACCGAACAATACAAAGCCATCTAAGGCTCCGCCCGTTCACAGTGCCTAGGCCTGAAACAAGACAGAGTGTGATGACACCTCAGTACATTCAGCGCCTATATCGCAGAAACCGGCGACGAGATATCCGCCAGATTTTGGACGGCGCTCCTACCATCTGTACTGCGGACCCGGAACGGATCCTCCAGCATTACACTGACCTTTTTGGAGCAACTCCTGGCTTTCGTCCCCTATCATGGCCCTCACAACTCGGCCCCAGCATGAGCAAGTGGACCTTTTCCCCTTTACGGAGGCCGAGATTGCGAACTGCCTCAGACAGTGTGAAGATACAGCACCCGGTGCTGATGGGATTCCATACTCTGCGTTCCGCAGGATGGACCCAGAGTGTAAGTTTCTGTGTGCCATGTTCAACCTGTGCCTCCAACATCGGCGTATACCGGCCGAGTGGAAAGAGTCCAGGACCACCCTTATCCCCAAGGCGAACAACCAGGGCACCGAAGACATTTCCCAACTTCGCCCTCTCATCATTAGTCGGACGATAGGGAAAATCTTCACTAAGTGCATGTCCCGCCGAGTGAGGGACTGGATCCTACAAAATGGTATTCTTGGTCCCCATCAAAAAGGGTTCCTACCATTTGACGGCGTCCTAGAGCATAACTTCATGCTCGCACATCTGTTGGAACACAGTAAGCGCCAACATCGAACCGTGTGCGCCGCGTGGCTGGACCTGAAGGACGCATTCGCATCTATCCCCCACTCCCAACTGTTGTGCTCCCTCCAATGTGCGGGTGCTGGCGATCGTTTTGTGGAACTGGTGTGCGAAATGTACACGGACAACACCACAAGAATCGTAACATCTGCCGGTCTGTCACCACCGATACACATAAGCAGAGGAGTGAAACAGGGTTGCCCGCTGTCTGGACTATTGTTCGACATAGCCATCGTGCCCCTGTGCCAGTGAATTAAAAACCATGTGCCCGGGATCAAGGTGCTTGCGTACGCGGATGACTTGGTCATCCTTGCCGAAGACACACAGACATTGCAAACAGCGCTAAACGCGGCAGGCTCCATGGCGACTCGCCTGGGCCTGACCATCAACGCCAAAAAATGCTCGTCCCTGCACTACGATCCTGGAACTCCAAATACCCTGGGAGACTGTCCCTCGGCTAGCAGATGCAGGCACATACAGTTATTTAGGGAAGCCTGTAGGATTTGATGCTATGCACAGCCATGCGCTTGAAGAGCACATAACTGACAGTGTGGCTAAAGTGCTCGTCTGTCCTCTGGCGCCTTGGCAAAAGCTGGATGCCCTTAAGACATTCGTGTTCCCAGCATTCGTGCACGCTCCACGCATGGGTTCGAAGCGGAAAGCCTTTTGGCAATCGCTCGACCATGTCATTCGAAAGGCGTTAAAGGAAGAGATCCTCCCTCTCACCCAAGCCTCATCGACCGAGTACCTCTACGGCACGGTCAGCAAGGGCTGCCTAGGAGTCTTGATACTTGCTGAGGAGGCCGACATCATGGCCACTGACTCAGCATTCAAGCTCCTCTCGTGCCCGGACCCATCGATCCGTGAACTGGCCTGGTCCTCTCTGCGAGAGACAGTGCGTCGTAAGACGGGGCAGAGTCCCACCTCGGAACTAATCGCCAGGTACCTCAACGGGGAATTGACACCCCTTCTAGACCTCCCATCTGGCGACCCCGCAGACTTTTGGTCCCGTGCCCGGGAAGCATCTAAGCGCCTAGCGCTTTGCTGGCGTATATCCGACTGCCAAGCCTCGATAGAGGTTTCCGGGAAGACACTACGTGAGGCTGACCGTAAGATCGTGGCGAGATCTATACGGGGCATCCGTAGGTTGGAGAGACTTGAACGCCTGCGAAACAAACCAGATCAAGGCCGAATCATCGACTGCGTGGCGCTGCACCCTGCGTCCATGTCTTTTCTCGACAACAGTCGATTGATAAGGTTCTGTGACTGGCGATTCCTACACCGGGCACGCTTAAATCCGTTGTTTCTTAATGGGAACCGCAAGCGCCCTTGCTTCCAAGAGGCATGCCGAAACTGCCCCTACCCGAAAGAAACATTAGCCCACGTGCTGTGTCAATGCACCAGACACCTGGGAACACGAATCCTCGGGCGGTCCTGAACAATGCGGTCCTGAACACCCTTGAACCAGTAATCAGACCCAAATGGCCTGAGCTGCCGATCGACCGCTCCGACCCCGCCATCAACAGCTCCCTACGCCCGGATATCGTGGCATCTGATGGTCGACGCATCATCCTTGTCGACGTGACTGTCCCCTTCGAGAACAGACAAGCGTCACTGGAGACTGCCCGAGCCAACAAGATAGCCAAATACCGTGTGCTGCAGAGAGACTACGAGGCGCAGGGAAGGATGGTCAAGGTGGATGCACTCGTTGTAGGGTCGCTAGGAAGCTGGCACCCTAACAACGATGCAGTCCTCAGCTGCCTGGGCCTGAGCAACACAGAAATAAAGGCGCTTCGCCCTGAGATCGTGTGCTCGGTGATCCGGGCAGATCGGGACATCTATTTTGACCATACCACCAGCAGACCGTCGACGGACACCGGATCGACGACTCGAGCCCCCTTATCACCAGCGGTGGACTCGTCCTGGTGTTGTGCGGCTTTCCCTGACCTCAAAGATCTTTAAATTTAGTGTGAAAACAGTGTGTGTGTAAAACCAGACCCTCCATAGATACAGTTCATTCACCCTCCTAGGGCAAACATTTCTGTAAAAAGCGTGGGCCAATAAAAGTTACTCCCGCCGTTTACTCGAGCTTGGTTGAATCTCTCCACTTTGACATTCAGAGCACTGGGCAGAAATCACATCGCGTCAACACCGGCAACGGCCATCGCGATGCTTTGTTTTAATTAGACAGTCGGATTCCTTTTGTCCGTGCCAGTTCTGAGTCGATCGCTGCATGCCGGCCGAAACGCTCCGGGACCAGAGCGCCCGGCCGCGCGCCGAAAAGAAAACGGCGCGCGGCGGCGGGCGACGGCCGACAGGAGCGTCAACTGAGGCCGTTCCGCTGGTCGGAATCCCGCGCAAGGCCGGGATGGGAGACGGGTATCGCTACGAAAGACCGCGCGCGACCGGCGAGCGTCGCAGGCAGCCGCTGAGCGTACACAGATCGGACTCGCGGGCACGCGCGCGCCCCGACCGAGCGAGGAAACGCCGATCTTTCGTTAGCCCCCGGCCACGGCGAGGAAACCACTACCGTTTCCCGGCCATGCCCGACCGGCTCGACCCTCAGAGCCAATCCTTCTCCCGAAGTTACGGATCTGGTTTGCCGACTTCCCTTACCTACATTATTCTATCGTCTAGAGGCTGTTCACCTTGGAGACCAGCTGCGGATATGGGTACGATCTGGCACGAGATTCGTTCTACCTCACTCGGATTTTCAAGGGGCGAAGGGAGCCTTCCGGACGCCGCAAGAACCACGGCGCCCTTCGGGAGCCCGACTCTCTCTCCGTACGAGTCGATTCCAGGGTACGAGGCAATCCCTTATGCAGAAAAGAAAACTCTTCCCGGGGTACCGAGTTCGACGTCTCCGAGCTCGTTTGCTTTGCAGCGAGAAGCGGATTCCCTTCCGGCCGCGACGCGAACCGACGCTCCTGCTGCTGCCGCTGCGGAACGGCCCGGAAGGCAGGAACGGCTCTGTCCCGGCGGTTCGGTATAGGCTCGACGCTTGAGCGCCATCCATTTTCAGGGCTAGTTCCTTCGGCAGGTGAGTCGTTACACACTCCTTAGCAAATTCCGACTTCCATGGCCACCGTCCTGCTGTCCATAGCAACCAACAACTTTCATGGGATCTGATGAGCGTCGCGTCGGGCGCCGTAACCCAACGTTTGGTTCATCCCACAGTGGGAATCTCGTTAATCCATTCATGCGCGGCACTGCTTAGATGACGGACGTGTCTAGCCGGAGCTCCCGCGCACATCAGTGTGCAACTGCTGCTAGTGCAGATTTTCAGGGGTGACGCCCCGTGATTCTTCGTCTCACGAACCCGCAACCCACAGTGAACCTTTCCACCAACTTTTGTGCAAGTGTGGAAAATTTTGTGGTCGCAGTGGACAAATTCGTCTCCCGCCTGTGTGCTGCCATGGCTCAGACCAGAGAGCACACTTGTCTGGAAGGTAAGAGGGATTGATCAACGGAACTGACCGCTCGGGTCCTTACTACGTCGCCCTTATTCCCATTCCGAAACTTGGAACCACGGTGGTCGACCACAGGGATCGACCACCTCGGTTCCTGAACTTCCTTTCTTCCATCGGTATGCGCGGTAAAAACTAGCGTCCCCACCAAGCGATCTCATTGGTCGACTCGGCGAACCCGCTCGCTCATTGGGTCTCTCGCTCCCTCCCACGTGACAGCGTGAAGCGTCGCGCGCCATCTTGAACTGATGCCGCCGTCGTATTGCATGCTCTCCGTGGAGCGGGAATTATGGATTTCACATGGAATGGACATTCCAGTGCCCTGTGCGATCCCTGACTGTGTATCCGCCACTACGGCGACAGACAGTAAGAACCGTGTGCGGAACTAGAAAGCACACATGAATCGCATTCACGGAGTGCACATTCCTGGCGTTCGCTTTTGATGTGTGAAATGCCACAAAAACGAGAACAGCAACCAGATGCTTACTCAGCATCGGTGCCACAATCCCCCTGTGGCTATCTCAGAAATGTTGTTAACGCTAAAACACAAGTGCCCAAAATGCAGTGCATCATTCGGACGCAATTCGCTCCGAAAGGCGCACCACAAATGGAAGCACTTGAATATGGATCGTGCTCTCGGTGCCTCTAATGAAGCCCTTGAGGACTGTGGGGAGGGCAACGAATATTCCAACTTCTGGTACGATGCAGACTTCCCCGACTCATCTTGCAGCTCAGCAGACCTTTCACAGTTGCACAACAATTGGTTTAATCAGATCATACCAGGTGACCACAGCACCCCACGTCGGAATGGGAACCACACCACACCTAGGAGCAACAATGTGAATACTCAAGCCTACCGGACAACGAACCCTGCATCTTCCATCCTAGACACCGAAGTACCGTCGAATTCGACGGTGGAAGAACAACCCGTCCGCCTGCCATCTCCCTCACTCGGACAGCCTGTCTCAGTCCCGAACCCAAAGGACCTCGAGCATGCGTTCCAACCAAGGGTACTGGTGACCAGGCTGTCGCAGGCCGAACATGAATACTTCACCCGCATTCCACAGTGCAATATGGACCCCAGAATGGTAACTCCGATACCGGAATCGCGGCTCTCCGGTCACTCTACACTCACCCTTGCATCTCCCTCTCAAACTGGAGCCGAGTTGCTTGAACAAGTCTCCCCGACAAAAGAGGTCGTGGAAGAGTGTGGAATCTGCACTGCAGATTCCACACTCTTCTCCACCTGCCCCGCCTGTACACCCGGCATATGTGCGTGCAGTCGAACGGAAAAAACCGAGACGCCGCCAACAAAGCCCGGTTATCCCCCGTCTGCAGCGACAGATGCGGCTGACTCAGGCTTGTGACGGTCGATTGAAGATGGAAGCACTGACCGGCGACCGACCACTCGTGTTCCAACTCAAGCGCCTGCAATGCGCCCTTCACAAACATGTGGAACTTCGACCACAAACGCTCGGAAGCTGATCGAATCGCCGGTGTCTGTATACCCCCAGAGAACCACTACTCCCTCGTCAACAATAGAGCAATCGGCAACTGCAGTGACATCGGCCTTGACTGAGGATGATGTTCTCCTGGTATGCTTGCCGACGAGCACCAACATGCCTAGCCCATTACCACGCTGCAGGTGGCAGACTAGTACCCAACAGGCCAAGTCTACTCTAGGATCGCTACGCGGACACCTGAGAGGGGCTCACTGGATCCCGGTACGTAGCTCCCACCTCGTGTGTGGACGATGCAACGTGAATGTGCCGATCCCCGTGTGGAACACATGATGAATCACTGCGATGGAAAACATTCAACATTTAATTCCGAAAGTGGTTACCATGGAAACAACACAGAGTCCAAAGTACCCCGTCCTAATAAAGTGTCGAACACTTTTCAATGTCAATTTGAATCCTGGAAATTGGAATGCTGTGCGGCTTTCCATGAAGGGAATTTGCCACTCACTGCAAATGGAAGCGTCAGGAAGAGTCGCAACAGTGCAATATTGAAGTCTGCTGATTTTCAATTGATTACAAAACACAAAAAGTGGAAATTTGGAACACATGATGTATCAGTGCGATGGAAAAGATTCAATATATAATTCCGACACTGGTTACCATGGAAACAACACAGAGTCCAAAGCATCTCCCCCTAATAAAGTGTCGAACACTTCTCAATGTTAATCTGAATCCTGGAAATTGGAGACCCCGGGCGATGCGATTTGAGGAACCGGCGCCACTTCCCTGCCCAGAACCGAACTGCGATACACACTTCTTCAATAGCAAGGCTGTCGCGAATCACGCCCGATGGCATTACTCGTTAGGCAGAGAGGAGGAAAGGCGATACACGTAGCGGCGCGCCGCAGGAGCAAGGGAGCGGACCGCGGCCGCGAACCGAGATTGCCAGCGGGAACGCCTCCCACTTCTGCTACACCTCTCATGTCTCTTCACAATGCCAGATTAGAGTCAAGCTCAACAGGGTCTTCTTTACCCGCTGATTTTTCCAAGCCCGTTCCCTTGGCTGTGGTCTCGCTAGATAGTAGGTAGGGACAGTGGGAATCTCCTTAATCCATTCATGCGCGTCACTCCTTACACGACGGACGTGTCTGAGCGGAGCTCCGACGCGGCATGAAGTTTGACTCTTGATTGTGAAAAACTTTCAGGGATGACCCTTCATGAATTTTCGTTCTGTGCATCTCCTGCCCACAGTGAACCTTTTTACCAACTTTTGTGCCTGTGTGGTAATTTTTGTGGGTGCTGTGCACATTCTCATCTCCCGCCTTCGTGCTGCCATGGCCTAGACCAGAGAGCACACTTGCCGGGAAGGTAAGAGGGTTTGACAGTTCGAACCGATCACCCGGGCCCTCAACACGTCCTCTTTGACTGATTTTGTGCGGAATTGAACCACGGTGGTTGATCCAAGAGATCGACCACATCGATCTTCAACATCCTTTGTAACCTCGCTTAGCGCGGGAAAACTTAGCGTCCCTTCCGAGCGCTCCCATTGGTCCGCTCGGAGAACTCGCTCTCCTATTGGCTCTGCGACTTCTTCCCACGTGATCACGCGAAGCGTCAGGCGCCATCTTTTAAGTATGCCATCGTCTCACTGCACCCTCTCTACCGGGCGTGAACTTTGGATTTCCCATGGCACAGACCTCCCGGTGCCATGCCCACATCCAGACTGCTGGTTTGCCACCATGGCAAATGATGTTAAGAACCGAGTTAGAAACCTCAAGACCCACCTCAATCGAATACACGGCACTCATGTTTCGGCCGTCAGATTTTTCTGTGTAGTATGTCACAAGAATGAGAGCACGCAGCAACCGCTAGCGCAGCACCGATGCCTCAATCCCCCTGTGCCACTACCAGAAATGCTTTTAACACTGAAATATAAGTGCCCGTTATGCAATGCATCCTTCGGCAGGCCCGGCCACAGGAGAGCCCATTACAAGTGGAAACACTTGAACATGGACAGAGTACAGGGTGCTGCGAACGAGGCACGAGAGGACTGCGGCACTACAATTGGGCTCCCAGACTCTTGGGACAAGGATGATTCAACCGATTCGTCGTGGAGTTCAAGAGACCTATCCCGGCTAAAGATGAACTGGTTTAACCATCCCGGACCGAGCAGCAGCAGTACTCCCAAGCAGAGGAGCCTACACACCCCCGGCCCGGCCTCCAGGTCAACCCCCAAAGTCATCGGCACGCCCGACTCTCCAACATCACTCCTGGACACTGTAGTGCCAACAGAGCTCACTGTGGCAGAGCACTCAATCCAGTTGCCCCCTCCTCTATTGGAGCCACCGTCATCGGTGCATCCACAAGGCAGGATGGACCTCGACCGGGCATACCAGCACAGAGTCATGGTAACGAGGCTGTCAAGCGCCGAAATCAATTACTTCGCACGCCCTCCTCAATGTGTTACCTCCTCTGAGAGCATGGTCCCGCAACAGGAATCGCTACAGTCCGGACACTCCACGTTGACTGTTGCCTCCCCCTCACAAACTGGTCTTGAACTTATCCAAGACCTGTCACCGAGGGCGACAACCTGTGTCTTGTTCCCGCGCCTCCCTCCTGCGCCGCCTCCCGTACACCCTGCGTACATACGGGCGGTCGAATCGAAGCGAAGACCGCAAGACCGATCATCCCTCGGTTTCAACGCTTACGGCAGAATGCGCCAAACCACGCAAAGAGCAGCAATAATCCAGCTAATGAGCCACCAGGCCCATCAGGCATGAACAGAGTGCGGTCAGAATGTTCGGCTCGTCCGAGAACACACGTGCGACCACGTAATAATCAGCAATGCCCACGTGGGACGAATGCCAGATTACGCTCGCACGAGAGCCCGACACGCGCCGATACGGTTCCAGAAATAGCTCTCCTGGCTCCCAGGGTGAGTTTTGAGCCTCCACCGATGGACAGCCAAAGCAACACGGCTCCCATTCTGACGATGGAGGACGTTCTCATCGTTTTCCATCCAACGACCAGGAACATGGAATGCCCGTTACCGCGATGCAGATGGGCCACCTCCGGGATGGAACCCAAGCGGTTGCTGGGGTCGCTTAGACGACACATACAAACCGCGCATCGGATACCGGTACGTGGCACCCACCTCCTCTGTCGCCGCTGTAACCAGCGCTTGGCCATACCTGTATGGCATCACCGCTGTGGGCCGAGGCTCGCCCCGATCACACCCCCGGCTCCTCTCCGCTGCCAACAGCAAAACTGTGCCCAGACCTTCTTCAATAGAAAGGCACTGGCGAACCATGTACGCTGGCACAACGCGATCGTCCGGGAACATGAGCGTCAACGGGACCCTGGTGTCGGCAGGGGCACAAGCAGTACAGTGTCTGCTACAGAGCACAGACAGATCCCATCTCGGAGCACGCCTGCAATCGAACAAAACACTAGGGAATCCCCAGAGGTTGCGACATTGGTGCCAGATGCACCCCCCCCTGACCCGCCTCAAGATCAAGGGTGGTGCACAGTCCAACACCGTCGACGTCAACCAAGGAGACTCGCCTCTAACGTCAGTACTCGACCACGCGGCGCTGCCACTCGGGAGCCCACTCGTCTGGCACCGAGACGGAATACCGCATTGGCACCACGAGCGACGGGCTCCCGATTTGCACTGCTCGAGGATGAAAGTGAGCAGGAGGGAAGGGACTCACCCGGCATGAGGACCGGCCATTCACCTCCAAAAACAACCCACCCCCAAACAGTGCGACGGCAACAAGTGTCCAGGCGACCTGACTTGCGCCCACCACTTCAGGGAGCTACCCAAACGCTGGACAACCTCTTGCACAGAGCCCCATCGGTGGACCACTGGGGTCATGCGATCAGGGTGCTATCGTTTACATACCAAACGATTCAGCACCAGCTACGGCTCCGCCCCTTTACGGTGCCGAGGCCCGAACGCAGACAAAGTGTAATAACACCGCAATACATCCAGCGCCTGTATGGCAGGAACAGGAGGCGAGCCATCCGCCAAATCATGGACGGTACTTCCACTGTGTGCACTGCTGATCCCGATCAAATAATTCAACACTATACCGCCCTCTTCGGTGCAATTCCAGGCTTTCGCCCCCTATCATGGAATGCAAACTTAAGTCCCCAGCATGAGGAAGTGGACCTCTCCCCCTTTACGGAAGCCGAGGTTGCCAACTGCCTCAGGCAGTGCGAGGACACAGCGCCAGGCGCTGATGGGATTCCATACTCTGCGTTCCGCAGAGTGGACCCAGACTGCAAATTCTTGTGTGCCATGTTCAACCTCTGCCTTCACCATCGGCGCATACTGGCCGAGTGGAAAGAGTCCAGGACTACACTCATTCCCAAGGCAAATAATCAGGACACTGAAGACATTTCTCAGTTTCGCCCGATTGTCATAAGCCTCACGTTAGGTAAAATATTTACCAAGTGCATGGCTCGCCGAGTGAGGGACTGGATCATACAAAATAACATTCTCGGCCCGCACCAGAAGGGCTTCCTCCCGTTCGATGGTGTTCTCGAACATAACTTCATGCTAGCCCACTTGCTCGATTATAGCAAGCGCCACCATCGAACCGTCTGTGCTGCCTGGATAGACCTAAAAGACGCATTTGCCTCCATTCCACATTCACAGCTCCTGTGATCCTTTCAGTGTGCGGGAGCCGGTGACCGATTCGTCGAACTCGTGTGCGAGATGTATACGGACAACATCACGCAGATCGTTGCATCTGCCGGTCTCTCGCCTCCAATACATATATGTAGGGGCGTAAAGCAGGGCTGCCCGCTATCCGGACTGCTGTTTGATATTGCGATTGAGCCGTTGTGCCAAGGAATCAAACAGCATGTCCCGGGAACCAAGGTGCTGGCTTATGCGGATGATCTGCTCATCCTAACTGAGGACGTACAAACATTGCAAGCGGCGTTGAATGCGGCAGGCTCCATGGCGACACGCCTGGGCCTCACCATCAATGCCAAGAAGTGCTCCTCCCTGCACTACGATCCCCGAACTCCCAAGACCCTTTGGCGAGGGAAATTCAGCATAACAGGGGAACCCATCCCTGTGCTGAACGACATAGGCACAGTTATCTTGGAAAGCCCGTAGGCTTCGACGCCATGCACAGCCATGCGCTTGAAGCGGACATTACTGGCAGCGTTGCGAAGGTACTGGACTGTCCACTCGCGCCGTGGCAGCAGCTCGACGCATTGAAGACTTTTGTTTTCCCAGCCTTCGTGCACGCACTCCGAATGGGGTCGAAGCCGAAAACCTTCTGGCAATCGCTCGACCAAATCATTCGCAAGGCGTTAAAGGAGGAAATCCTCCCCCTGACCCAGGCATCCTCGACCGAATACCTATATGGTCCGGTCAGTAAGAGCTGCCTTGGGATCATGATACTTGCCGAAGAGGCCGAAATCATGGCCACCGACTCGGCATTCAACATCCTTTCGTGCCCGGACCCCATGATCCGTGAGCTGGCCTGGTCCTCCCTGAGGGAGACCGTGCGCCGCAAGACACGACAAAACCCTTCAGCGGAGCTAATTGCAAAATATCTCAGTGGGGAGACGGTTCCCCCTTTAGATCTCCCATCCGGTGACCCGGCAGACTTTTGGTCCCGTGCTCGAAAATGCAGATATTATTCTCACCCAGGATAATCATCTACATGTCAAATTCCCGGTAAACAGGGCATTAGCTTGCATCATTCCCTCTTGTAGTTGGTTTACTAAAACGGAGGACCCTAAAAGAACTCTGAATTCCCTAAAGAGACATCTTAAAAGTCACCATAAACTCCCCTTCTATTCACATGACCTCATTTGCCGAAAATGCGACTCTATCATTAGTTTACCTACTCAACACCATGCCTGCTTTAAAAATGATAGAAAGCCATCCCCTCCTCTAGTTAACCCCACCCCTTCTCGATTCCAATGCTCCCATGAAAATTGTTCATCATCGTTTGCTTCATTAAAAGGCCTTCAAAACCACCTTCGGTGGCATAAACGAATTCTAGGTAAAGCTAAGCTAAGAAGTGCCTCAAATCGCTCGGCTCCCACACCTGTCCCAACTTCCAACCGCTTTTCTGTTCTGTACACTGATGACTCCGTTTTATCTGTCCCTGTGCCGACTGTTCCTCCTCCTCCCTTGCCTCAAATTATCCCCGTACCTGTGCCTCCTAAGCCTAATTCATCTCATTCATCAGGCGCTTTGAACGTTCCGTCCTCTTTTGACAGCATTCCTCATCATAGATCCTTAACTCGTCCCTCCCCTCAATACGTTCTAGAACCCTTCACTCCAATTTTTCAATGGTCCCACACCGTCCCAGTATCCGATGATTCTTGGCAAATAACTCTGGACACCTTGTCTGAAGCTGTTTCCGCCATTCAAGCTAAATTCAAAATTCGTCCCTATTTGTTCAAACCGCAAAGCCACTCTCGAACTACTCCAAACGTAAAAACTCTACAGAAGATGTATCGACGGAATAAAAAATTAGCAGTGCGAGCCATTCTTCAACCCAACCCTGTTTCCTTTTCTGGTCCTGTTGAGACGGCTTCTCAACATTTTCTAGAGAAATTTTCCCTCAAGCCTTGCAACCTCTCGATATTTGAGTCACTCCCTCCTATGTTATCCCATACTCCATTTAATCTTTCCCCCATAACTGCTGAAGAAGTTGCCTTTGCCTTAAAATTTTCCCATGATACAACCCCTGGTGAAGATGGAATCCCATACTCTGTCCTGAAAAGATCCGATCCTTCATATAAATGTTTGGCCGCCCTGTTTTCCGCTTGCCTGCAACACAAACGGATTCCCTCCAATTGGAAAATTTCCCGAACTGTGCTAATCCCTAAACTTGGTACCTCCTCCTTCGATGATGTCTCCCAATTTCGTCCCATTGCCATCAGCTGTACCTTGAGCAAACTGTACTCCAAAATTTTAGCTCGCCGACTTAGATCATGGATTTTAGAAAATTCCATTTTAGGCCCTCACCAGAAAGGTTTCTTAACTTATGACGAGGTGCTAGAACAAAACTTCTTATTAGCTTCACTTCTAGAGCGTGCTAGAGTCCACCACAAAAATCTATGTATCGGCTGGCTTGATTTAAAAGATGCTTTTTCTTCCGTCCCCCACGCTCTTATCTTTTGTGCTCTCCGTTACTTTGGTGTAGGAGAAGACTTCATCTCCATTATGAAGAACATGTACGCGGAATCGTACACCAAAATGTGCACAGCGACCGGGCTGTCAGAACCAATTCCCATTCTAGCTGGTGTTCAGCAAGGATGCCCTCTTAGTGGCTTAATATTCAATATTGCTCTGGAACCCCTTATCCAATTAATAGTACGTACTTTCCCTGAAATTCTACCCTTGGCATACGCTGATGATGTTGCCTTTACATCAGAGAATTTCGATGTTCTACAGGATGCAGTGACGGTGTTTTCTAATCAATGCCTTCAGTGGAGCCTATCTCTTAACCCGAGAAAATGTGGCTCATTCCACTACATTGCTTCTCCCCCTCAAGTTCTTCCCTCCCCCATTTTTGTTCTTAATGAAGTCGTTCCTCCCCTTGAATCCCACCAGACTTACAAATATTTAGAGAAACCCATTGGGTTTGACCCTCTATTCTATAATGGAGATCTCTCTGTGTTCATTGATAAATTTCACGCACTAGCCAATTCATATCTTGCCCCTTGGCAAAAGCTAGATGCAATCAAGAGGTTCTTCCTCCCTTCTTTAATCCATGATCTTCGCTTAGGTACCAAGCCACTCTCCGAATGGTCCAAATTAGAAAAAATTATACGCAATTCCCTTAAACAAAACATTCTTCCCCTTACCCAAGGCTCCTCCGTCGAATATCTTTATGGGCGTATTAGAGATGGTTGTCTCGGAGTCATGGCTCTTTCGGAAAAAGCCCGAATTATGCTCATTGACTCTGCTTTTAAAATAATTTCTTGCCCCGATGATGCTATTTCTTCACTTGCTTTTCAAACCTTATCCGATGCAGTCCGGAGGAAATGCCATTGTCCCCCTGATCTACAACTCATTGTTGACTACCTCAATGGATCCACCAATCCTCCCTTTGACAAGCCGAGTGGATAACCAAAAACGTTCTGGTCTCGTTGTCGTTCCCTTGCAAATTCTTTACCTATCCTCTGGGACCTCGTGGAAAGTCAAATTGTGCTTCGCCTCACTTGTGTTGACTCAGATGATACCAAAGTGTTGTATTCTAACGCTAGAAGGCAAATTGCGAAGTCTATTCGGTCTGTTCTCAGAGACCAGAAGATTAAATCGTTGCTGTCGAAACCCGATCAAGATCGCTCTATTGAATGTATCAGATGTCACTCTGCATCATTGAGCTTCCTTGAAGAGGACGCTTTCTTACGGTTTGCTGATTGGAGGTTCATTCATCGAGCCAGACTTAACCAATTAGTTTTAAATGGCAACCGTAAGAGAGCTGGTTTCAACGAGCAATGTAGGAAATGTCCCTACCCCAATGAAACTTTGGCACATGTCCTTTCCCATTGTCCCGCTGATTTAGGGACACTAATCACCCTTCGTCACAATGCCATTCTGGATAAGCTAAAAGAATCCCTCCTTCCCTTATGGCCAATTTCCTCCACCAACCAGTACATCCCAGACTCTCACTCCTCCCTTCGCCCCGATCTCGTTCTCCGAGATACTACTCACGCCCGCGAGTCGATCGCTGCATGCCGCCCGAAACGCTCCGGGACCAGAGCGCCCGGCCGCGCGCCGAGAAAACGGCGCGCGGCGGCGGGCGACGGCCGACCGGAGCGCGACCGGCGAGCGCCGCAGGCAGCCGCTGAGCGTACCCCGAGCGGACCCGCCGGCACGCGCGCGCCCCGACCGAGCGAGGAAACCACTACCGTTTCCCGGCCAAGCCCGACCGGCCCGACCCTCAGAGCCAATCCTTATCCCGAAGTTACGGATCCGGCTTGCCGACTTCCCTTACCTACATTGTTCTAACATGCCAGAGGCTGTTCACCTTGGAGACCTGCTGCGGATATGGGTACGATCTGGCACGAGATTCGTTCTACCTCACTCAGATTTTCAAGGGCCGAACGGAGCCTTCCGGACGCGAAAATGTGCCCTCACGCGCGTTAACCAGCGTATGCGCGAGGGCACCACACCGAGAAGCTGAGGATGAAGTCAGAAGGAACGCCAACCAACCGCGTGGAAAGAATAAACTGTCGGCTACATGCCCAGCTCCCGCGAGCGCGTGGCGCACGGCCCCACTACGTCGCCACCGTAGCGATGGCCCCTCCGACCTAAGACAAGATAACACGCGAAGACAGTTCGCCGGAAGGGAGCCCTCCCTTCTTCAGCTCGCACTTTGATGCCCGTTGTAATGGTGAACGAGAGAATTCCCGCGGAAGTGGGCCCTCGCGCGCGCTAGCTAGCGTATGCGTTAGGGCACCATACCAAAGAACCAGGGCTGAAGTTAGAAGGGGCGCCAACAAGGTCTCTGGGAAGGAAGTAGCGCCGACGACAATTCCCGCCCACGCGAGCGTGCGGCGTACGGCTCCATTACGTCGCCATCACAGCGATGGCCACTTCGATCTAAGACAGAAGATGAGGGCGACCCGCCGGGAAGGAGCCCTCCCTCCGCACTCAACTCGCGCTATGACGCCCTCCATAATAGAGAGCGAGAAATCTCGCGTGGATATGGGCTCCCGAACGCGTTAGCTGACGGGTGCTCGGGAGCGTCGTATCGAGGAGCTGAGAAGGAAAAGATGGGAAATCCTACCAGCACGCTTGAAGAAGCAACGTGAATCCTCGAAGACCTGGAATCACGAAAAATCTCCATGGAGTCTTGGGGGTTAGCGATGAAGGAACTGAACGCTGCCTATGAGGCGATTAGATACGTTCTCAAACTACGCCCCTTCACCCCCCCAACCCAAGAACACCGGCAACCAAGTATGTACGCTAGGTCGCTGCAGAGGATGTACGGCAGGAATCGCCGAAGGGCGATCAGGCACGTTTTGGATAGCGACTAAGTGCAATGCCAGGCATCCCCTGAGCGTATCGAGCTATACTTCAAGGAATTGTTTAAGGCCCGTCCCGACTTTCGCCCTGTGGCGTTCGACCCCGTGGAGGAATCAACGGAAGCCCAAGTGGACATGTTTTCCCTCGACGCCCGGGAAATTGCCAATTGTCTCCGCCAATGTGAAGACACGGCGCCCGGGTCAGATGGCATCCCGTACTCCGCCTTTCAGAAACTCGACCCAGAGTGTCGGTTCCTAAGGGCGATATTCAACATCTGCCTGTTACCCCGCCGAATCTCCCACGAATGGAAAGAGTCGAGGACGACCCTGATACTCGAGAGCTTTGCGCTACGGAGGGAAGACCTCGCGCACTTTCGGCCGATAGCCATTAGCCGGACTATTGGCAAGATATTTGCAAAATGCCTAGCCAGAAGACTTCGCGACTGGATTTCGGCAAATAGGATTCTTGGTCCACACCAGAAGGGCTTCCTTCCATATGACGGCGTTCTGGAGCATAATCCGGTGGAGACCACTCCCGCGAAGTGGCCTTCCTGCTGAAGCCAGCTGTCGCAAAGGCAGTGCGCAGTGTACTGTTCGACGAGGAAGCTCGAGTTGGGCAACTTGTTCTCAAGTGGTCCGACTCGATCGACCTCGTGGTCGCGAACGTATACGCGCCCTGCAGCAGCCACAGGCGCGGAGAACGCACTGCGTTCTTCGGAGCCCTGCGGTAAGATTGGTTGGCCAAAGATGGTGTGCGGCGGGCGCACCTGATAACGGGATACTTCAACGTCCGGGAGCCCCCTTGTTTTTTTTTCTGTGTGTGCTATCTGCATGCCACTGTCTACCCGCTTGGGTGATTTGTGAGCCAAGAGCATGATGCGCATGGGAATCTACCTTCCGATTGCACCCCAGGGTATGGGAAATTGCTGAGGGGTATGCGTTGGGATTATGGGTTTAAAGAATTCACTTACAGCAAATGTATCTCTAATTACAGATAACTAATGTATTAGTTGACGATCGCTTCCCAAAGTTCCGAGGATAATCCGAATGTGTTCGATGAATACTGCAGTGGCCTCCCGGACTTAGACGGCGAGATAGAAGTGGGTCTGACTACAGGTACAGATGTGGCTCTTGCTGAGGATAGAAAGCTGCAGATCTATCATCCCACAATAAAGAACATTGTAGCAGTAGCATTTGGTTGGATGTATTCCACCAAATTGTACAAGGACTCAGCTTTAGCCCTTATGCTTAATGGAATTTATGGGCTAATAGCATACGGACTTATTAGATACAAGAAACATGGTGTTAATCTTACCCCAGAAGGTGATTGGAAACCGATCACTCAAAGGATAGACATGGCGCCGGGTCAAAGATCACAGAGCCGAGGAATGATTAACCAGCTTTCAGTTAACAATATGATGGTCTTCATAATCTCTACGAAAGTTTCGTGGTGGTTAACGAACCATCATATCGGCATGAGAAAAGATAACTCGAAGGGAGCAGGATTTCCTCTAAAGGTCTGGAGAGCATTGTTTAGTCGATCAACGGTGCCCGAGGATAGGGCTATGGAAATAGTCCATAAGCTTGGTCACTTTGGGAGCACTCTGGAAATTTTGCGGAAAGCTGGCATGATAGGATTATTAGAAACAGCACCCATAGACATATCTGGTGATCCATTTAAAGAAATAACGATATATCAGGATGCGTTGCTACGTTTCGCATCACCTCCTGCTGGGACTCACCGACATGCTATAGCATATCAAGCCCTGCGCAGACTTGTCAACTGGGCACACGCAGCCAACTGTCCGAGCATTGAGAACATGGTGTTCCTAGGGGCTGCCTATGCAGATATTATGTTAAATGCCAGGAATTACCATATTGGGGCACGTTACCTGACAGGGCAACCACGTGTAGTGTTCAATGATGCAGATGCGGATGCAACCCTTGGCCGCTTGGGATCATTCATGCTTAATGTATACCCTAAGTCAACCCTGTGTTCATCTCCGCATTTAACACAACAGGCCATAGAATCAAAAGAGGACTATTCCCCAGTGGGACGGTTTTTGTTCTAAGGTTCCTAAAGAGCTGGCCATGAAGCCTTTTGAGTTAATATTGCCCGCCCCTGGTACTGACATAGTTGCAGAGATCAGGACTAAGCTTGATGAAGAGCTTGTCTGCCAAATGTATTCCGGGAACACCACCCGGATCGTTACCGAAGAGGGGCTATCAGCGCACATTCCCCTCGAAAGGGGGGTCAAGCAAGGTTGCCCTCTATCGGGCTTGTTTAATATCACACTGGAGCCTCTGTGTGTGCATCAAGAGCCAGGTGCCCAAGGACAATTTATTGGCTTATACGGATGACCTAGTCGTCCTGACAAAAGATGCGGCGGAACTTCAAAAGCACGGCCTCTCGACTTTGAATGTCGATTAACGCCAGGAAGTGTGCATCGTTCCAATACCACCCGGGTACCCCAAGAACCGTTGGACGCCAGCGATTCCGAGTGGCGGGTGAGCTCTTGCCCGCCCTCACAGATGTTGGCACTTACGGCTACCTGGGGAAGCCGGTCGGGTTCGATGCCATCCACAGCGATGCGCTTGAAGCCGACATCCGATCCAGCGTAATTAAAATTCTGGAGGCACCACTAGCTCCGTGGCAAACGCTGGACGCCTTGAAAACATTTATTTTTCCATCCTTCGTCCACCACATGCGGATGGGCTCTAAGCCCAGAGGCTTCTGGAGCAGCCTGGATGAAATAATCAAGAAAGCCTTAAAGGAAGATATTCTCTTGCTGACCCGAGCCTCTTCCAAAGAGTATCTCTACGGGTCTAAGAGATATGGTGGTCTAGGGCTGATGATCCTCGCCGAGGAGGCCGACATTATGGCCATCGATTCAGCGTTCAAAATGCTGACATGCCCCGACCTGACCATAAGAGAGATGGCCTGGGTCTCTCTGAATTAAACTGTCCGGAGGAAGGTGCTACCTTGATATCCGGTTACATCAGCGGAGACACCGACCCACCTTTTCATCATCAGTCGGGAGACCCCGCCGACTTCTGGTCGAGAGCTCGCGAAGCCTCGAAGAGGCTTGACTTGCAGTGGTCCATCCGAGCAAACAAAGTCTCCATTCAACTATCCAAGAGGACACTCCGCGAGAACGACCGGAAAATAATAGCCCGGTCCATCCGGGGCCTAAAAAGGCTCCAAAGGAGCAACGTGCTGGGAAGCAAGCCGGACCAGGGCCGCATTATGGATTGCGTAGCCATCCACCCAGCCTCCATGGCCTTTCTGGATAGGCCCGAGCTGATTCGCCACAGCGATTGGAAGTTTATCCATAGAGCCCGTCTTAACCAGATGTTTCTTGACGGTAACCGGAAGCGACCGGGCTTCCACGAGGCCTGCAGACACTGACCGTTCCCGAAGGAGACACTGTCCCATGCGCTATGCCATTGCACAAAGCATCTGGGAACAATCACAGCCAGGCATATTGTCGTCTTAGCCATGCTAGAGCGTTCTCCTCGACCGAAATGGGGCCACTTCTCGGTCGATAGAACAGACTCATCCATTGATAGCAGCCTGCGTCCTGATATCGTCGCATCCCATGGACAACACATGATCATTGTGGATGTATGCATCACCTTCGAAAACCGGAAAGAAACGATGGATACAGCGAGAAAACTCAAGATCGCAAAATATGCTGAGATCCGCAGGAGATACGAGAAACAAGGCTACAACGTCAAAATTGAAGCCTTTGTGATTGGATCGTTAGGCAGCTGGCACCCCAAGAACGACTCGGTCCTCAGCTGCATGGGTCTGAGCAGCCACGAAATAAAGGCGATTCGCCCAAAGCTCGTGTGCTCTGTGATCCGTGCAGCTAAGAATATCTACGCCGACCATGTCTCATCCAAGACGGACAAGATCAGCGTAACACCGACCGTCCCGTGGTGCCGCGCCGCCTTTCAAGACCTGATCCAGCTGTAGAGGCAGCTGTTTTCCTCCACAACCGAACCATCGGACTTGAGAACGATTAACTACCCAGGATCAAAAAAACTTTGTTACCTATCCCCTTCGTGCCATGTACTCCCAGTCTGCACCGTGCGAGAAATAAAGGCAGATTCTGCCTGGGAAAATCGCACAGCCAGGACCCTATGTCTCCCAAAAAGCGATAGCTTAGGAACTGATTGTGATCACCGGATCGGAAACCCTTTTTCTTTGTAAATCTGGGCCACGTAGGAATACAGGCAAGTGCTTGCCCAGTTAAACGCCGAGATACTCAGACGTACGACGTGTGACTCACAGAAAGATCAGCGTTACGCTGGTCAGTTGTAACCATGTTAAAAAGTTGAGACTGTACAGCGGGGGAGACGCTCGTACAGTTCAATCGGTACATTGAGTATATACAATAAAATTTCACGGATTGACTAATTCGTACCTTGCCCCTTGCCGAAAACTAGATGCCATTAAAACGTTCCTCCTTCCATCCCTAGTTCATGATCTTCGTTTGGGCACCAAGCCGCTGTCTGAGTTGTCCAAATTGGAAAAAACTGTCCGTAATTCCTTGAAACAAAACACTCCCCTTAACACAAGGTTCCTCTGTTGAATAGTTATACGGTCGTGTCAAAGATGGTTGTCTCGGAATCATGGCTCTTTCGGAAGAATCCCGAATCATGCTAATTGATTCCGCTTTTAAATTACTTTGTTGCCCTGACGATTCCATTTCCTCACTTGCATTCCAAACATTGTCCGATGCTGTAAGTAGAAAATGCCACTCTTCCCCTGATCTCCAAACAATTGTAGACTACCTAAATGGTTCTAACAACCCTCCCTTTGATGAACCAAGTGGTGACCCCAAAACGTTCTGGTCTCGTTGTCGATCACTCGCGAAATGCTTACCGGTTTCTTGGGACTTGGTCGAGAATCAAATCGTTATTCGCCTTGCTTGCGTAGATTCTCACAATTCCAAAGTCTTATTTTCAAATTCTAGAAGGCAAATTGCCAAATCCATTCCGTCTCTCCTCAGAGACCAGAAAATCCAATCCCTGCTTTCCAAACCGGACCAAGGTCGCTCCATGGAATGTATTAAGTGCCACTCTGCATCAATGAGCTTTCTTGAAGTAGATGCTTTCTTACGATATGCCGATTGGTGGTTCATTCACCGAACCCAGCTCAACCAATTGGTTTTGAACGGCAATCGTAAGAGAGCTGGCTTCAACGAGTAATGCAGAAAATCTCCATACCCTAAAGAAACGTTAGCCCACGTGCTCTCCCATTGCCCCGCACATTTAGGAACATTGATCACGTCCCGACACAATGCTATTCCTGAAATATTAAAAGAATTTCTTCTTCTCCTATGGCCCATATCCTTCAGCAACCAATGCATCCCAGATTCCCACTCCACTCTTCGCCCTGATCTCGTTCTTCAAGATGCCACCCATGCCCTCCTTCTGGACCTAGTCATCCCGTATGAAAACAGACTTACTTCCTTTAAAGCAGCTTGGCAAAGAAAACAAAAATACATCCCTCTTAAAAAGTTCCTTGAGTCTCAAGGCTTAAAAGTTTTAAATGATGCTATCGTTGTCGGCACTCTAGGTGCTTGGCACCCCCCCAATGATGCAGTGTTTCGATTAGCAGGTCTCCCCCAACATAGTATAAAGAACATTGCTGCTACTTCAACCCTTTTGGCGATCCGATGGACCCGGAACATTTACATTGAGCATATATCCCCTCACAACGTCGGCCTCCCAAACATTGAGCCGCAACCCTCTCTCCCATCCCCAGTGTCTGTTCCCCTATTTATGACCCAAAGGTGCAAATTCACTACACAACAATGCCGTACGGGCACTTCCTATATTGGTGCTTCACACTATGCAATTACTTGGATGAAGAACTTCAAGAAATAAAGGACTGGTGCAGGAGAAATTGCACCTTCGCAGTCATCGGGAAAGAAAACGCAAGCACAGGAACGCCGCATCTCCAAGGCTACAAACAACTCAAGGATCCCAGAACACTATACAGTTTAAAAAGAACACCTTTCCAAAAGGCACACTTGGAAAAGGCAAAAGGCAGTCCACGTAGCAACTTACGGTACTGCAGCAAAGAGGACCACCAAGCGTGGACATTTGGCATGATACAAGAACAAAAAGAAACAAACGACTACCAAGACATGGTAAGCAAAATTAAATTACTTAATTACTTTATTCTACCCAAGATACTACAACTAATCCAAAACGGAGCATCAGAACTAGATATCCTACAAAGCCATACTAAATTTTACAGCAAAAACATCAATTTCGTTAAAGAATGCTTCAGGTTAACACGAAGCAGAAACCACCCAAACCCGATGGCAAACTTACAATTGCGCAGCCGGCAAATGGACATACTTAAACTATTACGATCTGAACCAGACAACCCCAAAATCTACTGGTATTATGATCCAGTCGGAGGAAACGGCAAAACCACCTTCGCCAATTTTTTATATCTCAAAAAAAAAAGGCTATTTACATGCATTCATGCAAGAAAGCAGACGCCGCACACATTTACAACGGAGAACGCATCATTGTAGTAGATCTCACCAGAGATAACCAGGAAATCGTGCAATACGGTTTCATAGAAACACTAAACAATGGTATCACCTTCGCATTCATCTCCGTACGAGCCGATTCCAGGGTACGAGTCAAATACGCGTGGCCGAGAGTTCGCACTGATGTACAGTAAAATCCACAGAAGGCTTGAACTGCTGCGCGTGAACGGTACCATATTGTTTGAGAGCGGCACGGAATTCCCAGCGCATTCGCGCGAGAACGCCAAACAGATGGACCACGCATTCGTTCGAAATCTACCACACCTCCGCTAAGATCTATCAGCACACCCCAACCCCATCGCCAATCATCAACTTCGAACATGGCAAATGGATATCCTCAAACTCATACGTCACAATCCAGACAACCGCAAGATCCATTGGTTCTTTGACCCAATCGGAGAAATTGGCAGAACAACTATACCCACATTCCTACATCTTAAAAAGGGAGCAATATACATGCACTCTTGCAAAACAGCTGACGCCGCTCACATATACAACGGCGAAAGGATCATCGTAGTCGACCTCACCAAGGACAACATGGAACACGTGAAATACGGCTTCATAGAGAGTCTAAAAAATGGCATTATATTCGATTCGAAGTATCAAGGCTCTATAAAATACTTCCAGCCACCACATATGGTTTTCAGTAATTGTGAACCCAACTATGATAAGATGAGTTCTGATAGATGGGTTGTCAGAGATATATCCACATCTAGTTCCAGTAAACTAACCGATTGGATGATGATGATCCATGATGGAACCATTCTCCCTTGGGCTTGCACTTCAAGCCCTAGTACAGCGCAAGCCCGCGACTCGCCTGATTCCTCATTGTCATCCATTTCCCCATTTTTTGATGAAATAAACCAAGATTCGTAAATAGCTCTTTGCAATTCATTCATTTAATATAAACTAACATCTCTCAGATGCTTAAACTATATATAGTATCTTGTGGTTATTCTGAATATCGGATAGCCTTTGGTCAGGTTTCCATTCTTGGGACATACACCAGACTGACAAGCTTCCTTCAATTCATCAGGTATATCCACACCTGACATATGCTTCAATACATGCATCCTATGGAAACACACACGACACGAAGTTTCCGGATCCAAAGAATCAATCTTGCCAACAATCAATCCAAGGCAAACGCCGAAATCTGTACAAGTTTCCTCCTTCCTCAAACAGCGTATCCCGGATATATGCTTTGGAGTAAAACCTCAATCCACGTACACCGAAATAATGATCAAAACAACCAGAAGTTTCGACATGACCAGCAATAACATCTTCCACCCTGCTATAAGGCATTCCAGTTAAGCTTCCAAAAGTCTCGCCCTGCTTATGACTTTGATACAACAACATATTTCGATACGAAACTTTCATTCCGAACTCTTCACCCATGTTGCCAATTCTTAAGCCCAAAGATAAGAGCTCTATCTTTACAGATGAGCCTTTTACCCGCATGTACCTATATCTTGCGAATTGCTCCAAATTACGATTCCTCAACAAGTCTTTCACATAAGGTTCATCCTCCAAATAACAAAACATCCAAGAACAATTTACTGCATCCCCGTCGGCAGTCCTCAAAGACGAATAATGCGTGGCACCCTGCGTTTGGTCCCTCACAACTACACGCGTTGTTCTCACTAAACGATAACGTGAACCACGCAAACGCCTCCATTTACGACGACCGACATTCCAACGACGACGCTTTACATAACCAGAAGATACTACACGCTTTCGTTTTCTAGAACGAACAGCGCGAGGTGACACCATTCCGCTGATTCACAGCGTACTGGCGACCTACACTAACCCCCTCCCTTTTTAAATCTGGCTGGTGGGCACGCCCATCCTACTTTATCAGCCTTCCACGAGGTCGGATCACGCCCACGCACTTCCCACGTGGACAGCAACAGCTTGTTCCGCATTCCAAAGTCTTCCACGATTGCGGACAAAGACCAGCCACCCAACATATCTATTACAACATAACGAATTTCCCAAGGTTTTGCGTTGTAGCGAAATGCAATCTGGGTAATACTATTTACCAGATTGCATCTTCTGCGCAGTTACGCAGTATAAATACCAACACGCAGACAACCACAAACAAGTCGCACTTACAGTGAATTTCAAGATGCCTTACGCACTCTTCTTCAACTGGTGCTTTACCCTGTGCAACTTCACCGAAGACGACTTAAAAGAAATCATGAACCGGTGCCGACTTAACTGCCTCTTCGCATGCATAGGCAGAGATCGCAAAAACCCGAACACCACACCTTCAAGGATTCTTCCAACTAAAAGAACCTCGAACACTACCAGGATTAAAAAGAAAAACTTTCCAAAAAAGTCATCTTGAAAAAGCTAGAGGCAGTCCGCAGAGCAACTTACGGTACTGCACAAAGGAAGATAAACAAGCTTGGATATTCGGCAAACTACACGAAGCCAACGAGCCTCAGGACTACCAAGACCTGGTAAGCCTAAAATTTTTAACAAAAACATCGAAAATCATCTACCCGCTAGATACTCCAACTCATAAAAGATGGCGCCGACGAACTCTTCATACTCAACAACCACACCAAATTTTATAGTAAAAACATAAATTTTGTAAAAGAATGCTTCCGCCTTACACGAAGCAGAGCACACCCCAACCCCCTCACCACATTCATAATGATGACTTGGCCCTCACCCCAAATTAACTCCAGGATACTAACAAATGCTTTTCAAGAAAACAATTTGCAGTTCAGTAAGATGGGTAGGCAACATATTTCGGAACTTCTGATTCCAAGCATACCGATTAGCAAAAACAAGAAGAAAAAATCTTGCCTTTGCTGTATGGAAATTTATGCACAGTCAACTTTCAGTGCAACATCTGTCACAAACCTCAAAAAAGTTGAAATTATAAATCAAGATTCATAACACATCATGTTAAAGATCCAAAGATTTTGATTTAGCTTCAAACATTGAATAACTGCAGACTTTCTATCATCATAATTGCCATGAGAATAATTTAAACAACTATCAGCAATGAGTAAATAGTTGCATTTTGGAATTTTTTCATGCAACAATATCACAGTACACTTCAATGCATGACATTCCACTCCAAACGAATACCACAGCAGAAACGCCCAAACTGAAAGATGCAAGTCTGGAAAACTGCGTTACTTCTCTTATCAATTTGAACAAGGAAAATTTAACTTTCAAACTGAAAAGGCAGTCTCCATATCAGCAATTCCATATTAGAATTTCCAAGAACTTTCTTTGCTTTGACATCTACAAAACATTGCAGTCAGTTTTCATAATAATAAACTCGCTGCATTTCAGATTACCTCAAGACGAATACTAGAATGACAAAAGTAAATCACAAAACATCACCACTCTTTTTCACATTTTCATCACAGAACACATTAGTGCCCAGTCTGTAGAGTCAAATAAGCAATTTAGTTTCCCATTGCGTTGTTAACCTTATTGTGTTTTCCTCTTATCTATTTGTATTTGCTGTTTAAATACTATCCATAACCCTACTTTCCACTTTGCAGGGCCTTCCTATTCCAGAAAGAACAAACTCTCCACAATAAGAGAATTTCCCACTTTCCCAAACTTCGAAGAATTCAATCTAAATTGGCTTGGTATTTTATTTCTTTCCCATATTTGACTTTATGAAAATGCACTGAAACATTTTGGGGACCATAAAATGGAAAACCAGGAAAATAACCATTTTACTGACCTCAAAATATTAACCATTCACTACTGTCTCATGAAAATACACAAATATTTTGCGTTGCACTGAATTTTGCATGAATTTTTTGTCACCACGTTCTACCTTATTTTACAAATACATGTTTCAAATATAATGGGGTCACACGTTATTCCTTTAAAAACTAAGGTTAAGAAATTGCCATGTGCCAAAAAAATGAAATGAACTCTAGAATCTGAAGTAAAAAAACTCTGCAACAAATTGTTTGAATCCCTTTATCTATGCACTTCATGAAGGACTATAAACTCTGAAGCACCTTGCAGAACACCACATAAGCTTTGGTATTTCCAGGCAGATGTCATAATAAAACAATGATGTTCAGATACATGATAAACTTATTGCACAAGCTTGGAGCAAAGGACTACCTGTTACTCGCGTCTTATCTGGAAAGGGTTAGCATTCCCAGAATCCACAGTACGAAACTCCTAGACTGAAACACTCCATCCTGGGAGCACAGTCGACTGTGGATGGGATCAGATGAGATGCTAATCAAAAGTACCAAATCAAGTAAGAACCTTGGCAATCAAATCTCAAACAGGACATCTTCTTTAGCCCTTTAGACATAAAGTACCATTCTGTAGTTCCTTTGTCAAATCTCTCAAATAATGGGATCTCTCCAAGAACATCCTCACAAATTCACATTCCTCATCCGCCAGAGAGCAAGCATGCCACTTGCTACAAGTCAACAAACTGCACCAACTCCCACTTCTGCAAGAACTACTCTCATCCCACAAGCAGACCATCTCCTTACATCACACTCCAATCTACAGGTGATGATACTCATCTCGAAATTTCCGCCTCTATAACTGAACAGCAAGATTCCATTTCAAACCAGTTTCAAGGGAAAATTCCGCGATTTGCAATAATAACCGAAAGATGTGCAAACATGCCAGTTAGCCATAGATACATTGAACGATGTCATCCATACCATTCACACACACTTTCGAACCATGGGTGCAAGCCCAACCTTCGATGGACTTACCCAGGAGATTACAACCCCCAAACACGTCCACCCCTTATATAAGCTCTTTTCATATTGGGATCCAATCACTATGACAGGGCATCAGAAAAGCATTGCCAATCCCAAGGTCTTAGCATCTGCAGACGATCTCGTGATTGTAACCAGAAATCCGAACGATCTGCCATCAGCCTCAGACCTGACAGGGGCACTCGCAAAATGCCTTGGCATACTGCTAAACACAAATTAGTGTAACTAACTTTACCGCCAAGAGAAAACAACATCTCCAGGAACGACTTATTGTGAGATGCTTTCACATACGAGTATCTTTGCATATCAACTTCTTCTCAATGATATAACTCATATCGGAGAGATACCTGCATGAGGTTACATTTGCATGGTAACTTCACAAAACAACACGTTGTCAACCACCTGCACAGCTGAGTGCTCACAACCTTAGATTGCACCTACAATTTGAAAAAGTCAACTCTACTCTCAGCAGGCCCTGCTGTCAAAAAGCATGGCATGAACAGAAACGTTGCAAACCTCAACACTTTGTCAGCAGTGCAAGTCCAACAGTTCCAAAACCTTTCCTGCTAAAACTCATAACATCCCAAGTCATCTCACCACAAGAATCAGAACATCAACACACCCTTTTCTCATTCATGAGCATTCCTGTGAACAATCGCCGTCACAGTAAACGTGCAAGGAGGAACAAACGGGACAAATGCAGTTCTCAAAACTCTAGTAGGTCGAACTTCCATTGCTTCTTGACGATTCTCGATTTCTCATGAGTGAAAAAAAAAAAACAGCAGCATTGCAAGTGAACTCCTTTCTTTGATCCCCATCACTGCAAAAGAAATCACAAGCATTCCAGCACTTTTCTTTTTCCCGATTCTTGCAGCAATTTCCAAAACAGCAAAAAATTAATTCCTTTACCGTAAAGTGCTCACTGCTAACGGCATTTTCTTTTTCCCATCGATCACATACTCCTCGAATGCCTACATGCCTTGCCACCTGACCATTCCACCATACACACTTTGAGCCACAGCATTTCTTCCAAACGGAAACACAACCGTGCAGCGCCACGCCCACTTCCACCGGAAAGCGCAGCCGCCCTCTACCGCTCTTCCCGCTCTTCGGCCTCTTCCCGTGCGCTTCAAGATGTGCATTTCGAGGTGGAACAGACAGCGCGGAGTTTGATCTCACCAAGTCTTTTGCCAACAACAGCTTACCTTCAAATTGCACCTTTCCACTCTTCACCACTCTTCAATGATCCTTTCGCAATGATTTCCCTACGTCTTCTCCATTGAAGACATTCCTCGGTTCTTCCACTCATGTCGGTGTTCTTTTGCAATCTGAGGTCTCCTACGAATGCACAAGAGGCTTCTCACGTTCTCCTAGCGTCAGTTTTACGATTTGTGGCCTCTGCTTTCCACACTTTCCGGCCACAAACGGCTCGTCTTGCATGCCGCGTTGTTCAACCGTTGTTCCCACGAGAATCTTCAAAGCCACCACAAAGCCGACACTGCACATTCAGCAATCGTCTTTCCGAATTCGTCGTTCTTCAAGTGATGCCCATGGCATCGCGGAATCTTTCCCATTTGTAGTATTACAATGACAACTTGGCATTTCTCATACTTGGTGTGGCTCAGCCACGCGGCTAGGGATCATGCCGACTCCTGGAATGGATCATATTTCCCAAACGTGGCTCATTGGAGTCGCGTCGACTGAAACCAATGTCTCCATCATGGCCGTTGGTGCATTTCGATTCTCCGCTATTCGAAACGGAGTACCTTCCAGAAAGTTTTCTGAACACTTCTTATGATTCTGAAGGTGCGTCCCAGTGGACTCGTCAATGCCCACTCCCTTCTAAAGATCCACTGTCTAGCATTGAAGTGTTCGCGTATAGATGACTATTAGTTTCTAGGTAACGACTATTGTACGAAAAAGAATTGGAATCATGCGAAGTGTTTTATCAGTGGACGTACTTTTTCAAAAAACACTGCACATGTACACGAAAATGAATCGAGTTTTAGGCTCTCTTATACGCAGAAAGGCTGCTTTCCATCGTAAGCACGAAACCAAACCTTCTCCCTATTCCACGCTTGGCTTTTCAAGAATTCATGCTCGGCAGGGCCTGCAAGCAGATTATTTCACGAAGCTTCCATGGATGTGAAATTCAAATCACGGAACAGTGGTGCAGAGAGAGCAGCAGCCGAGCACGTCGGAACGAATATCTCAACACCAGGAATCAGTTTGAAACAAGTTCGTGCGTGATTGAATTGGGCATACATTCTGCGGGTAGAGGAATTAGCGAAGGAATCCTAGCAAAAAGAGACTGCTCCTTGGAACTGTCTATGTTGCCTCCAGGACATCAGCCTTGCTATAAAGGACGCAGGGGAGTGCCAAACCAAACGGCGCCACATGCTGGAAAATCGAATAATTCGTGCACCTTCTAGTGCACTCTTTTCCTCTCCGGGCAACCTTCCCCCTTGCTTTGGACTCCACAGCAGCAGTCACTCATTTCCACATCGGGATCTTACAGGTGGGCTCGAGGTGCTTCCACTTGGAAAGTCATGCAGAGGACCTCGCCAGCATACTGCAAGGAATGCGAAGGACCCAACTGTGCAGGGATTTGCACTCCTCCCTCCATTCTCCTGAACGATTCTTCCCTGCATAAGAGGCACCCCCTTTCTTGGGATGCTGGGACACAAGGAATTCCATGCAACAAGGGAGCATTTCCTCTTGTGCAGCACGTGGAAACACAAACTTCGGAAACAATTACAAAAGAGAGCCGTTTCCTTCAATGCTTGAGTTTTCTTCTTCCCTGATTCTTCTTTCCTGCTGATAGTTTTCCAGCAAACATTTTGGTCTGCAAGCACTCTGTGCTGCTAAATGGACCCATAAGAGCAAAGAAACTTACTTTTCCAACTTACTCACTTCCTCCATGATCATAACAAAATAACTTTTTTCTTTGGACTGCAACAGTAAAATCTGATGTCTAAGAATAGGTGCTTCCTCTGCTTGCGAAGGATGCTTTAACCTTGCATTTGTAACATTCAGTCAGTGTAGCAGTGCTTGCCCTAATCAGAAGGACATGATACTTGGCCAGGTGAAAGATTGATTAACCTATGTGATTGCTTTAAAGTATGCTGCATCAGCACTATTTTGCAACTACACCTAAAAACTTTTGAATGGAATTGCAACCAAACCACCTTAAGACCTGCTTGCATGCATGGAGAGATCTGTGGGCAGGCCGCCTATTCTCCTGCCAATTTTGGAGCCATGTATGAAGCTTACTAACAGACTCTGCTGTCCTACCATTTCCAGGTTGCTGGTAGGCCTATACTTGTCTACCCACATTGAAAGACTGAACTGCTCACCTTCTGTTTCCACATTGCTAAAATGACTCGCAGCTTGCTAGAAGCATTCTAGCTTTTTTCTTGAGGGTGAGCTTGATGACACCGAGCCTCACATCTTTCCTATTACCCCCAAAGCACATGCTACATGTACAGTGGAAATCAAACCATTATTTGCAGTTCCAGTCCAATGCTTTTGTTCATTCCTAATCGTTTCTCAGATGTCATCTACGCCAATCATTTTAACATTCCTATCCTTAGCCTGAAAACTTCTCCCTTTTCCTGCCTGAACGTACGTCAGGAATCTTTGATGCTCCTGCATCTTCAGCATAGCCAAGATGATAGTGTTCCAGTTTACAGAACCCCCTGGAACCTATGCCTTCCATCTTCTGCCGTTTCTCTTTCCTTGGAATCCAGAACACTGGTCACAAAAACTGGCATTCATGTAGCAACCTCTCCTCCTCATCGCAGCAATTCTGTTCAGACCGATAACTTTGCAAGTTATTATTGGTTTCTCACCACTGAGAATATTTTGCTTCCTAAATGCTGTGCAGCTGGAGGGTTTCAAACCTTTCACATGCAAGAAATGCTCTTTGTTCTTGCTGTGTCACCAGTGTGAAATCCATGAACTAAAGTAGACCCATCCACTGCATAATAGATGCAAATCAACTTTCCAAAGTGCTTTAGCTATGATGTGCTCATTACTTTCCCAAATTGTGGCACCACATGCCTATTGTGTTTCTTCCCAAACCATTCAGGAACAGTGCATCTCAGAACACTGGAGAATCACTTGCTCTTTTGAATGGACTCATCTGCCTTCAAGTGGCTACAGTAGAAAACAAGATTACCAAGACAAGAAATCACCACATGTATTACATATAGTGACTATTTAGAAAACGGGTAACCTCTCATCGATATCATTGCTGTTCTTCCGAAGACAAACGAAAAATATCCGAATCCAAACTACCCTTCACTATTCAAATGCAGCACGTGCTCAAGCGTACGCGAAACAATCATCGACAAACAGCTTTTTCTTTTTTTGAATTCAGAATTCAATTTTTGAATTGCATGATGTTCAGTGTAAGAAGTCAGCTCGAGTGAAGAAGCTTCGTGCAGCTCATCAGATTCCACCGAAACCGAGGAAACGTGCCGTCCGACACACAAGTGAGTACATTTTTGAAAATCTGGTTATTAAATGGTGTTGTTACTTTGAGCATGTTTCAAAGTCATCTTGAAAATCTGAACCTATGTATCCAACAGATTTTCTTTTCAAGCTAACTTTTGTGTGAATTTTTGTGAAATCGTCGCCTTGAGATTCCTAAATGAGGATTTTCCTTTGGATCCGAAAACTCTTCTCACATCCGCGGAGGGCGACGGCAGCTCCGCGTTATTGAGCAACTGTTTTCATCCAAAGTTCCGTTTCATCATCCCTTAGAATTTTCGAGTCCGAGGCATCGAAAAACCAAACCACAGATGAATGCTGCAGAGGAAACTGCACTTCTGCACTCCTGCCGTTCAGCTAAACCATTTGAATGCTATTTTGGCAGAATGCTTTTCTCCGACGCCAACTCACTTGTCTTTTGTTTTTCGAATCCACTGAGAATTAGCACGTCTTTGCTGTCCTGAGTATGTTGATGACCTATCCTAAACGAAACAGTTGCATTTACTGTCCACTCTTCCAAAATCCAGGCAGCTGCAACGTTTGCAATGGGGAAGTGCTCTTGGGTGCACTACGTTGATTGCTTGCCTAGTGTGCTGCCAGGTTATGGTGTTTCCCGCCTCCAGGAATCGGAAAATGGGGATTGTATGCAATTTTCAGCTGCATAGGAGGGATCCAGTTGTAGTAATCGAGCAATCTTTGGTGTTTCCAAGCAGGAGTTGATGGTTTCCTGGGAACATGTACCCGTTTGGTGTCTAGCAGTGTGAGATCACATGCTGCCCCCTTAATCAGTTTCTCACAATTGGCGTTGCCACAACCTAAATGTGGTGGCCTTCAGGTAAAGTTCGCACTCTATGGATTGAAAGGAGTACACCAAGCTCTCAGTGTTTGAGACGTGATGTGTTTTCCAAAGAAGCATTCCATGTCTTCTGAGTTTCTAAAGCCCAGTTTTGCAAGCTCGGTTTGTGGAAGGCTGCACATATTCCAAAACCTGGATATTCGATTGCAGAATTGTAAGTCTCTGCTGGAACATGTTTTTCATTGATACAACTTCCAAATGCTTGGTGTAAGAATGGGTGATGCATGCTTTCTCTTGTGTTTGGGAACTGCTGCAGCACATGCAGATGCATAATAGTTTGCTGACCATGTGCAGGATTTCATATTTATGCAACATATATTCTGAATGGCTTGTTCAGAAGTTATCAAAGATTAAAGTGGCAATTCTCAAACCAAGCTAAATCTCTTAGGCATCTGTGAAGGTTTGTTTTCCACACTTCGGTCACCTGCTACAGTTGCATAGTTCAAGGAAAATGGTGTTGCAGAATTTGCATTCTACAGCCACTTTATGTGAAGGATTTTAGTCGCATGAATTTCCAACTGCGGTAAGAATAGTTCCCAACTTTAAAAACTATTTCTACAAGTGATTTTTACAGATGTCAATGTAAAGTTCAGAGGTGTTGGAGGGGACCAAAACCTGGAAAGCAAGGACCCCTGTTACATAGAGATGAGAATGTTTTAAAAAGTAAATTCCTGGAAACACTGGCCCTAGTTGGGATACTGTGTTTTATGTTGAAGTTTTCCACTAGCTGAATGAAGAACCTCAATAGCTTGAGCAAAGAAACGATAGTGCTAGGATAAGAAGATAAGGATTGATGTAAGGAGAGATGTGATGGTGAGCTAGAAAGAATTCATTTCATCTCGTTCTACAGCAACTGGTCATATTAATGCAAAAAAGGTGGTTGCCAAAGATTCCTCCAGCTGGATACCTTATAGGTTTTACATCAACTTGAGAATGTATAATTGCTTGTGGTTATTTACCTCGAACACATGTTGTTAGAGCAGTTGAATTCACTATAAAATTATTCTTTCCATCAATAAGGCAAAATCTCTTTTCGGATTTCTTGAGGATCTTCCAAAGTTACCTGGGAGAGCGTCAGCACTAGTAGAAGAAATGTGTGCCTTCCTTAGAGATTGTTTTTGGTGGCTCTCAAGTGGAGCTGGGATTCATCAAACGAAACCACCCTCTCCTCATTCACCCCGGAGCTGACTTTCTTCATTTTTCAGGAACCATGGTATCTCTTGTTAAACTTTCTTGAAGGCTGACTTGGAGTTTTCGTGTCTAACTGCCCTCTTTGTTACGTGTTTTGCATTTTAATAAAATTCTGAAGAATTGGAAGTCCTTGCAAACAGTGTTTATTCATAAAACTGCCGCGTCCGATCTCTCCCATGTTGCCCGATTCCCCCTCCCTGCGATCTCGAAGGAAATGGAAAAAATCATTAGCAAATTACTTGTTGGACGATTGCACTGAAAATTTTTTTCCTCATGAGCACATTACTCGATCGTTGCAGAGTCCATCATCGGAATGTTGCTATATTTTCGGAACATTTTAAAGATGTCCCTACTTGTGTTTCTCATGAACTCGTCCTTCGAACATGGCAATCCTTCCGTGTTGACAGCAACTTTTGTGTACTCATTCGAGATCTGTATAGCAATCTCCTCCCATATAAGATTGGATGCGTGTTGGTCTGCGCAGACAATATCAGCGTTTTTGGAGGCGTACGGCAAAAGTGTCCATTCGGTGGATTGCTGTTGAACATTGCACTCGAGCCATTCATTGAAATTGTACTCCATGGACACCCTTCAGTCATGCCCTTGCCTTATGCTAATGATGATGCACCCTCTCGGCAAATACTCGTGAAGATTTGCAATTGGCCCTCGCAGCCCTCACTGAGTACACGTTCGATGCTGCATTGTACATCAACCCTTGCAAATGTGCATCTTATTAGTTTCATGTGTAGGGTTGCCGTTTTCTATCGCTTTTCCATCAATAAATATATACATACTTAGAGCCTTTTTTTCTGTACAATTCCGCAATGTTCCCAATAATCATTTGTCCCGTAGTGGAAAATAGATTCCGTGGAATCTTGCTTTGCACCTTTCCCAGTTCACAATCCACGCAGAGGGAACAACATCGTTCCTTCCTGGACAAGATGAAACAAGCTGATCAAACATTAGGCAAATTTGTCTCCAGGCTCGCCTAATAAATTTATTTTTACGCATACGGGCGACCGATGTCTCAGTGAGATGTTGACAGTGCAAGAAGCTCGTAGTATGGTAGCAGATTCATTCTTGGTCACTTGCTCGGATACCATGGTTTCCGAAGTTGCTCTTGCTGCTTTAGCGGACCCCAGAAGTAGGCAATCACATGCGCCTCCCACTACTGAACCGATGGCCAGATACTGAATTAGCAGCTGATTCACCCTGTAGCGACCCCCCTACATAGTGGTTCTTCATGAAAAAAGCCCCAAAACTGTCATCCTTGCAGTTTACTTCACAAGATGGTAACATCTACTGGTAAATTGAACTCCAAGAAGTAGGTTTCTTCAAAATCATTATTCCCTTCAACAGGAGATGGGTCTTACGGACCAATCGTGCCGTTTTCAGGGATGCCAAGCGTCTGTCATTCCCAGCTAGGCCTGTTGTAAAAACAATTATGGAATGTGTAGGCTTCGATTGACAGCATGTTTCCCACTTTGCGATGGACTTTGATTAGCCTACTGGCGATTCCTCCACTGTGCTTTCTGTAGCCAGCTTCCCCTTTATCGAAACTGTAAACCTCCTGGACAGTTCCAACGAAGCACCACACTTGAAGGGTCTTTCTCTTGTTGAGCCAGTAACACGTTATCAAGAGAAAGACCCTACAGAAAGAACGGTGGAAGAATCGCCACATCTTCATCGGATGTGTATTTTAACATTCTATGAGCACATATTTGTGGTTCCTCTTTCGATGCTATGTGTTTCCATGATCTTTCCTCCATGCTGTACCTCATCACATCCATTGATAACTGCTCTATCGGCATATATGGAACTGCCGTTTCGTGTCAAAGTTGTTAAGATTAATAAAGACTGTATTTTAAGTTTTGCGCAGTGTTTCCGACTTTGGCTCAAATTAGACATATTATCGCCCTTCCATAAATGTTTTACCAACAACACTCTAGATTCTATCATGAAGTAAATCATTTTCTATGTTAAACTTTGACTCAATGCACGGACGCTTAAGAGAAAAGCAAATAAGAAAAATTCACTTGGCAATTCCAAGAATATTAGCAAGGTTTAGGAACTTCAGTTGGGTATGGAAGAATAAAAACTATACATTTTAGGTACATGTGCTATTTAGTGCTCTGTGGCACAATTGCAAATTTATTCTAATAGACATCTTTATTAGTTGAAGGAAAGTTTAAGTAAACATCTCGACCTACCGCAGAAAATCAGCCTTTCAGATTAGCCAACATGTTGTTGTGGAAATCGTTTGACCCATATTGTGCACAATATATTACCTAACCCTGCTAGGGGAAAGTATGAGTGACCCCTCAGGATTTGCAGAACTTAACGCTTGCAAGGAGAACGAGCTAATGAGCAGCGACCAAACAGGGAATCAAATACTGAAGAGAGGCGTTAGAAGATGATTTGGGAACGGAGACATCTGAACTATCAGCAGAAAGCAGAGACCATTGCTTTTCGCTCCTTAAGCAAAGTTTATTGAAGGCTGATATAAACTTGGAAGATGGTGAAAATTAACAGAGGTATCGGTGGACTCATGGTTTATGCAGATACCTAATTTCAAGCTAGAGAGTGTTTAAAGACATTCGGAAATAGGTGGATCGTGCGTTTCAACCGATGCCATTCGTCGACCCTGCGGATGTCGGCGTCCTGCAATGTCAACTCCATCAGCTTCTGGTGACCGACAAACGTATCGGCAAATCGAAACGATCACCAACCGTTCGGGCGTGCAGAGCAGCGCAGCTCTGAAGCTGTTTTCCATCATCAAGGTGAACTGCAAGAGAGGCTGATCCGAGAGTAGGGCTTCAATATCTTGGTACTTCTGGATGCTCGTCTTCGCCATACAGAACGTGGTCAATCGGATTCTGTCTAGCGGTGAGCCATTGCAGGCCGAAGTCGTCGGAGAGGAGGTGTTACGACCGCTCTCCTCGTGATTCGAACTGTCGATTTCGATTCGAATGTTGCTGAACTCGACCTTGCTGCTCCCGCGGATGGCACTGCAAAGATGTCCCGTAATCAGCCATTTTTATGAAGACCGACTGGCGTGACCCATCCATCTGCATTTGGTCGTAAATTAGGGCAAGCGTTTACCAACATTCTTCCCGCAAGCTTTCAAGCGTTCGTGAAACTGGAATGCAAGCTCAACACAAGAATCAAACGTCTGGAAAGAAATGGATCTATTCCTGGCACCTCTAATCTTGCCTCATGCGTGAGACACCACCCCTTTCTTTTGTGTCTATCTCTTCCATTTCAAATGGGGACGTTGCGCTGACGTCTACACTCCAACTGTTTGCATTCGCGTTGCCTTAGCGCTGCACGGTTTCATTCCGACTTGCTCAGGAAAAATGGTTGCTCTGAACTCAAAATGGACTGTCCACTTCTTTGAGCGACATCTCTATGGAATTTACAACCTGTTCTTCCACAAACCCTGTTTCAATTGTCTGGAGTGCTGAAACATAGTCTTTTTTCCTTTTTTTCCTAATCACCACTACGCTTGTTGGAAACACTTCAGTCACAGACTCAAGGAATCACAAGCGATAACACTGTTTGCCTCAAAACAGACTGCTGGCCGGGCCAATTTGAAACACGACTTGAAATTTTGAATGGCGGAACCCAAACAATAACTTGCTATACCTGAATAAAGAACAATCTTAGTGGTGGTTGTGCACTAAAAAATACTAAAAAAACTTCTGGAACTTCTGGAACGCTTGGGCTTCCCGGCCTTATTATCAGTTTCTGCGCTCCAGCTGGCGCGACGCGCTCATCAACGTTTCCTTCGGCGTGCCGGTGCGGCGTAGGATACGGCAAGGCGACAGCCTCAGTCCCCTGCTCTTTAACACCTACTTCGAGTTGGTGCTGAGAGCGTATAGTGCGACTTTGGCCCCCTTGCCGAGCTCGTGCCCCGGCACGCCTGCCGTGGCAGCGTACGCTGACGATCTTCTGCTGTTATTACCCATGTCAACCCAGGCAGCCGCAGTCAAGGATTTCTTCGATCTGCTAAGCCGCGGGATGGGACTAAGGGTGAACAAGGCAAAGTCGTCAGTGGTGGCGGTTAGTGCGACGTGGGCTGGACGTCCTGACTGGATCCGTTCGGGGATCCCCGCGGCCAGGTGAACGGCCAGTCCCCAACGGTACGCCAAGGTATTTACCTTGGCGTACCGTTGGGGGACTTCTGCTCGTCAGAAGAGGAACGCTCACGTCTCGACGAGTCCTTCACGGCGGAGGGAATTTTCTCTGCAATCGCGAAGCTCAAGAGACGAAGAGAGCCAGGCGAGGATGGGCTGCCTGCGGAATTTTATCACTGCTTCGCGGCAGAGCTGGTCCCCCTGGTGCTTATGCTCTCATCGCTGATGAGGGTTTCGGGGGATGTCCCCAGTTCCTACCTGTTCCTTCCATACTGTAGAAGTTGGCATAACCCTGCTTTTCCATCCAATGTTCTCTTCTGGTGCTTGCTAACTCTTTTAAGTCTGTCACATTAGAAGGCTTTTGATGCTTGAGTGCAAAATACTTGGCACCAGTTTTGATGCCTAAAGCTTTAATTAATTTTTCGTCACTAATAGTGACAAGAAATGCTTCATGCTTTGCTCTTGAGTGTATGACGTGAAGTGTCGTCAGAGTACTGAGATCAATATACTTCTCACGTGCTCTGCAGAAATTTCTATCTCTCCAATGTTACCTTTTAATGTCAGGCAGCCTTCTTGCTGGCTGACCGCACAAAGAATATTCTGAGCGCTTGCCCGCGTCAGCCCTTTACTCTTTAGCAGCTGAGATATTACACGTGTATGGAGCTAATATTTTTGTAGCACTCTTCATAATCAGACGCATTCCAAAGTAGAGAGATACAGTAAAAAACGTAAATAACAGAAAGGTAATATTTTCTCTGGAAGTCACCACATCCCTTTCCTCTCTAGCCGTTTCAAGGCTCTTGGAAGTGGGTTCTCCAGTCTTTTGCTATGGATCTTTTTGATCTTCCGACATGAAATCCTACCAAAGTAGAATATCCCAAACCAAAGTCGCATTACAATTGCGCTCAAGATTCCTATAAACAAGACCTTATGTTGAAATTGTTTCTTAGTCTTGCAAATTTCGAAAAACAATATGAATACATTAAATACATAAGAATACATACATTGTCAGAACTTTGTGCAAGCTCTATGACATACCCTGTCAGAAACAGCAGTGCATCCTTCTGCCCACGCTGAAGGTCTATGCCATAGCAAAAAGCTGCAGCCAACAAGACCCATCGCAACGTCACTTTACTTGAAACCTTCATGTCATCCATCTTTAGAGCAATTACCAGGTGGAACTTTTTATGTACAGAGGAAGAATCAGCACTTTGCATGAATTGTTGTATTGTCGGATCTGAGCTCAATTATCTGCTCCAATACAATGGATTTTCATTATAGAATTTCATACTTCCTTCGTGCAGAGGGACTACATTTTGCATTGACAAGGTACTATTTACTATCTGTATATTTGCTAGTGCCTTTATTATCATCATAAGGTACGTTCTGTTTTCCGCAATTGTTCTTCTTCTCTTAGAAACTGAATCTTCACTTGCTGTGTCAGTTGTCAAGAGCACGGTTTTCACTCCAGCAGTTTCTGGCAGAAGCATTGATAACATTGCGTCAGAAAGATTTTTGAAAACTAATTCCTTAGCAAATAGGTTTGCCAAGAAATTGGTTGCTGATCTATGTCTTGTGTGCTGTATGTGGCAGATCTGCTTAAGTTGCCCTGCGGCTGTCTGAATCTTTCATGTTTTTCTTGAAACCCGTGATTAGCTCTGAACCCTGAGCACGCAGCTTTCCAGCTACGATTTCCCAACGGCCTTCCTTTCAGATTGCGCGCAACATTCTGTACAACTGCTCGATGGCCTCTATTACCAGGCGTGGATGATTGTCTGACAATTGTGTTCTAGACAGTTTAATGTTTGGATATACTTAGGATTAGTGCAGGTGTTCATAGTTTACAATAGAACGTGATTCACTCAGTTGTTGGCATGCTTTGCTCATATATATTTAATATGCACTGTATAGTAACTAATCAATTTTGAGGCAGGTTCTGCTCTCTTGATGGCTTGAGTAGCTCAAGCGCCATTTGCTTTGGAAGACCACACTTTAATTCAGGCCCCACAACGATCGCAGAACGCCCTCAGTAATATACCCTTTTTCCAAGCAAGTTCTGTCTGAAACGTCCCTGCCTACGTTTAACAGCACTGCAATGATCCCAGCAATTACTGCATATACAAAAACTTTAGCACGATCCAAGACATACAATAGGCACTTTGTATACAACTTGGAGAATGTGCCTTAATTCTCAAAGTCTCCTTCTTCTGATGCTTTCATCGCAGCTACGTCATCTTGATGTATTGCATTGCTCTTTCCAAATAATGGACCAAGTTGGAAAAAGAGAGCAAAAAGCAGAGTTGCCTAATATGAAATGAGCAGTAATTGGCAAGTGGTGCGTAAATTGCTAAAGAACTCCAGGCCAAAATAGAAGAGGAGAAAATACTATGATTTTCACCAATGTGGATGTCAAGATCGGCCGAAACATATGCGTTGCAGCAGCAGTAAATGCACCCTGCAAAGGTGCTCCCTTAATTACTTTACGATCAGCATATTCACTTACTACTATTGCATCTAGAGTGACGCTCCATTTCATATATTAATTATGTCTTCTTATGGTAATACGAAAAGAAGACAAGGCCGAGAGCAAGCAACAAGGCAAGTGTCTTTCGACTTTTAGTTATTTTACACATTGAAGACGAGTTGGTACAAAAGGGACTGCAGGAAGTTACGGCACTTGCCAAAACATAACGTGCATTATCCAAAACCAGAATTCGTTTGCCTGGAACCGGAAGCATTTGCTTATCCATTCTATGGCCATCGTTATTTACAAGGCATCAGTACTGACCGTGCTAAACTGACGTTTAACCATCAGAGATTTTACTGGACGAAAAGAAAGCCATTATTTAATACAGTGCTTGGCAACCCAACAGTATCTGGAAAAGACACAGATAAACTCTTGCAAAAGTATGCAATTATCTTATCACCAAAACCTACAACGCACCTAGGCTTTCTAGCAAGAAATAGATGGAGCAATCTCAAGCAATACACACATAGAAGAAAACCCTTCATGTACGAAGACAGTAAAGTTGCAGAACTTACGCTAAAGATCCTACAAACCTTCGATACCATATTCTCCATCCATATGAAATCCTATCCTTTCATTTGACAGCACCATGCAAGCCCGAAGCGGGACAACCTTTCTGCCATATCCTATGCTCTGCGGGCCTCCATGTACCGATAGGAAATGCCCTGCTCCATGCCCAGTGCCCATGTCTATCACTGCATCCATACTGCCAAACATCAAAGCGTGCTAAAGCAACTAGCTGGCTTCCTCTAGTTCGTACCTTCTGGGAATATTGCTTTTGCAGGTCTTATATGCCCTCTGAGCAAACGAACGTAAGTTCGTTCCGTGGTCTCCATTGATTTCGAGAGGGTTCATTCTTGGTATGTAAAGGCTACAGCGCTTCAAGAACAAATGATCGCAAATAATCAGAAGATGAACTGGATTCCAGAGCATTTTGAAGATGGCTTGTTTGGAAAGTGGCTTGAAAACGCTAGAGATCGGTCCGTCTCGTGACATGTTGTTGATATGAATTCGATGCAAATTCCAAGTTCAATAGTGCCGCGAAACTCCATACATTCAGTTGGAGATGATTTGCGTGACACCCTATGAAAAATAATGATCTGTATGGACATGATAAAATCTCCAAGTTCTTTTTTAGATTCTGTACTTTCAGATAGGTTGCCGCACGCGCTTTTATTTTAAGGGCCAAGAAGTGTAGGGAAAGCAACATTGAACTCAATCAACCCTATTGCTAAAAGGCTACATGCAACGTTTGAACTGACCGTAAGGGCAACTGGCCGATTCTCTTCAAAACACGAAATATCTTAATAAAAACTAAAGATGGTGCAAGCATCAGAGAAGCATTCATAGCTAAAGAGGGATGCACCCTATTATGCGCTGATTATTCCCAAATAGAGTTGAAGCTGAAGCCGATACATACATAAGAACATACTTTGAGCAGAGGAATGCTATAAGCTCTGAGGTACAAACTGCTATTTCTGGAGATTCCAAAGCTGCCGTATTCAAGCGACATAAGCTTTCATGGGAGATTGCACGAAACTTGGATAATCTTGGCGCATACAAAGTTTATAGCAGTTTCAGGAGCTTTTAAAGAAGGCTCTGCCTGGCTCTTCAGGTATAGGACTTATATGGAATGCATTGAACTATCCAAAGAGTGGTAGAGAGTTTTTACAAGATAATGCCTTGATTCTCGAATTATATTGACATGTTTGACATCTGTTTGACATGCGAGCTGAGAACCGGGGACTCCTTAGTGAAAGAGACTACTTAGCCCACATTAAGACAATAGCTTGATTCCAGATCATCCAGAATCATAAAATATGGAATGAGACTGCAAGACTCGTATTAAGTGCTCTCCTTAAGAAGCTTTTATTAGAAAAGCGAGCAATTAGTAATGCAGAAATAGCAAAAATGGTTCCTACGCGCAAAGTAGATTCTATTTCTAGTCTTTTAGAAAATAGATATGCAGGCAATATAATCCACATAAGCTCCCCTGAAACCGCAGCAAGCGTAATTCGCTAAGGTTTGCTCCTGCTTGCAATACAAATTATTTTTCGATAAGGAATTGGTCGCTTGACATCCTGAGAAACGTGATTCGTGTATATTCATTACGCTGTATGAAGATCTTGGTGCAAATCTTATTTCTCTTCAAACTGCGTGGTTTCACATAGTGATCCATTCACTTTTATCTATCAATAAATCTAGGTCGGCTATTCAGGATACGTGGATGATCAAGGATGAATCAGAAGTCAAGAAACATTTCTCTAGGGAACTTTATATACTCACTTGTCATTGGAAGTGTTGGAAAATCAGCTGCAAAGTTACTCTCCACTCACTACGGTGACGTTGACAACTTTTTTTTCTGCTGTGAAAACTTCAGATGAGGAAGGTTTGATAAACATTAATGGACTTGGACCAATTACTACTGCAGAAATTAGAAAATTCTTCCAAGACCAATCCAGGATAGCAGAGATAGTTGATCTTTTTAGATATGTAGTAATTGAAGCATACGCAAATGAAGATCTTCATTAATAATGAGTTCTGATCTTTTGCGCTCAACTGTGTGGTTAACCTCTTGCAGATCAATTCTGATAGCTTCGAATTTTGAAGTGATGTCAGGAAAATAATCAGGAAACCTAAATAAAACCTTTTCTATAGTACATAGCTGACTTATTAGACCTGTTCCTGGCATATCGAAGATTGAAGTTGACTCCAGAATAGCCTCCAATATCTTTGTCTTGGATCATCTGTCCTGGTTCTAACAAATCACTTTCTTCTTTGATCCATTTTGCAACATTTCCTTTACTCGTTGTAGGAGAAAGAGCTGGCATCAAAACAGCTATAGCCATTCTGTGAAACCCTGACACTGATGATACTTTTTTAGAATAAAATATGCGCATGCAGCAAATTTTATTGAGTCTAGTTGGCAATCTCAACCTGCACACCAGATCCAAAATGAATCCCATCATTTGCTATGATTTCAAGACTTCCTGCATTTTTCTGAATTTGCAAGAAGTTGCTCATAAAACGCATCACAATCATCTTTATCCCAGTCTGTGCTGTACTCTGGTATTGCACAACATTTTTATGTCATTGTAAAGCATGTTTGCAACTGACTCTTTAATTAATTAAAATTATATCAACTTCAAGCTCACCTGGTTCTGAGTACAAAGCATTTAGCATACAGATCATCTTTGCTCTTATAAAGCCTTCACTATAAATTCTCTCACCAAAGAGGTATATGCTTTTCCGGCTGCTTTGTGAAGAAGTTTTGTAATCTGGATTTTACCTTCACATTTGTGATGTCACTGTTCATTTGAGCGATTAACTCTGCTAAGCTACCTTGTTTATTTGCAACAGCAACATTCAATCTACTGATGAATTCAAAGTTGCCAGTATCACTCCAAGACATCCAAACCAATTTTCAGGCATTTCAATATAATGATGTAACACTTTGCAATCTTCTACGTTAGCTCGATGCTGCCAAAAAGCATGCTATTGCAAATTTTTCAAAAGAACTAGTTCGGATTCTAGAAAACTTGTGTAGAGCAGAGGAAAACATCTCAGATAACGCTGAAATTACACCAGAAACGCACAGCCTTGGTAATGGTGTGTTGATGACAGAATATTGCTAAATACATTCGAAAAACATGGCATTCAAAGAATTCATCTGAAACAGAAAGCAAGTTTGATCACAGGTATCACTAGGCATTGAGCCAGCAAGGAGAAACAACAAAGAAAAATACAATAGCTATCCGTGGGAGCAATACGATTGAATTTGATAATCGATTTACTGTGTTGAAGTTTGAGGAGTTGCGTGAAAGACCCGAGCTTGGTGCAAAGTCTGATCTTTTGCATATAATTGAATCGAGTCTTAATAGGTACGAAGCATCTGATGAGCTGGCAAAATTACAGAGCAGCTGTAAAAAAGCAAGTTCTTAGGCCAAATCAAGAATTAGCAGATATTTATGTTTACAATGGTGATCTGGCGGCTGCAGAAGAATGTGTATTGTCAGCAGAAAATATGCCAAATAATTCCAGAGATGTCTCTGTGTTGGCACAAAGTTCATTAATTTTTGTGAGAACAAAAATAGTATAACTTTGCTTCAAAAGCAGTGCAAGACAGAATGCTGCAGATCGCACATGATGCTCGAGCCTTGGGTTGTACATTGTATGAAATTGGGTGTGGGATTTTTTGTGACCATACAGGTTTTCATAGTACAAAAGGGAGGTTAGAATCTGGACTGAGAACAGCATCTGTTGCAAAGTTAATTTGGAAGCCTAATGAGCAAATATCACTTAGTGAAGACAAGTTGAAAACTATGATCAAGCTTATGGATATTTTGGAAAATATGATGATGTTCAGAATATAACAGGCGATGAGGAGGAACATGCCAATTCCTAGAACAAAAGACGCTATTGCATGGCTTAAGCGTTATAATATCAAGATAGATTCACATATCATAGGTGAGCATGCGTGTTGGAGATGTAATTAAGGTTGGTGAAGAGGTAGTGTCACATTTTTCCTAATGATTTATGGGGAGCAGCGGCATGTTGCGTATCACCGTATGCAAACAATGCTGTGGGTATAAAGCTTTCGATTCTACAGTCTATTAAGTCTTGGAATCATACTTGGAATAAAATTCACGCAAGGTCTACTCGCCCTTATAGTTTGATTACTCAATAGCTTCTTAATGGAAAAACACATTTTGGTGGCCAAAGGATTGGTGAGATGGAATACTGGGGATTAGGCGTAATCTGTCTAACGGTGAGGAATGCTTTGAAGAAAGAGAGATTGCCGTATGTTGCACATGATTTTGTATTAATTGGATGTTACACTTTCTGTACTCACCAAGTGAGTACTACAAATTAACTGTAAGTGAAGTAGTGATATATGTCCCTTGCGTTCACACAAAATTCAGGAATCAGTCTTTGGTCAAACCGAAAATACTAATGCACAGTTTCATATTATTGTGGCACTTGAAATGAAGGAGAAAAACATACGGAGTTGGCTAAAAGATATGGTGGCATTTTTGTGATATGTGGCCTCCAAACGTTGGTGCACGTCTTGCTACCTTCACTGCAATGGAAAAAAATTTAACACTTCATGTTGCATCACCTCTTTTGTATTATGGCACAGTGCTTTCTCTCACCAGTGTTGACAGCATGGCAGTAGCAATTTCTGGTCTATGTATGGAAAATGACACTCACAGTACAACTCTTACATATTGCAAGACTCGTAGTAATCAATACAGATCCAGATGTGGATTCACTCTCACCCTGGCAATTATCTGAATAACCAATCACCTTCAGTATCCTATCATTTGTAAATATCAATTGATTCATGTGCTCCCTGACAACTAATATATATATATTTCTTGTTTGGTAGAGACATTCAGATCCATATTGTTTCGTACTAAACATACTTCTTGGTCGGCGTGGTTGGGTCATTGAATTGTAGAAGAAAACGCTCCCGTTTTCATGGCACATCCCTGCTTGAATTCTCATGACTGAAGTGGTGGTCAGCCCAATGACGCTTTTCAGAGCCAGTCAGTCGCGGAGCAATGTGGGACACCTCAAGACATGAAGACTCTTATCGATCGGCATGTAAACATATATGCCTTGCAGTCTTCGTCGTCACAACTTCCCGTGGAGTGCTTCATCCGAGACCCGCTCACCACATTTAGGTTGAGGGAACGCCAAATGTGAGAAACTGACTAAGGGGCAGCATATGATCGAACACAGCTAGACAGCAAACATGTACATGTTCCCAGGGAACCCTCAACTCCTGCTTTGAAGCACCAAAGATTGCTCGATTGCTACAACTGGATTTCTCCTATGCAGCTGAAAATTGCAGACAATCCCCATTTTCAAATTTTTGGAAGTGGGAAACATCATAGTCTGGCAGCACACTAGGCAATCAATCAACCGAGTGCATTCAAGAGCACTTCCCCAGTGCGAACGTTGCAGCTGCCTGAAATTTGGAAGAGTGGACAGTAAATGCAACTGTTTCGTTTAGGATAGGTCATCAACATTCTCAGGACAGCAAAGACGTGCTAATTCTCAGTGCATTCGAAAGGCAAAAGGCAAGTAAGTTGGCCTCGGAAAAAAGCATTGTGCCAAAATAGCATTCAAATGGTTTAGCTGAACGGCAGGAGTGCAGAACTGCAGCATTCACCTTTGGTGTGGAATTTCAGCACAGTTTCTCAATCCCTCGGACTGGAAAATTCGAAAGGATGATCAAACCGAACTTTGTAAGAAAACAGTTGCGCAATAACCTGCAGCCGCGGTTGCCCTGCATGGATATAAGGAAAGTTTTTGGATCGAAAGGAAAATCCTCCTTTAGGAATCTAAAGATGACGATTCCACAGAAATGCACACAAAAATCAGCTCGAAAAGAAAATCTGTTGGATACATGGGTTCGGATTTTGAAGATGGCTTTGAAGCAGATGTTCAAAATTACAAGACTATTTAATAACCAGGTTATCAAAAAGGTACTCGTGTGTCGGACGGCACGTTTCCTCGGTTTCGGTGGAATCTGATGAGCTGCACGAAGCTTCTTCACTCGGGCTGACTTCTTACACTGAACATCATGCAATTAAAAATCTCAAATCAGAAAACGAAAGGCTTATGCATTCTCTTTTATTCACGTAACTCTGGGGAGAAATTAGGGAGAAGAAATGCAGGCTTACTGAAAGCTCGGGAAAACACGTATTCCAAGAAACCAACTTGTGATGTGAGTTTTAATTGAAATTCATCCACACCTAAGAAAGGTGGAAGCACGAATCCTGGTGCTTGCAATGGCCAATCGAGGCGATTTGAAGAGCAGGTGAGATGGTGAACTCCGAATTCATTGAGAAGGCTTTTCCAAGTTTTGATAAAGAAAGGGCAGCATCCATTCAAGGGCTATCCTTCCAATTTTCTGGAGGAACCAATGCTCTTGCACATGGAGAGCAAAATAAAGAATATGAATTTCTTGCATGTGAAAGGAGCTGCACAGCATTTAGGAAGCAAAATATTGTCAGTGGTTAGAAAAAAACAATAATTCGCAAAGTCATCGGTCTCGAAAGAATTTGTGTGACGAGGAGAAGGAGTGGTTGTTACAAGAATGCTATTTTCTTGACCAGTTTTCTCGATTTCATGGAAAGAGAAACAGTTGCAGTCTAACGAAAAATTTCCCGCATCTGTCGCAGTTCAGCTTGGCACTTCCCTTCGTCCTCTCATCAAGTCAGGAAGGCTGATGTCCCGGAGGCAACATAGGCAGTTCCAATGAATGATCAATTTATGCAAAGATTCCTTCCTTCGTTCTTATATCCGTAGAATTTATGCCTAATTTAATCAAACACAAACTTGTTTCAAATTCATTCCTGGTGTTGCAAGGAATGAATTTGAAACAAGTCAATTTATCTCACTTTTCCATCAGGACAAGTGAGATATTCGTTCCGACGTGCCCGATTGCTGTTCTCTCTCCACCACCGTTCTGAATTGAAATTGATATCCTTGGAAGCTCCGTGAAAGAATCTCCCTGCAGGCCCTGGCGAATCTCCAATCTTGAAAAGCCAAGCATGGAAAGGGTTCTCCCTTTCTATGCGAGGTTTGGTTTCGTCCTCACGATGGAAAGCAGCTTTTCTGTGTATAAGAAAATCTGAAACTCGATTCATTTTCGTGTACATGTGCAGTACTTGTTGAAAAAGTGCGCCCGCTGATGAAACACTTCCCAAACAAATCGTAAAAGTGACGATAGGAGAATGTGAGAAGCCTCTTGTGCATTCGGAGGAGACCTCAGATTGCACAAGAACACCGACATGGGTGGAAGAACCGAGGAATGTCTTCAATGGAGAAGACGTAAGGAAATCATTGCGAAAGGATCATTGAAGAGTGGTGAAGAGTGGAAAGGTGCAATTAAAAGGGAAGCTGTTGTTGCCAAAAGACTTGGGGAGATCGAACTCCGCGCTGTCTGTTCCTCCTCGAAATGCACATCTTGAAGCGCACAGGAAGAGGCTAAAGAGCGGGAAGAGGGGAAAGGGGCGGCTGCGCTTTCTGGTTGAAGTGGGTGTGGCGCTGCACGGTTCAGTTTCGGTTTGGAACGTGGGAAGAAATGCTGTGGCTCAAAGTGTGGATGGTGGAATGGTCGGGTTGCTAGGCATGTAGGCATTCGAGGAGTATGTGATCGATGGGAAAAGGAAGGTGCTGTTAGCAGTGAGCACTTTACGGTAAAGGAATTAATTTTTGCTTTTTTGAAAATTGCTGTGAGAATCGGGAAAAGGAAAGGTGCTGGAATGCTTGTGATTTATTTTGCAGTGATGCAGAACAAAGAAAGGAGTTGAACGGAAGCACTCGCTTGCAATGTCGTTGTTGTTTTTCTTCAGTCATCAGAAATCGAGAACGTCGTCAAGAAGCAATGGAAGAGCACCTACTAGAGTTTTGAGAACTGCATCTTGGTCCCGTTCCACTTTGCACGTTTACTGTGATGGCGATTGTTGACAGGAGAGTTTATGGATGGCAAAAAAATGTGTGGATGTTCTGCTTGTAATGAGGTGTTTCAGTGAGACTTGGATATGTAAATTCTAGTAAGAAAGGTTGTGGAGCTGTTGGACTTGCACTGCTGTGAAAGTGTTGAGGATTGCAACGTTTTTGTTCATGCCATGCTTTGTTACATCAGGGCCTGCTGTGCTGATGAGATGTGCATGGGATGCTTGTGCATGTTGCTGAACTGTTTTGTAATGTGCATTCAGCCAGAGGGAAGTCTGGATGGCCAATTCTGTCAAATGTGACAGTAGGGTTGCAGTTGATGCACTAGTGTTGTCTAACGTGTAAGCTGTTAGTAATTTCGTTGCATGCTGAGAGTTGAGTTGACTTTTTCAAATCGTAGGTGCAATCTAAGCTTGTGAGGACTCGGATGTTTTAGGTGGTTGCCAACATGTCATTTTGTGAACTCACTATGCAAATGTATCTGCATGTATGCATCTCTTCAATATAAGTTATATCATTGAAAAACCGCATCACGACATCTGAAAACATCATGCACATGATTCACGTGTAATGTGTACCACGCATCGTATTGCAGTGTACTGTGTGCACGGCAAAATTATGCATGGTGTCGTAGTCGAATGCAACACTTGAGGCTCTTGAAAATGGAGAAGAAAGTCATTCCCAGATATGTCGGTGTTTTCGCTTGGCAGTGAAGTTAGTTACGCTAATTTGTGTTTGGCAGTACACCAATTCATTTTGTGAGTGCCCCAGTCAGGTCTAAGGCCGATAGCAGATCGTTTGGATTTCTGGTAATAATCACGAGATCATCTGTACATGTTAAGATCTTGGAATTGGCAATGCTTTTCATGACGCCCTGATTGTATCCTAATATGAAAAGAGCCCATATAAGGGGTGGGCATGTTTGAAGGTGCTAACTGCTTCGGTAAGTCCATCCAAGGTTGGGCTTGCACCCAGGGTTGGAAAGTATGTGTGAATGTTCAGTGTATCTATGGCTTACTGGCATGTTGGCACATCTTTCGGTTGCTATTGCAAATCGTGGAATTTTCCCGTGAAACTAGTGCGAATTAAAATCTTGCTGTTCAAGTAACTGGCTGTTACTTCAGATTCTAAAATTTATTTAGTTTTTTTGTCACGTGGCAGTTTTCTAGTTTTTGTTTTAGAAGGAGTCACGTGTTACTACATTATATTCGAAATATGTATTTGGAAAATTAGGTAGAACGTGGTGACAAGAAATTCATGCAAAATTCAGTGCAACGCAAGATGTTTGTGTATTTTCATCAGGCAGTAGTGAATGGTTAATATTTTGAGGTTAGTAAAATAGTTATTTTCCTATCAACCGGTTCCAAAGGAGGGTACTTTAACAAAAGGCTACTCTATATATAGAATAGCCCAAATGTTTTATTTGGAGTTCAATCAGAACAGAGATTTAGCAATATACTAGTAGTAAAAAATTTCTTTGAGTGATTTCGCTGCTAGCGAAATCACTCAAAGAAATTGGTGAAAGCGTGCTCAAGAGAAGTCAGGCGTGTCATGCACTTGCTCTGTTCTAGGGCTTGAAGCCCATGGGAGAATGGATCCTTTTCCATTCATTTTCCAACTCGTATCTTGGGAATCTGCACGTCTGCCAATATTTTTTGCAAACCGTCTGTCAGCACTCATTTTTGAGTTGTCGGGCTCCCAGTTCGCAAATATGAGTGTTTCCAACGTCAAAGTACTTCATCGATCCTTGATATTTGGGGTCGAATATCCCATTTTTGAGGGATTCTACAAAGCCATATTGTACGTGTTCTTGGTTGTCACGTGTGAAGACACGTGTGTGTCACGTGACAACGATGTTCCCCATTGTAGATATGGGCTGCGCCAGCTTTTCGGCAGAAATGCATGTAGGTGGTTCCTTTTTTGCGGTATAGATATTTGACCATCGTAGTTTTTCCTGCGTTGCCAAATGTGTCGTAAAACTAGAATATGGTTCTCTGGTTCGCTGGTTTTTTGTTGGCGTCGAAGAGTTCCAGTTGCCGCTTTCTGAGACGTAGATTGGCGAGAAGGTTTGCCGATAATTGCTTGTTACCTAAACGAAGGTCGTGTACGAGGGAAAGAATGAAAAACGTTTTGATGGCATCCAACTTCTTCCACAGTGCTTGAGGAGATCGCAGAATAATTTAAAAGTTGAGGGCAAATTTACCGATGCACTGTCATAGATAAGAGGGTCAAACCCGATGTAGGACCTTTCAAGAAAAGAAACGAAATGGTAAGGGGCACAATTTTTTGGGTTGATGGTGAAACGGGCTATGCTGGTAGCCGCAGCAAAGTGGTTGAGGGCATTTTCAAGATTGCGGGGAGAATTCGCAATTAGGACGACATCATAAGCATAAGAGGAGGGAGATCAATTTGGACTTCAGGATTTCTATTGTTCATCTTTCTTTTTAGGTTGGGAAATTGGGGCACGAAATTGTTCAGAGAAGTAGGGAGTAGGGTTGATCCATTGAGGGTGGGTGAATTTCTTGGAGGAAATTATCGATCGTAGAATGGACTGGGGCATTTAAAGCAGTGCCACTTGAAGGTCTAGGTGTATTTGTTGCTGAAGAGTTTGGTGGAGTCGTTTCACGATTGTTATGGGAGATGCTCCTGATTGGCGAAAGGAAAGTAAGAACATGAGGCGATGCTTCAGCGTCAGCTGTGGCAGGGTGGCACGAGAGAACAGGCTAACGGGACATCGGCGTTTCGCCGCTCGGTCGGGGCGCGTACGTGCCGGCGGTTCCGCTTGGGCCCGCGGCGCACTCTGATGGCGCGCCCTTTTCTGTAGCGATGATGGTCTCCCATGGCGTTCTTGCTAGAGATTCCGAACCCCGGAACGGCCTCGCTTGAAGTTCCGGTCGGTGGTCGCCCTGCGCGCGACCGGACTCTTTGGTCCCGGAGCGTTTCGGCTGGTTTGCAGCGATCGACGCTGAACTGGCACGGGCAAGAGGAATCCGACTAATTAAAACAAAGCATCGCGATGGCCGTTGCTGGTGTTGACGCGATGTGATTTCTGCTCACTGCTCTGAATGTCAAAGTGAAGAGATTCAACCAAGTGCGAGTAAACGGTGGGAGTAACTTTATTTATTCCACGTTTCTTATTTTAAAATAGTTGCCATACGAGATTGGATGCACTTGGAGTTCGCAGTTAATTGATCACTCGGTTATAGTTCAATGGGGTCTCTGAATGCAGCCCCGCACCATGATGGATGAGCTGCAAACGACAAGGGTGCCGAGAGAGTCGGCTCGGTGTCCGCCGATGGTCAGCTGGTGGTGTGGTCTAAGTAGATATCCCTTGCCGCCCGGATCACTGAGCACACGATTAAAGGGAGGATCGCCTTTATTTCTGGGTTGCTCGGGCCCAGGCCGCTCAGTACCGCATCGTTGTTCGGGTGCTAGTTTCCCAGCTACCCGACTAAGATAGCGGCCACCTTGACCAACCGACCAGTCCGAACGCGGCGGCGGCGACGTTTTATTTACCACGCTTTTGGTTGAACAATAAAAACTCTAAAGAGTTAAAACGCACTGGGTGACACCCAGGTTTTCTCAATGGTGGGACACAAATAAGTCAAGGAGGGACACTGAGCTCACAGGTCAATCCGGTCCCTGAAGTCCGCACTACACCACGAGGGATGCGCTGCCGGAGTGAGCTCCTGGGCAGCAGGTTCAATGTCGATGTAGGTCGAGTGGTGGTGTGGTTAAAGTAGATATCTCGAGCAGCTCGGATCACTCAGCACATGATCCTGGGGCGACTCGCCTTTATTTCCTGTGCACTCGGGCCGAAACAGCTGAGAACGGCGTCGTTGTTCGGGTGCCAGCTCCCCAGCGACCCGACAACGATCACCTCCACTTTCACCTGGAGGCCCTGAGCTTAGTATTCTCTGCTGATGCCACCATATTTGTTTAACTTTGGGCTTCTTGCTGCATCCATGGCGTCTCTTCGGTTCTCGAATGGAATTGTGACGTCCACGATCAGTATGCGATTGCCGTCAGTGGTAACGATGTCGGGGCGAAGGGGGCTGTTTATGCTCGGATCGGATCGTTCGATGGCGAGGTGGCGCCACTTCGAACGAACGACTGGATCGATTAGATCCAGGATCTGATTGTGTCGTGCCATGATTCCGGTCTCCAAGTGCTTGGTGCAGTGACACAGGACATGAGACAGAGTCTCCTTGGGATATGGGCAGTGACGGCAGGCCTCATGAAAGTCGGGGCGATTCCTATTACCATTTAGGTGCACTTGGTTGAGGCGCGCACGGTGAATGAAGTGCCAGCCACTAGGATCTCTTGAGATCTGGACCCTCCAAAAAGACCATAGATTCCGTGAGAAGGGCCACACAGTCGATGATTTGGAATTGATGAGGCTTGGCTTTGAAAGCTTCACTGCGTCTAAGTCAACGTCGGCCACGGATTGACCGGGCTGCGATCTTCCGATCAGATTCACGCAAGGTTCTTGTGGCAAGCTGTAAAGAGACTTGGTCAGCATTAACCACTCACTTGTGCTGGAGCCGTTTCGAGGCCTCACGAGCTCGCGACCAGTACTCCTTGGGATCACCTGATGGCAGATCAAAGGGTGCAGCAATGATGCCATTCAGGTATCCTGATATGAGGTCCGGTGAGGGCTCTTGTTTGACTTTTCTTCGGACTGTCTCGCAAAGGGACTCCCAAGCCATTTCTGGGATGATGAAGTCCGAGCACGATAGCAATTTGAAGGCAGAATCAATGGCCATTATCTCGGCTTTCTCTGCTAGGAGGACTAATCCCATGCTTCCTTGGGCTACGGAATTATACAAGTCTTCCGTGGAGGAAGCTTGTGTGAGAGGGAGGATGTCCTCCTTGAGTGCTTTTATGATCAGGTTGTCAAGAGCAGCGCAGAAAGTTTTCGGTTTGGACCCAATTGGTGACGAGTGGACGAAGAATAAGAATATGAAAGTTTTAATGGCATCGTTTTTTTGCCATGGCACAAGGGGAGCATCAAACACCATCGTCACGCTGGCTAAAATTTCCTCATCTAGGGAGTCACTGTGGATGACGTCAAAGCCAACCGTTCGCCCTAAGTATTTATACATGCCGGCATCCGAGAGGGGAGGCATGGGTTCACCCGCAACCCGAAATCGTTGCTTGCCAGCAGCACGAGGGGAGCGGGGGTCTAGGTGGAGAGAGGCACACTTTTTCGTGTTGATGCTAAGCCCAAGACGGCTAGCCATCCCACTCGCACAGTCGAGCGCCCGTTGCAGAGTAGCCAGGTCTTCCGTCAAAAGAACGAGATCATTAGCATAGGCCAACACATTGACGCCTGGAATGTTCTGCTTGATGCACATACAGCGGTTCCAGGGCAATGTTGAACAGGAGGCCAGACAGAGGGCATCCCTGCTTCACGCGCCTGGTGACCGCAGTGGGGTCAGTGAGGCCTTCGGTTGTGACGATCTGGGTGCTGTTTTAAGAGTACATCTGGCAGATAAGCTCTATGAGGCTATCGTCAGCACCAGCACATTGGAGGGAGGAGAAGAGCTGGAAGTGCGAGATTGAGGCAAAAGCGTCCTTCAAGTCCAGCCAGGCAACGCACAATGTGCGAAGATAACGCCTGCTGTAGTCCATCTGGTGCCTCAGCATGAAATTGTGCTCAAGGACACCATCATAGGGAAGGAAGCCCTTTTGATGTGGCCCCAATGCCCGGTTGTCTAAGATCCATTCGCGCATTCGCCCTGCGAGTCACTTTGAAAAAAAATTTTCCGATGGTGCGACTGATCGCAATCGGGCGAAATTGGGAGAGATGCTCCAGCTGGGTATGCTGCGATTTTGGAATAAGGGTCGTGCGCGAGACCTTCCGTTCCGGCGGGATCCGGCGGTGTGCGAGGCAAATGTTGAAGATTGCAGTGAGGAAGCGGCATTCGGGGTCAAGGAAGCGGAAAGCCGAAAAGAGGTTGCCGTCTGCTCCCGGAGCAGTGTCCTCACATAACCGCAAGCAGCTGGCAATCTCCTTCGGGTCGAAAGAAGATAAGTCAACCGTCTCATAGTTCACAGAAAGTTAAGAGCTCCAGCTCAATGGCTGAAACCCGGAAGTAGCCGCAAGGAGATGGGCAAAGTACGCCTGTGTTCCTTGCCGATCAACATGGCACTTAACCGGGGTCCGTCCAATATGAGCCGAATTGCTCGGCGGCGGTTCTGACTGCACAACCTTTGGAGGGATGGAGGTGACACTCGAGGGTCTCGCATGTATCGTGAGCACAGCAAAGGGGCGTAGTCCGAAAGCATCTCTGATTGTGCTATAGGAAGAGTCAAGTGCACGCATGGCGAGGCTTTATCTGTCCACAGTTGGTGGATAAGCCCCAATGTCTTCAAGGAGTCTGGCTGTTCCCCTGAGGGGATCCGACCACCTTCTCCTAACCTCCCTTTGGCTCCTCGAGGCAGATCTCTGGTGGGGAGGCGTTGCAAGGCAAGCAGGGACAGCGCTGCTGTCTTCACACCCTGATATGCCGGGGCAATTGTTTATGGAAACTAAAAATACACAGAATTGTCGCGTGGCGTACCCGAAGTTCCACCACACCAAAACAGCTTGCTGCTTGCCGGCGCTATTCCGGCGAGGTCCTTCTGATGCGCAGGGTGATGATAAAAACAAAACAAAACAAAGGTCCAAACGTGGGAGGGCAGTAATGTTTTGGGGAAGAGAACCAAGTACCGTAATCCAATGAGCCATCTTAAGCTGTCAGCGCAGCGAACCTAGAGTGGACTTGGCTTGCCGTGTTGTGGCCTTCCATGTGCATCGTGGAAGTGGGCAGGGCATGCTGGTGTTGTTCGGGAGGTAGACCAGGAGGACATCATCCTCAGTCAGGATCGAAGGTGCGACAGGTGCCGATTGTCGAGTAGTAGACGAGGAGGCATTCTCTATCTGGGAAGGGAAAGGCGGTTCATTCACTCTCTGTGTGACCGGGATCGGGTTCTTGTGTGCTAAGGAGCGAGGCCGCGGTGGTGATCTATTTGGTGCACGCTCACTAGGTGAAAGATCTGGGTCTCGCATCACGAATTGTCCATTATGCTCCTGGGAGAGCCGCATTTGACGTTGTAGCCGTGGGATGACCGGGCGCTGTTGTCTGCGCCTAGGCTTCTTTCTCTTGACTGCATGAACATATGGGATATGCAAAGGAGGAGCGAATGGAGGAGAACGAGGCACCAGTATTGTGGTAGAATCCCTCATGGAGAGTTGCTCAAGGAGATCAGCTCTAGTTTGCGAGGGAGAGGCAAGGGTCCGAGTCGAGTGCCCATTGAACAGGAGTAAGGGCTCTGGGAGGCACGTTGCACTGATGTGGACGAGTAAAATAGTCAATCTCAGCACTAGAGAGCCTGGTCACAAGTGCTCTGGGCTGATATTGATGATTTAGGTCCTTTGTAGCTCGTGTCGGTACCGAGACAGGCGGCCCGCTCAGAGCATGTAGCAGGCTGAGATGATGTTTAGCCGCCGTCGATGTTGAAGGCATTTCGTTGTCCATTTTCGTCCTCGCTGCAGTGGTCATTCTGTCTTACTGCGTGGTGCTGTGGTTACTTGGAGGCAACAAGTTGAACCAATTAAGGTTCTGTAAGGACGTCGAGCTGCTGGACGAGTTTGGATAGTCGACTTCGTCCCAGGAGTTGGGAAACTCGATGACTTGTCCGCAATCCTCATGCGCTTCATTCGCCGCACCTAAAGCACGGTCCATGTTTAGGTGCTTCCACTTATAGTGTGCTCTCCTAAGGGAGGGACGACCAAAGGATGCATTGCACTTAGGGCACCGGTATTTAAGTGCGATGAGCATTTCTGGGAGCGGCACGTGAGGATTGAGACACCGATGGTGGTACAGCACCTGCTTAGTGTTCTCACTCTTATGGCAGCTAACAGAGAAAATGCACCACCTAAACATGAACGCCATGAATGCGGTTCATGTGTGCTTGAAGTTTGCGCACGCGATTTTTAATGTCTGTCGCAGTGGATGCAAACGTAGTCAGGCAAGGAGCATGGCACTGGAGCGTCTGTGGCATGAAAAATTTACAATTCCTTTGCCACAGATAGAGTACAGTAAGACGGCGGCATCGTTCCAAGATGGCGTGCGACTCTTCGCTAAGTCAAGCTAACCACAGAGGTTGCAAGAGTCACAAAGTGATTGAGTACAACTTGCGTGGAGCCAAGCTCTCGATTAGGTCGATGCAACCCTTTTAGCTTACCGGCAAGCATGCTCTCTGGTCAAAGCCATGGCAGTATGCAAGCGGAAGACGGAATTGTCCACAGGAACCACAATTTCCACCACACTGGCATTAAAATTGGTGGAAAGGTTCACTGTGGACAGAGGATGCACAAAACGTAAAATCGATGGGGGTCATTACTGAAAAATCTTCATACACACTGTTTGCAAATGAGACGAGCGGAAGTTCCGTAGAGACACTTTCGTCATCTAAAAAGTACCACTTCTTGCAAATATGCAAGGTAGATCACACTTTTAAATGCAAATTATGCACAAAAAGCGACTTTGCAAATTAACCGCACGCAGCGACGTGGAAACACGTCCGAACGCAGCGGCGGCGACTTTTATTATTCCACGTTTCTCATACAAAGGTTTTTCACCCGGGTGAGCCGGGGCTTTTGTTACTGAAACTTTGACATTACAAAAAAAAAAATTTCATAATAAAGTCTTTTTTTCTTTTTGTCGAATAATTTTTTCATGCGTTCATCTGTTTCAGTCGGCACACATGATCCGACTGTCTTGTGGCACATGTCCTTACCGGCCCGCAAGCTGATTAGGTCCTCCACACTGGCGCAGCGGCGGGAAAAACAAAAACAAAACCAAAAAAAAGAAAAACTACTAGGGGGTCAATGTTTTTGGGAGAAGAGGGGAAAAAGAGGTGATCACGGTACGCCGTGAGGAGGCCTCTGCATCCAGTTTCGGATGCGAACAAGTGCCGGCAAATGTTTCCGAAGTCAGCGCCAACGGCAGGCCTTCTACAAAGAGATGGCTGCCCAGTGAATGGCATTCCGACTGTTTTTTCCACTCCTTTCCCTTTCCTGTCCACTTGTCCAAGACTCCGCGCATGGAACAGAGCTCTGCTACACACCCGGAGGCTGGCAAGGCGTCCCGCATCAGGAGGCGTCTAAATATGTTCTTCGGGTCGCCGACCGCAATGTTTAGGATCGACGAGAGTCGGTCGCACATCTCCCGGAGGGCGACACACTACAGAATCAGGTGGGGGAAAGTCTCCCGTTCCCCGCACTCTGTGCAGTTGGCATCCACACTCCTCGATGTCCAGTGAGATAGGCGTACTCTGCTTAAAAGTCCCCAATGGAGCAGAAGCAACGCCGTCTCCTGCCACTGCAGGGGAAGGGTGCCGTTGTCCCAAGACGCTGGGGGCCACTTCATCCCTCCAAAAATATGTCGAGCAGCGCTCCCCAGCTTGAAAGTCCGTTCGGCGGTACACTCGGGGCACTAGCGTCCGCTAGTACCCTTGACGTCCACGCCTTCAAAGGTTGTTTCCTGCCTCTGATGAGGCAGGACACTTCCCACGATGCCTCCTGTTGGCTGTCCCAGCCTAGGGAAGGCAGCACGAGGGCAAGAGGGGTGGACGAAGCCCAAAGAAGTTTTCGTCGGTTGCGGACGATCTCCTGCAGTGGCTGACCAGCGTATCTGCCTCTACGGAGGCAAGAGAAGTCCTCGTCGCTAGAGCCGTTTATTTTCGCCCATGCGGAAACGGGCTTTTAGAGCCAGGTTGTGCAGTCAATCGCCCTGTAAGCTAGGAGTCTTGTGGGTGCACACTAGGGTGCTGTTCAATATTTTGCCACAAGGGCAAGTTTCCGAAATTGGAGCTGTCGCTCCATGCGCTCCAACGTCAGGAGACCAAAACCAGCGTCCCTGCGTGGAGCGAACACGTCTTTAATTCGAACGCGGGGACTCCGATTGCCCCAGAGGGCATTTCGTATGAGACCCCTTGTCCGTCTCCTAATTTCTGGGGGGGTGGGGCACACAAAAAGTTGGGGGCAAAGGAGGGGGGTTGCAAAAGCGTTCCATACCGCGGCCCGTTCAAGCAAGTAAAACTTGCCGTCCCGGAACGGGCCAATCGCCAACTCTTCTCATACAAAGGTGCATCCACCCTCTTAGAGCTTTAAGCCCTAAGAGGCAGAAAGCACTGTTTGTTCACTGGTTACTGATTCATCACTGACTGCAGTCACAGGTCGATAAGGTTGCGGAACGCTGCTCCGCTCTAGGACGAGTTGACATGTGGTGATAAGGGAGTCCGGGCCGTGAATCCGGTTTCCATCGACGGTCGGCTCGTGGGATGGTCAAAATAGATGTCCCGAGCCTCCCGGATCATTGAGCACACGATCTCGGAGCGAAGCGCCTTTATTCCCGTGTTGCTCAGGCCCAGGCAGCTGAGGACCGCGTCGTTGTTCGTGTGCCAGCTTTCTAGCGACCGCACTACGATAGCGTCCACCTTGACCATCCGACCTTGCGCCTCACACTCTGTTCTAGCGATTTGGTGTTTGGCAATTTTGCGAGCCCGGGCTTTGTGTATCGATGTTTTTCTGTTCCCAAATGGGACTGTCATCGATGAGCAGCATGCGGCGATGTCACTTGCCACAATGTCAGGTCGGAGGGAACTGTTGATTTAAGGATCGTAACGGTCAATCGTCAGTTCTCGCCGCTTGGGGCGTATGGCTGTCTCAGGAATGTCGAGCACCGCGTTATGATTTCCCAGAATCCGAGTCAGGGATAACGCGGTGCTCGACATTCCTGAGACAGCCATACGCCTCGAGTCCCTAAGTGTCTTGTGCAGTGGCACAGCACATGGGCGAGCGTTTCCTTGGGGTAGGGGCAGTGGCGGCATGCTTCATGGAAACCGGAACGTTTGCGATTACCATTTAGAAAGAGTTGGTTTAATCTGATCAAACCCGTTGCAAGAAACGCCAGTCGGAGAAGCGAATCAGATGGCTATTGCCCATGTAGGACATCGAGGATGTGTGCAAAGCTACGCAGACGATGATTCTTCCTTGATCGGGTTTGGACCGCAGTCGTCGGATTCCAAAGATCGATTTGGCGACAATCTTCCTATCGGACTCACGCAAGGTTTTACCGTCCACCTCAATTGATAATTGGTTGTCCGATATGAGCTATCTTAGCGTGAGTCGTTTGGAAGCCTGTATGGCACGGGACCAGAAGTCCTCCGGGTCTCCGGAAGGCAAGTTGAGAGGAAGAGCCGTCACCTTGTTCAAGTTACAGGCAGCATTAGGATCTTGCAGAGTTTTGCGACTGTCAGTTTCACGTTAGGAGGCCCATGCCAGTTCACGAATCATTTTATCGGGGCATGATAAGAGTCTAAAGACCGAGCCAGTGGCCATTATGTCAGCCTTCTCAGCGAGTCGCATGATGCCAAGGCATCCCTTGCTGATTGGTCCTCATAAGTACTCTGTAGAGGAGGCCTGCCAAAGGGGAGGACCTCCTCTTTAAGTGCTTTTCTGATGATGGTGTCGATGGATGGCCAAAATATTTTTCGTTTGGATCCCATTCTGAGTGCATGTACGAAAGCAGGGAACACAAACGTCTTGAGGGAGTCAAGTTTCTTCCACGGAGCAAGTGATGAGTCTAGAACCTTGGCCACACAATCGGTAATTTCACCGTCTAGCGCGTGGCTGTGCACTACCGGTTTCCCTGAATAACTGTACGTGCCGGCATCCATAGTGCGGATATGGGTTCACTGGATACTCGGAATAGTTCCTGGCCGACAGTTTTGAAAGTTTTTGGTCATAGTGGAAAAAGGAGCATTTCCTGGCATTGATAGAAAGTCCAAGACGAGCTGCCATGGCGCCAGAGATGTCCAGCGCTTTTTGTAGCGTTTCTGCGTCCTCTGGAAGCAGGACCACGTCGTCTGCATATGCAAGGACAGTGATCCCGGGCACATTTTGTTTGACTCCTTGGCAGAGTGGCACGAAGGTAACATCGAAAGCAGTCCAGATAGCGGACATCCTTGCTTCACGCCTCTGCAGATGTGTAAGCCGAATTTGTCGTTCTGGAAAATCCAGTTTCTCATCCGTCGAGCAATGCATTTGGTGAAGTTTCCCAATGGTTCGATTGATGATTATTGACCGAAATTGCGAGAGGTCTCCAGGTTCCTGTGCATTCGCCTTGTGGATGAGGGTTCTGGATTCTTTCCACTCTGCTGGGATCCTCCTGAGAGCTAGGCATATGTTAAACATGGCACTTAACAGTTTGCATTCAGGGTCCAATTTCCGAAAGGCGGAGAAATGGATACCGTCAGCGCCCGGCGCAGTGTCCTTGCATTGTTTTAGAAAGCTGGCAATGTCTGACTCCGAGAAAGAAAAGAGATCAAGCTCCTCATGCTAAGGGCTTAGTTGCGCGTCCCACGATGGGGCACGAAAGCCTGGTGTGTCACCAAGAAGTTCACTGAAGTAATCATGGACCCTTTCCGGGTTTGCATTGCAAATGTTTGGGGCACCATCCATTATTTGTCGAATAGCACGATGCCTGTTTCTGACGTATAGCCGTTCGAGTGCATGAGGTGACATATTCGATCTCCTTGTGCCAACAGCAGGAACGGAGAAAGGTCGCAAGTACAATTGGCTTCGGATCGCTTGATATGCAATCGAGAGAGACCTTATGCCAAGATCCCGATTGTCCACCGTGGGAACCCCTAGGAGCCTCTCGAGTACTCTCGTAGCATCTCCTATGACTGCACGGGGTTGTGCCATCCCCGAGCTAGGCTGCCTGCGGCTTTCATGGATACGAGGTGATATGAGGGGGGTGGCCGGCTGTTTCGACGGGTGAGTCTCTGCATTCCTGTTCACTCTCGTCTTCCAGAAGCACGAAACGAAAGTCGGTTGCTCGCGGCAATGTCGCACGGCCTCTCGCTCGCGCACTGTGCAATGGCTGCCTTTCGACGTGGGGGTAAGGATGAATTGTCTGGGCAGCGAAGGTCCTGCTCTTGCGTCCTCAGCGGTAATGTACTGTTTTCCATTTCAGATCATGAGGCAGATCAGGCATGGATGGGGCGGTTCGTGCCATCGGGATCGTCGGTTGGAGTAGGAGATTCATCGCTCTCCAGTCCTGTCAGTGTGGAGCGTTCGCAAGTCAGCGAGGGGGAACAGTACGTGCTTGTCTGTTTGGGGTACGAGGGCAAAGAGGCTGGTTCGGCCATGGCATGGGTTGGCGACTGGAATGCAGCGCGTCTGAATCAACGCGTTGCACTCGCAACCCTCGAAAATATGTCTTTTCCTCTGCCCTGGCCAAAGAATCTTAAAACCGTGAGTGGTTGGCGAGCGCTTTACGATGGTAAAAGCTCTTACCACAATTCGACTCCGGGAAGGGGAGTGGGCAGGTTCGATGAAACGGAGCACCCTAGGGCCGCATTTGTGCCTCCCCACGGGTATCGATACGTGCGAGTCGCACCGTCCGAAGATGAGATGTGAACCGCGTACCGTACTCCAGTGAGCCATTTCTAGGTGTCGGCACAGCGAACATAATGTGCTCCTGGGTTGCTGGGTTGTGGTGTTCCAGCTGCATCTCGGTAGTGGACATGACATGCTGCTATTGGTCGGGAGGTGTACGAGAAGAACGTTGTCCTCAGTCAGGACAGCTGGCGGAGCTGGTGCTTTTCTCCAGTGGCAGGCGTTGAGGTCATTTCTCCTGAGCGAGACGGCTCTTGCGCGGTTATCTTCCCTGTGGCTAAAAGAGTGTTAACACAGGGTCTTGAGCGTGACAGGAGTGGGGAGATCTGGGGAACACATCCAGCTGGCGGGAAGACGAGAGCCACGTCAGTTTGGTGTATATCATTCGATCGAGCCAGTTGCTTTTGTCGCTGAAGCGGGGGAATGATAGGGCGCGACTTCCTGCGCTTCCCCTTCTTTCCGTCGACCGCCCGCACGTACGCAGTTCACTCGGGAAGAGTGAGGAGGAGATCGAGGCACCAGCAATGTTACAGTTCACTTCGGGAGAATTTGGTCGAATAGGCCCATTTCTGTTTGCGATGGCGAGGCAACCGTCAGGGTCGAGTGGCCCGAGCTGAATGAGGTAGGAATTGTGGCTGGTTCCTGGCGTTGGAGTCTATCGCTTGATGCTGGGTGCATGAAGTCAGCTGTTTTCTTTGGAGAGTGTCGTGATGAGCACTCGCGGCTGATATCTCCTGGAAACGTCCGTCCGAGTGACCAAGACCGAGGCAGCCGGTGCGATCAGTGCAGGGGGCAGGGAAGAATGTCCGTCCGCACTATCAGTCCGTACTTCAGTGTCGATCAGAGACACATGCATGGGACATTCCGGCTTGTATGCTTGCAGTGGGCGTTGACTGTCTAAAGGTAGCCAAGTGCTTTGTCATCTAATTAGTCATGGGCATGAATGGATTAACGAGATTCCCCCTGTCCCTACCTACTATGTAGCGAAACCACAGCCAAGGGAACGGACTTGGAAAAATCAGCAAGGAAAGAAGACTTCTGAGCTTGACTGTGATCTGGCATTGTGAAAAGACACGAGAGCATAAGTGAGAGGCTAAGTGAGAGATGCAAAGGTATTTTGAAAATTTCCTAGTTTGTAAGAATCGAAAGAAAAATAAGTTAGACCACTTTCCAGCAACTAAACTAGATCGCAGCAATTAAGTTAAAATTTATTACGTTCATCTTAAAAACAAGATAATCGAAAATCACTTTTAGTAACGAGACCGATGTAGATGGCGCCAATAATTTTCGGAAATTTTCAAAATAAAATTTAAAGTTAAATGTTGGTTTTCTCTGGGGAGTAAACAACAAATTCGAGGTTTTAGAGCAAGCGGAATTTTTTAAAAACATATTCATTGTCTGTATAGTAAAAAATAGAACTTTGCAATTTCATACCACGTATTACGCGTTAAGTAGCAACGCGATCACGTAATTCCAATTTTCCATGTTTTCCAATTGCAAATTATTTATTTCTTCAACTCAAACAGGGATACGACGATCTCAAAGGCCGATAATTTGAACACAAAGTGTCAAATTATCGGGCAGGCGCAATATTACGGGAAAAACAGTCAAAAGGAATGGTCCTACCTTTCCGTTGATACTATACAAAACACTTGAAAATTGATGTTTTGAGTTCAATAAACTTAGAACAAGAAATATTTGGGTCCCGAATGGACCAAGTTCTTGCAAATTGCAAAAATGCTTACAGAATCTAGGGATTATTTAGTCGCAAAAACGATTTCACAGAGTCAACAACGGAGCGACGCGGAAACACGTCCGAACGCGGCGACGATGACTTTTAGTTAACCACGTTTTCATTTGTACAAAGAAGTTCTTAAAGGGGGATTAATCTTGGGGACACGCAAGTGTTCACCGAGGACGAGGAGTTCGAAAGGGGAAACTACATGATAGGCTCAAACTTCGATTAGGTCCCGTTAAGCCGCCCTGCACCATGAAAAAATTAAAATGAGCCGCCGGTTTCAGCTCCTGCGCTGCAGGTTCACCAGCGGTAGTCGCTGAAGGACGGGTTGTGTTGTGGTCAAAGTAGATATCCCTCTCTGCTCGGATCACTGAGCACACGATTCTAGGGCGTATCGCCTTTATTTCCTGCGTGCCCAGGCAAAGACAGCTGAAAACTGCATGGTTGTTTGGGTGCCAGATCCCAAGCTACCCGACAACGAGCGCATCTACCTTGACCCGGAGACCCTGTGCCTGGTATTCCCTGCTGACTTCCTGGTATTCTTCCACTTTTGGCTTAGCTCCGTGCTGCATTCATGGCGTCGCGTGGATTCTCGAACGATATGGTGATGTTCACAATCAGCATACGGCAACCGTATGTCGCAACAATGTCTGGTCTAAGGGAACTGTTGATCGTCGGGTCAGATCGGTCTATGGCGAGGTGGCGACATTTTGGCCGAGCAAACTGGTCAATGATATCGAGAACTTGATTGTGCTGTGCCGGGATACGTGTAGCTAAATGTCTTGTGCAATGGCACAGCACGTGGAACAGGGTTTCCCTGGTGTACGGGCAGTGACGACAAGCCTCGTGTAAACCTGGACGCTTTCGGTTTCCATTGAGGAACAGTTGGTTCAAGCGGGCTCGATGGATAAAGCGCCAGTCACAGAAACGTATGAGCTCTGAGCGCTCGCTGAAGGGCATAGATCCCAAGTGCAGAACCAAGCAGTCCATTATACCGCCCTGATCCGGTTTGGATCGAAGAGCCTCACTGCGATTGAGGCGACGCAAGCCTCGAACGGGGCGAGTAACGACTTTACGGTCGGTCTCGCGAATAGTCTTTAAGGCCAGCTCAGTCGACATTTGGCCAGGTTCTGTGACCCATTGGAGTTGAAGTCTCTTGGAGGCTTAGCGTTCACGGCAACAATAGTCTGCGGGTTCCCCCGATAAAAGGTCAAATGTGAGATGGGTTTCACCATTAAGATATCCCGCTGTAAGGGCCGTGGAAGGTTCTTGCCTTACTTTCCTGCGTACAGTTTCATAAAGTGAAGCCGATGGCATTACTTTAATGAGTGGGTGCGGACAGGAAAGGAGCTTGAAGGTTGAGTCAACGGCCATGATATCGGCCTCTTCCTCCAGAAGCATCAGGCCGAGACCACCGCGAGCTACACTATCATACAGGTATTGTCTAGACAAGACTTGCGTAAGGGGGAGGATCTCTTCCTTTAGAGGATCTCTTCCTTCCTAACCAAGGAATCCAATGCAGTCCAAAATGATTTAGGCTTTGATCCTATTCGCATCGGATGCACTATCGAGGGTAAGATAAAAGTCTTCAGTGCATCAATCTTTTGCCATGGTGCTAGTGAAGCATCGAGCACTTTAGCAACGCTGGAGAGAATGTGTGCAGTGCTTCGCTATGGATGGCATCAAACCCGACTGGTTTCCCTGGATAACTGTGGGTGGCAGCGTCCGTAAGTGCAGGCATGGGTTCACCTGCCACTCGGAAACGCTGCTTGCCAACAGTACGCAGGGTGCTTGGGTCGAGGTGGAAGGATGCACACTTTTGGCATTGATGCTCAATTCAAGTCGACTGGCCGTCACAGAGGCACAGTCAAAACCTGTTTGCAAGGTCTTGGGGTCTTCAGTTAAAAGGACGAGGTCATCAGCATACGCAAGCACACGTACCCCTGGAACACTATTTGACGCTAACACACAAAAACTCAAAGGCAATGTTAAAAAGAATGCCTTAGAGGGGTAACCCTGCCTGAGACCTCTGGTAACTGCGATAGATGATGTCAACCCTTCGGCGGTGACTACCTGGGTGCTATAATTTGCGTACATTTGGCAGATCAGCTGAACAAGGCCATCGCCAGCAGCAGCACACTGAAGGGCACAAAGGAGCTGAGGGTGGAAGATGGAGGCAAAGGCATCATTAAGGTCCAGCTAGGCTACACACTGCGTGCGATGGTGATGCTTGCTGTAGACCATGTAATGTCGGAGCATGAGGCTATCCTCCAGGACACCGTCGTATGGCAAGAATCCTTTTTGGTGCGGGTCAAGGATTTTATTATGAAAGATCCACACAAGTAAACACCAGGCGAGGCACTTGGAGAAAGTTTTTCCAATTGTCCTCCTGATAGTAATTGAAGGGAATTGAGAGGGGACATCCGACTGATCAGCTTGTGCCTTCGGAATGAGGGATGTCCGGGACTCCTGCCACTCCGGCAGAATACGACGACGGGCAAGGCAAAGGTTAAATATAGCCTCCAGAAAGCGGCACTGAGGATCAAGGAAAGAGAATGCCGTATAAGAGATTTCGTCAGAGCCTGGCGCAGTGTACTCGTAAAAGCATAAGGCAGCTGGCGATTTCTTGAGGAGCAAAAGAAAACATGTCCACCTGTTCGCAGTCCGAGCCAACGGTGGAGTTTCTACTGATAGGTCGGAAGCCAGGCGTAACTGCAAAAAGTTAGAGAAACTAAGCCTCGCCTTCCTGCCAATTAGCATGGCACTTTAATGAGGGACCTTCAAGGAGGAGCGTAGTAGCTGGACAGAGGTCACGATTACATAATATTTCGTGGAATCTTGGAGACATGGTAGCTCGTCTTGTGCGAGCCTCTGGGACGACAAAACGGCGAGGACCCAAAGCGCTCTGTATAGTGCCATTTGCGTTGTTGAGCGCACGTATCGCTAAGCCCCACCTACCTACCGTGAGCGCTTGCGAGCTGAGAGCTTCTAGTAGCCAGGTGGACTCTTCCAGCGCTTTCGATTGAGTTCTGCCAGTAGTTTCTGTTTCTGGATGCAGATGTTTCGGGAGGATGCATGCGTGAGCGAGCAGGGGCAGCACTGCTGTCGCGTGCAATAAGAAATTCACTCTCACTGCAGAAAGTTATTCGCTGGCGTGAAAACTTTGCGCGCGACGGTCCAGCATCCCGAAATCTGGTTACATGCCTACTGCGGGTGGACGCCCTGCCACTCCTGAGACGCATCAGGTGTTGTAGGTGAAGTCCAGTTAGCCGACCGGTGATCTAAAGGGCTCATGGTGAGGAGGAGGAAGCGAAAGTTCGAACGAAGCATGGGCAGACGAGTGGGTGGTAGCGCAGATGGTGCCGCCCTCTGTCCTCGCAACCCTCGCATATAATTTTTTTCCTCAGCCTTGACGAGCGATTCATGCCAGCGAGAGTGGTTGGCAAGAGCCTTCCGATTGCGGAAGTGCTTACCACAGTTCAACTGAGGACAGGAGAGTGGGGCCGATTCTATAAAGCAGACTGCCCGAAAAACGCAAATGTGTATCCACACTGGGCTCGATACGTGCATGTTGCACCGTCCGCAGATTTGATGGAAACCACGTACCGGGATCCAATAAGCCATCATGAGGTGGCGGCGCAGCGATCCTAAGGTGCTTTTGGACTGCTGGGTGGTGGTTCGCCATCGACATCTCGGCAGTGGAGATGCCATTAGGGGGCAGTGAGGAGATCCACAAGGAGCACATCGTCCTCAGTCAAGACGGCTGAATCGGCCGCAGCATCCGTAGTGGCAGCACTTTCCGTGTGGGCGTTTTAGGAAGAAGTGAAACCGGCACGATCACCTGCCGTACAGCTGAAACGCAGTCTGTCTGAGCCCTCTGGTGCGACGCAGGCTGATCTCGAACGTGTGCAGTCAAGACTCCGATCAACAGTTGTGTTGTGTGTTCGTGTCTCTTTCAACGGTGTGGTTCCTTTTTACCGTCCAATTATAATCACTGAACGAGGTTGTTAGCGCCTACCGCGCCGATTTCCAACTGCGCGTACGTATGGCGTGTGAACTGGAGAAGGAGGAGGAGTCGATCGTGGCACTATCACGGTGACTCAGTACCTCGGAGACAGTTGTTGAAGGAGGTCCATCCCAGTCTGTTTGGGAGAGGCGACCATAGAGGTCGAGTGTTCCCATACGGAGGAGTTTTGGCCCTCTGTGAAATAATGTTGTGGGGAAACAGAATCGAACATTGGATGGAGAAAGCGTTCAATATCTGCAGCCGAGAGTGGGGTGACTAACACTCTAGGCTGATATCAAGTGAAAACATGAGAACAGTCCTAGACGTAGACAGGCGGCCTGAGGACAGTAGGGAATAGCAAGAAAGATCCATCTATGGTGTCAAAAATCGGCGGTATTTCTACATCAAGTAGAGATGGTACAGCCGATGAGGAGTCGGAACACATGACTATGAGTTCCGTTAGGGGTGCTCGTCGATTGTGGACGTGGTGTGCTCTGGTTGCCAATGCGTGGCGTACCAAACCAGTTGAGATCTTCTTGAGCAGAGTCAGCTCAGCTAGATGAAGAGTCAAAAGTCGTCTTAGTCCCATGAATTGGGCAAGTCAATGGAGGGTGCACAGTCTTCATGGTCGTCATTCGCATCCCCGGAGGCGTGGTTCACATTTAGGTATTTTCATTTATAATGGGATGTTTGCAGTAAATGGCGCCCAAAGGAGGCGTTGCACTTCCAAGAGCAAAATTGGAGAGTGAGAATCATTTCGGAATGGGGCGTTGGAGGGCAGTATCATAGGAGATTGTTCACCGCCTGACTGATGCTTTCATTCTTGTAACACTGAGAGCAAAAGGAATTGCAGACGGAAGATGTACACCGTGAATACGGTTTAAATGAGCCTTGAAGTTGGGCAAGCGATTGCGGAGATCTGTCGCGGTCGTGGCGAAGGCTCAACCAGGCAAAGGACTGAACACAGGGGCGTGAGTGGCATGCGAAGTCCATAGTTCCCTGTACACTGATGACACGCAGTGGAACGGCGGCATAATTTGAAAATGGCGAGGGACGCTACGGGAGATCACATGTTAGAGCACGCAACAGCTAATAGGTAATCGCGCTCAGTCTTATGCCGATTCTATTAGCCTTCTCGCCAAGACGACCAATTCAATCGGCATAAAGGGACGCCACTGCCTCCTTTCCCGTCTTAGTTGCTTTCTGGTTCAATCCATAGCAGCAAATGGGGAGGGAGTGTAATTTTTTCCACTGTAGCCACAGTTTTAATGGAAAATCCAGAAGAATCATTGGAGAGGTCCAGTATGGTGTTGGGGATCACAGAATGAAAATTCACCAGGGTTCACACAAAAACCAGAAAAATAGCAACATCACTGGAGATTTGTCCATTTATGGCCTACCACTTGATTTCAAGTCTTTTCGTGGCTTCAGGAGCATGGACCAGTACTTAGCTGGGTCTCTCGATGAAACCTCAAACGGAAGATTAAAGTCTCCACTGAGATATTTTGATACAAGTGACATCGAGAGCTCTCGTTTCGCTTTTCTGCGAACATTCTTGGAGAAGAATGCCCACGCCATTTCCCGAAATATGGGATTCTGGAAGGAGAAAAATGTTTCAGGGCAGAGTCTACTTTCAGAATATAGGCCTATTATGGCAAAAAAGGAGGCCAAGGGAACCTCGGGTAAAAGTACCATAAAGGTATCTTATGAAGGAGGCCTGGTTAAGGATGAGAATCTCTTTCTTTAGGGCTTTCTTGATTAGAGAGTCTAGGGCAGACCAAAACGATTTGGGTTGAGAGCCCATACGCATCCGATGCACGAGTGAGGGATGAATAAACTTCTTGAAGCCATCCATTTTTTGCCAACTAGCGGGCGGTTCATCCAATAGTTTCGCCACGCTTGAGAGAATGCCTTAATCGAGTGCCTGACTGGATTGCATCGAAGCCGACCAGTTTCCTTAAGTAGCTGTAGGTGGAATGGGTGTATGGGTTCTGAGTGTGTGGGTTCACCTTAAACTCTAAAGCGCTGCTTGGAGAAGCGACAGCGAGGATTGGAAGTGTCGTAATGATACGATTTGAACTTTGTGGCTACGGTGGATAAGAATCGACCCCCGCGCAGTTGCTGCTATGGATTGCACCAGGAAGAAACTGAGACGGAAAGGAAGGTTATGGCGCCCCCTTAGGCCGATTATAATTGTCGTCTCGGTGGGCGCGGCTACTTATTAGCTCTTGCGTGCGCTAAGACATGGTCTCCAGTAGCGTCTTTTGTCATTTTGAAATTATGCCGCCGTTTCACTGCGTGCTATCATTGGACAGAGAAATATGGATTTCGCTTGCTATCAAAGCCCCTGTGCCAAGCCTTTGCCGGGTTGCACCTTTGCCACGACCGCGGAAGATGTATGTAATCGTGTTCACAACTGAAGGGCTCATTTGGACCGTATTCACGGTGTTCATTTGCAGTCTGTACGTTTTTTTTGCTCTCAGTGTCACCGGAATGAAAGCACCAGCCAGGTGTTAAACAATCACCGATCTTACAACCTTACAATGCCCCTTTCCGAAATGCTCCTCACTATCCAATACCGCTGTTTGAAGTGCAACGCCTACTTTGGACGCCATTCACTGCAAAAATCTCATTATAAATAAAAACACCTAAATGTGGACCGTGCCTCCAGGTATGCGAATGATGCCTAAGAAGACTGTGGACCATCCATTGACTTGCCCAATCCATGGGATGAAGACGACTTCTGACTATTTATCTAGCTCAGCTAACTCTGCTCAAGAAGCTCTGAACTGGTTTGGTACGCCACGCATTGCAACCAGAGCACCTTACGCTTACAATCGAGGAGCACCCCTAACAGGGAACTCATAATCATGTGTTCCGACTCCTCATCGGCTGTACCATCTCTACTTGATGTTGAAATACCGCCGATTCCTGACACCATAGATGGATCTTTCTTGCTATTCCCTACTGTCCTCAGGCCGCCTGTCTACGTCTAGGACTGTTCTCATGTTTTCACTTGATATCAGCCTAGAGTGTTAGTCACCCCACTCTCGGCTGCAGATATGGAACGCTTTCTCCATCCAATGTTGGATTCTGTTTCCCCACAACATCATTTCACAGAGGGCCAACACTCCTCCGTATGGGAACACTCGACCCTTCCGATTGCCTCCTGCGCACCAATTGGGATAAACCTCCTTCAACAACTCTCTCCGATGTAATGTCACCGTGATAGTGCCACAATCGCCTCCCACTCCTTCTCCAGTCCACCTGGCATAAGTACGCGCATTTGAAAATGAACGCGGTGAGCGCAAAGAGCCTCGTCCGATTATTTTCCTGTTCCAGAGGTCAAAAAGAACCATACCGTTGAACGAGGCGCAAACAGACAACGCAACTGACGATAGCCGTCGTGACTGCACACGTCAGATCTCCTAGCCTGCGTCACGCCATTGGTCGCGGACAGACTGCATTTCAGCTGCACGGCAGGTAACCGTGCTGGTCTGGCCTCCTGAAGCAGCCAGCATGGAAACTCCTCATGCTACGCACGCTCCGCCCGCTCCAGTTATATTGACTGAGGATGTGCTATATGTGTATCTTCGCACTGCCACCCATATCGCATGTCTCCTGCCGAGATATGAATGGCGAACCACCACCCAGCAGTCCAAAAGCACTTTAGGATCGCCGCCCCGCCATCTTATGATGACGCATTGGATCCCGGTACGTGGTTTCCATATCTGCGGACGGTGCAACATGCACGTACCGAGCCCAGTGTGGATACACATTTGCGTTTTTCGGGCAGTCTGCTTTATAGAATCGGCCCCACTCTCCTGTCCTCAGCCGAACTGTGGTAAGCACTTCCGCAATCGGAAGGCTCTTGCCAACCACTCTCGCTGGCAGACTCGCTCGTCAGGGCTGAGAAAAAACAAATTATATGCGATGGTTGCGAGGGCAGCGGGCGGCATTATCTGCGCTACCAACCAGTCGTCTGCCCATGCTGCGTTCGAACTTACGCTTCCTCCTCCTCACCTTGAGCCCTTTACATCACCGGTCGGCTAACTGCACTTTACCTACAACACCTGATGCGTCTCAGGAGTGGCAGGGCGTCTGCCCGCAGTAGGCATGTAACCAGATCTCGGGATGCTGGTCCGTCGCGCGCAAAGCTTTCACGCCAGCTAATAACTTCCTTTAGTGAGAGTAAATTTTCTGTTGTTCCGTCCTCCGCCCGTAGTTCCCGGTTGGATGTATTTAGGGAAAAACGCATAGGCGAACTCAGTTTCACCGGAAGTTGTGCTGCCCATGCTCGTTCGCCTAGAATCCCGGGAACTAATCTAAGAACGCAACTGATAGGTCTGGATGGGACCATGAGGATAGTTGATGCTCTGAGCTCGAAAGCATTCACCGTGGACTGGTGGGGACCAGAGATGCCTGTGCTTAACACTACGTATGCCTTTATACAAAGCACTTTTGGTGTTCGCCACTTGTGTTGCCTTCGGCACGTTCTGCGCAACCAAACATGTCGCTTAGATCACTGCAAAGGCCGTCTTCGGAGTCGTCGCTGAGCTATTGTACTCTTTCTCGACGGTTCCCGTTAAGTGCAGTGCCAGTCGCTTCGACACCAAGCAATAATTTTCCACTGTTCACTGCTCAGCAGGGCTTTCGCACTGCTTCTTGGGACGATGTACTTGTTCCTGACTATGAGCCTATTGACATATCTCCCTTTGACCCCCATGGGATCAACAGTTGCCTGCGGTTATGCGATCATTGCACCGGGAGCAGATGGAATTCCATACTTGACGTTCCGCCGAATGGATCCAGAATGCTGGTTCCTTGTTGCCATATTCAATATGTCTCGCTCACCGTTGCAACCCCCCCAATGGAAGAAACCTCGTACCACCATCATTCCCAGAGCACAGACCGAGCAATTGGATAATTTTTCCCAGTTGCACTTAATTGCAATCAGCCGCACAATAGGCAAAATATTTGCCATGTACCTTGCTCGACGGTTACGTGAGTGGATATTCCAGCAACACATCTTAGGCCCGCATCATATAGCTTTCTTGCTGTATGCCCGTGTCTTAGAGCATAACTACATGCTCCGACACCAAATGGACTACAGCGAGCTGTATTATCGCTCGCTGTGTTGCATGGCTCGACCTGAAGGATGCTTTCGCCTCGATCCCACACCCGCAACTCCTAAGTGCCTTTCAATGTGCAGGTGCTGGCGGTAGAATTGTGGAACTAATCTGTCAAATGTACTTTGATAACAGAACGCTAGTTGTGACTGGTGAAGGATTAACACCGCCTATTGCTGTGACACGAGGAGTAAAACTAGGCTGCACCCTATCAGGCCTTTTTTTTAACATATTCCTGGAACGTATGTGTATGTGTGAAACAGCGTTCCTGGGGCAAATGTTTTACCCTACGCCGACGATCTCGTCGTCCTGGCGGAAGACTGAGACATCACAAAAGCGCTTGACTGCGCTTATGCCATAGCCAGTCGATTTGGAGTGCACATAAGTGTCAAGACGTGCGCCTCTTTCCATAACGAGCCTCCCACACCTCGAATTGTTGGCAAACAGCGCTTTTAAGTCGTGGTGGAGGAAACGAAGGAAAAAACCTGTTAATGGCATCTGATTTCTGCCAAAGGGGAAGATGACATTCGAGGAACGCTTGTAGCTTGTTGCATCGTTTGCATAGGCAAGAGGAAGAATTTAGGGATGCAGTTGTGAAACACTTCATGTAAATGTTTGACAGCAATTTGGAATAATAATCCACTGAGTTGACAACCTTGTTTAACTCCGGCGTAGATCAAAACAGGTTTAGAAAGTTCTGTAACGGTGCATATACTGCTAGAATGTTCAGTGTACATATCCTTTATAATAGGGAGCAAGTAATCACCAATTCCAAAGTGCCGCAAGGAGGAAAGTATAAGGCCGTGGGGAACAGAAGCGAAGGCATCTTCGAAGTCGAGCCAACAAATACAGAGATTTCGATGATGCACCCTAGCGCGTTCTAACATGGAAGCAAGGAGAAAGTTTTGATATAGAACGCCGAAGTAGGGTGAAAAACCTTTTTGGTGGGGACCGAGGATTAAATTTTCAAAAATCCATGAACGCAAAACATTCTTACAAATCCTTTGTACTTTGTTGATCATAGTATTGCATTTTTTATTGATTCGATTAGTCCATAATTAATGATTTCTTACATGTCTTTTGTTGAATCTTTTATGACTATTTTTGGTCATCAATACATGATGTAAACGTCTGCTTTTTCGAAATTATTTAGATATCAAGCATCGTATTTGTTGTGGATATGTTTGGCTATGGTTGTCTTCCCTGAGTTCCCTTGATAATCTCTGCAGCGGTGCATGTCTCTTCCGTTGAGTTCTTCGTGCAATATGTAGAGTAGATTTTCTTGCTATATTTCTGGTATTTTTCCTTGCATGAAATCGTCTGTGGAATCCTGTGAATCTTATGCAGTCATTTATAAATATTATGTGTTTGTCGTATATTTCTGGTTTTTAGTGCCATATCTGCTTTTCTTTTTTCCTTGTAAATCATTTTTGTCGAAGGAATTATTAATTGAGGATTGCTTGGAGAGGTCCTTTCATTCGAATAAGCAGACGTGTTGCTTATGGTTCTTTGAAATTTTACAAAGAGGCACCTTATATATACGGTTATGAGAGAGGGCGAAGATTGGGAGTATTTGAGTTAAGAGTGTTTATTGAATGTGGAGGTCTGGCAGAAATAGGTTCAAGAAATGCCAGGCCGTTTTCTTGAACTTCGAAAACTGAGAATCTGTTCGATGTGAGGATTGGTGCGAAAGAAGCAGTAGAATAGACACCTCAATTGCGCTCTGCCCAGGATCTGTTTGTGCCTTCTCAAGTGATTTTGAGGACCTCTGGAGGAGGTAAAAGAGGAACATTTTGGTGCGAGCATTTATAAACAGAAGGATTGGGATTGACGTAAGGAGGGGATGGCTTTCGATTATTCCTGAAACATATATGGTGTTCAGTAGGAAGCGTTAGAGTGGAATAAGACTCTTGGCAAATAAGATCATGAGTATGCAACAGAAGTTTATGATGAAGTTTCAGGTCAGTACCAGCTTCAGAGTACCAAGTGTTCTCGACTCCATGGTTCTCGCACACCATTTACAGGAGGATATAACGCACTTAAGTGCGCTGTTTACAGGAAATTTTACATCAAGGTGATTGTTACGGGAGAGGATAATGTCATTGTGCAAGAGAGAAACGAACAGACTTGCTAATGTAGGAGTGGTATTTTTGGAAGTACTTTCTGCAGCATCGAATTCTCAGCAGAGGGATTCATAGTGGGGGGATTGCAAATTGCCGAAAAAGACAATGGTAGGATTGCCCATATGGAAGAGAAGAGGAAGTAGATTGGAAGCGGTCATCCAAGGCGACGGGAATGTTGAATTTTGCCTTGCAGTACTACTTGAAAGTAGAGGCGCTTCCAAAGTATAATCAGGAAAACCAACCTCTTACTGACTTAGAACTCTCCCTAAAAATTGCAAACATAAAAGGTGCTTACCAAGGTAGCACGTTCTTCCTTTTCAATTTCGAGGAGACTCGCAGGAACGCACTAGCAGGTGCACCACAACTCCGGCACAACAAGCAGAAGACGGAACTGGAGCTAAAGCTCCAGTTGTTCCAATGTTAGAAGTCCGAGGCGACCGTTCCTACGCGGAGCGCACAAGGCCTTGAAGCGGACTCGAGCCATCCCGTTGCCCCAAAGGGCGATGAGGAGGTCCTTCGTCCGCTGTATGATTCGCTCAGTGGGTGCGCTAACAAAAAGTAGGGAAAAGAGGAGACGAGCCGCGAACGTGTTCCAAACCGCAGACCGTTCAGGAAAAACCTGCAGCCTTGTAACAAGCCGATCGCCGTCTGGACATTCTAGAGTCAGGCGGATCACGGTCCCGCAGGGGAATAGAACCCCAATGGTACACCAAGGTACTCAAAGTACCTCACCGTGGGGATCCCCAAACGGGCCCAGTCCTGCTGCCCTGCCCACTCCGCACCAACTGGCCTCACGGACGACTTCGCCCTGTTCACCGTAAGCCCGGTTCCTCGTTTCAGGAGGTCGAAGAACTTCTCGACCTCCGAAGCCGGGGTGGACATAGGGAGCAGCAGAAGTAGGTCGTCCGCATATGCCGAAAGCGCAGGTATACCGACGCAGTCGAGCGGCGAGTGCGCTAGAGGTTCCCTCTACGCTCTCAGTATAAACTTAAAGTTGGAACTCAAGAGCAAGGAGCTAAGGCTGTCTTTTTGCCGTATCGCACGCTGTACCGGCACTCCATGCACGGTTTGCACGCTGAAAGTAAGATTATTTAGCGCGTCGCGCCAGCTGAAGCGCAGATAGGCCAATATTGAAGCAAAGAAGACCGAGAGTTCCAGAAGCTCCAGAAGGAGATTCTGGTCGACGCAATCGAATGCTTTTCGCAAGTCGATTGCGACCGCAAGGGCTCTTTGACCCGACCATCGGAACCATGGCTGACGGACTCACCAGAATTCCGGCTGCGAATCAAGCCCCTTCCATGTTGGAGATGCAAGCAAGTGGAAGCGTGGGACAGGTTAGCGTCCACGTTTTGCTCGGGAACACCATATGTTTGTTCCGGGCTAAATGAGGCGTATGAAACCGGTCCCTGGCGCTCAGCCTAAATTTTAGCATTTCAGTTGGCATCCGCATTCACTATTGTGATGGAACGCCAGTTGTTCATGCTCATCAGATCTCCTCCCTTAGGGAGGAGCCGCACCTTTTCCGAACGAAACGACTCGGGAACGTCACCTGTTTCGCGTATGAGCAGGGTGATTTGTACCGGGGGAGTAAGCTCAGCTGCGAAAGTTAGAGAAAACTCCGCGGACAGGCCGTCCTCCCCTGGAGCCTTTTGCCTTTTAAGCTTGCCGATGGCCAAGATGATCTCGCTCATCGCGAAAGTCTCGTCGAGGAACTTTTTGCCCTCCTCCCCGATCGCTTGAGAGCCTTCCGGAACCAGAAGTCGTAATACATCCCGCGCGGGAGGCGTTCTTGCTTACAGGGAGGCGTGCGGACGTGTTTTTTCTGCGCTCCTGCCGCAGAAGTTTGCGAAACTTTTTCTTTAGTGTGTTTGTGAGTGGTGCATCGTCGGTGTCCCATGGCAGGAATGCCTGAGTACACCGCGATGGAGATCGGAAGGGGAAGGGCCTGTTCCTCTTCCCAACCCACGCAGGTGGGGGCAGCCATACCCAAAAAGGAGGGGGCAACGGCAACCTTGAAAAAGGAGGCAACTGCCCCCACGGAAGCGAGGGCAAATGCTCCATTGAAAAAGGGGTAAAGGCCCTTTGGGAAATAGGGTGCAACCGTTCCCTTGAAAAAGGATAAGCGAGTCATTGGATCCGTTTGCTGCGACAAAAGACCTGGAGCTCCGTGGTTGCAGCGCCATCTCCTGGGCAGTAGCAGAACAGCGCGCCTACCTGGAACAAGGATACAAGCCGTCCTTGATTTACAAGGCAGGAAATCTGTTTGTTGGTAATATTGCCTGCAATTTCGAGAGGAAATTGCAGCGACTAGATGTTAAAGAGTAGGAACTGGAAGGTCTTTTAGTGTTCAGTGAGGGCCAGCGGGTGGAGCTCACTTGCAGAGATGCAAGCCTGGTTGAACGTCTGCTGAATACCCCCTCATGCTGGAAGGCAGAATGGTCTTCCCTGTAAACGAGGATCGCTTTGTGGTAGCGCATCATACGGGAGTATCCCTCCGCATGTCAAAAACCGGCGTAAAGGAGGAATTAAGTAAATTGGGTACGGTACACGCGGTATGGACCAGGCAGAACATCTTCCAAAGTTACGGAAGACTGTTCAGTGGCATGGCTGCAGCGCGTGACCGTCCACGAAAACGGTGAACTGCCCCATGAACTCGATGTCGGCAACGAGGTCGTCGACGTCTGGTACGTGGGCAAGCCCAAGTACTGTGGACACTGTGATGCCACAGGGCACCTGAAAAAGCGGTGCCCTCACATCCAGTGTTTCCACTGTGGAGAGAAGATCCACCTCCGCAAAGTGTGCCCGAAGCGCGAACCCTTGGCTCCCGCTGCCTTGAAAAAGGCCAAAGGGAAACGCGCGGGGGCCACGGAAAAGCCTGCGAAGGCACCCGTGAGACGGAACCCACAGCCGGAGCTTGAGCCCGTGCAGCAAACGCCGGTCGTGGAATCTACCGACGACGCTGAAAAGAGCGAAGGCTGGCAGAAGGCGAAGCCTAAAGCCAAGAAAATTAAGAAAACCGAAGGGTCGACAGCGGAACCCGCGACGTCTCCTTTAAATAGGAGACAACGCCGCGCGTTGATCCGCGAATGTTCGGTCGCTTTGGAGCGTGTGGAGGTACCCGAGACCGCCACCGGGGGAAATATCCCCCGCGTCGACGCCGACGATAACGCGATCACGGAAGGCGAACCCTCTGTGCAAACAGAGGGGGAACCGCGTGACGCGCTCGCCGCTATCGACGAGGTTGCCTTCCAGCAGGCGGCGGAAGAGCTCTTGACTCACAGTGCCCACTGTGGGCACTGTGATGCAACAGGGCAGCTGAAAAAAAGGTGCCCTCACATCCAGTGTTTCCAATGCGGGGAGAATCGCAATCTCAGGAAAGTGTGCCGAAAGCCTGAAACTCTAGCGCCCTCTGCCTTGAAAAAAGGTAAGGGGGAACGCGTGGAGAAAACAAATAACCCTACAGAGTCAAAGGAAAGGCTAAGCAAAAAGCCAGAATCCCAATGCTCCCTGCAATCGCCGGTCAAGGAAAATTTCGACGACGCTGCAGGGAGCAAGGGATGGCACAAGGCGGAGCCGAAAAGCAAAAAAATTCGAAAAACCTAAGAACCGACAGCGGAACCCGCGACAACTCCTTTGAATAGGAGGCAACGCCGCGCTTTGCTCCGCAAATGTTCGGTCGCTTTGGAGCGCGTGGAGGTACCCGAGACCGCCACCGTGGGAGATATCGCCCGCCTCGTTGCCGCCGGAGTCGCAATCACGGAAGGCGAACCCTCTGTGCAAACAGAGGGGAGCCAAGCGACGCGCTCGCCGCAATCGAGGACGGCGCCTTCGAGCAGGCGACGGAAGAGCTCGCGGCCGAACTCGCGGAGCGTGAGAACGGCGGGCGAAAGGCCTTGCGAAGGCCGGCCGCAAGAAAGGCACCTCTGATAGGTGACCAGGACCCGGATGCCGGAAGTGTTTTCCCCCGCAGAGGCGCCTCCGAATAAGACTGGGTGGAAGTCCAAGAATCCAAAAAGGCGCATCCTGACGAAGAAGGAGGGGGACGCACCGGCAGCCGAGGGGGAATCCGGCAGCGTGGGAACGGAGGGAGGGATTTTCCCACCCTTTGCCACCGAGCAGCTGGCCGACCCCATGGAGGATGGGGAGCAGGTAGGACATTGCCTCCCCCTGCCACCGCCAGGCGGACGTGTTTTCCCTTCGCTCCCGAGTGAGTAGCAGGAAGCGGGTTTCATTGTGTGTGGTGTATAGTGCACATCGTTGGTGTCTGATGGCATTCTTGTCTGAGGACACCACGATGGTGGTAGGTGTGGGGGAGGCTTGTCCACCCCCACAGCCTACAGAGTCAGGGGCGTCCGCCCCGGAATCACTTTCGCCGCCGAAGGCGAGGAGCTGGAGCGCCATGGTTGCCGCGCCTAGCGTGGCAACTCTGGCTAAACAAGCCGCTTAAAGGGCCGCCGGATACAAGCCATCGCTTGTCTATCAGGTAGGCAATCTGTTCGATGGCAAGACTGAACGTACCTTCACGAAGGCACTGCAGTCTGCAAACATATTGGAGCAAGATCTTGACGGCCTCTCCGTCCTCAGCGGTTTTCAGCGGGTCGAGGTTGTATGTAAGGATATCACCTTGGTTCAACGCCTGATCACCGACCCGCTGATGGTGGATGGTCGCAAGATCTTGCCGGTGACGATGGACCGCTCTGTAGTGGTCCATCCTACGGGAATGACCAGCCGCATGACGCGGTCAGCGGCTGGTGATGAGTCAGGAAAGCATGCAGAAGTGCACGCATTGTGGCGGAAGCCAACGATTTTCGAAGGCTATAATGGTCTTTTCGGTGGCTAGGCTGCAGCACGTGTCACCTTTAGAGGGTGGTGACTGACCCCACAAATTAGAGGTTGCGAATGAACCCGTCGATCTCTGGTTCGTGGGCAAACCCCGTTACTGTGCCTACTGAAATGACACTTGCGCAAGCGGTGCCCGAATATTGTGTGCCACCTTAGCAGGGTCAAAGGACACGTTCGTCGTGTGTGCCCTAAACGTCCCACCCCGGTGCTGCCCGCTGCCAAAAAAGCGCAGGCAAAGAAAGCCAAGAAGTCGAAAGACCGCAACGTGAAACTGGGTGGCCCAGCTGGCATCTCCTCTTCCTACCAAACAGGCGTCGGATTAAAAAACTCCAGAGGACGCAGGAATGGAGAAGAGATGCAAGCTGCTTAAAACCAGGAAAGAGCCCAAAAAAGGGCCTCAAGAGAGAAAGGAGAAAAAGGCGGAAAGACAGACGGCCGGGAAGTCGTAAAAACTTATACCGCTCTCAAAAACCGTCCGCGAGTGCACGGTAGCACTGGAGCGCGTCAGCGTTCCCGAGGCTGTCACCCGGTGTGACGAGCCTCCCCTCGCCGTTTCCGCCGCGCCCGAGGTTCGCGCTTGCGAATTATTTGTTTGCACAGAGGGTGAGCCGCGCGACGCGCGGACAAAGCCGAGGACGCCGCGTTCGTGCAAGCAGTGGAGGAGCTGGCGGCCACGCTGGCCGAGCGTGAGAACCCCTCGCGCAAGGCCGTGCAAAGGCCGGCTCCGGCGAAGAAGGCCCTCACAGGTGAGTTATACCTGGGGTCCGGAAGTACATCCTTCTCTTCCGAGGCACCCCCCAGGAAGTCGGGACCCAAGTCCCAGAAGCACAGGAGGCGCCTCCCCTCCATCAGCGAGAAGACTGAAGCCGTCGCCAGCGTGGGAACTTCGGAGGAGGAATTCCCACGCTCGGAAGCCGCCGAGCCGGCCAGCCAGATGGAGGAGGGTGAGCAGGGGGGTGAATTCCCCCTGCAGTCGCCGACCCTGAACAGCCCGTCCCCATAGAGGAGGGCCAACAGGTAGGCGCGACCCCACCTGTGGGTGAACCGCTCGGCGCGCCGTTACCCATGGAGGAGGGCGACCAGGTGCCTTCAGCACCTGACCCTCCTCCACCTATTGTCCCACCTAGCAGGTGGCGGACGCCGCATCGCCACTTTACCAGGATTAACACCTGGGCTCGCCAGTCGCCGTCGGATTCGCGCGGCCTGTTGGAATGTCAACGGGCTGCGCGACGACGGTAGCAGCGAGATACAGCCGACATTCTGCGTGAGCTCGACCTGGCCCTGCTGCAGGAGATTCACGTGATCTCCGCGGCGGACGTCCAGGAGATGGAGAGGATCGCAAGGGGGCGGCTGCTGTGGGAATGCGACGCCCGCCAACCTGTGTTTTCACCCGGATATGCCGGGGCATTTATTCAAAAGAATAAAATGACAGTGGATTGTCGCGTGTTGAACCCAAAGGTCCACCACTACAAAACAGCTTGGTATTTACCGGCGCTATGCCGGAGAGGTCCATCCGATCCGCGGGGGTTGGGAAAGAAAAAAAACAAAAAACAAACAAATAGTTGAAGTATGGGAGGGAGCAAATGTTTCGGGAATGGGAGGGCAGGGAGAGGATCACCGTGCGCGCGGATAGGTCCTCTAGATCCTATTTAGGATCCGTACAAGCTGAGTCCTCTCTGCGCCCAAGTGGCGCCACTTGCAGACGTCTCGGACGAATAGGCGAGTGAACCGTAAGGCGTTGCCGGTTGGCTGACTTCTTCTTCTGGTGGCGTTCCAAGCCGCCACGATCCCTCGAATGCAGCAGAGGACTGCTACAGAAGAGGGGGGGACAAGGCGTCACTACGGAAGAGGAGCCTAAAAACGTCCTTAGGGCCGCATCCGCGCAAGTCCAGGATCGCCGTAAGGCGATCCCATAAAGGGCGGATGGCACTGCACTCGATGAGAAGGTGGGGGAAGGTCTCTTTTTCCCCTCACCGGTCACAATAAGGATCCACAGCCCCCCGGGTTGCGTGATGAAGGCGTGCTTTGAATGGAAGTCCCCAGAGGACCACAAGCAACGCCACATCCTGCCATTTCAGGGGGAGGGATCCACTGTTCCGCCAACCTGTGGCATCGCATTCTTTATGAAGCCGGCATCGACGCTGCCGTGAAGTGCGTGCGCTTTGACGGAGCCGGTCGTGTCGGCTAGCGGATTCTCAGATGGTCCGAGACGATCGACCTCGTCGTGACAAACGTGTACACCCCTAGCGTTCCTGCCATGTTCCAGAAACGTAAAGCGTTCCTGGAAATCCTGAAGCGCGACTGGCTGGTGGAAGCGAACGTGCGCATGACTCACCTGATGGTGGGAGACTTCAACCTCCAACTGCCATCAGGTGAGCCACGCGCACAGGAACGGACGGCTAACGAGTTGTGGGTTGCAATGCGCACGCGCAACTTGTTAGGGGATCTCCCGGAAATGGTCAGCAGCATCGACCACGTCTTCCTGGACGTCGACCTGTGCTCAAGGGTCGGCAAACCGGGTAAAGTTGCGTCGGAGCCTTCTGACCATTTCAGGTTGATATTCGAGGTGTGCCTGCGCGACAAGGGCCCCCCATTCAGGGCGTGGCGTCTGCCTGGGGACTGGACCATTTCAGGTTGATATTCGAGGTGTGCCCGCGCGACAAGGGCCCACCATTCAGGGCGTGGCGTATGCCTGGGGAATGGACGCGACTCTCAGGTGTGAAAGAACACCTTCGCGAATTCCTGAGAGGCGTCACCTTCCGACAACTCAACCATTGGGACCTTTTTAAGGCCTCGGTGCGCGAGTTTTGCGAGGAGTTCCCCTTGCAACGCGTGTCCCGGGGATTCGGGGCTGCCACCCGGGTACGTCCGGCGCGTTTATTTAAAAAACTCTACATCACGTGGTACTAGGTTCCACTAACGGCCACACAACACCGGACCTGCCGGGACGGCGTGACGCTCCTCGGCAGTGGAGGGGGATGGTAGAGAAAACAAAATAAAAATAAAAATGAAGAAAAACAAAAAGAGTTTGGAGAAGGAACAAGGGATCACAATTCACTGGAGGGAGTTCCCATCCTTTGCAGGATGCCCTCTAGGTCCTTCTGCATGCTTCCCAGTTGGGGCCATCTCGCAGCTCTCCGCATGAAGCAGACCGCATAAGGGATGACATCCCTCTCTTTGCATCCACTCCTTCGTCGCGAATGTCGCTCCAGGCCGCCACGATGCACCGAATGCAGCAGAAGGCTGCGAGGGCTGCGGCGGGCTGCAAGACGTCCCGCACGAAGAGGGGCCGAAGAACGTCTTTGGGCGCGCTGCCCATTATGAGCCGGAGCATCGTCCCAATCCGTTCCCGTTTAGGTCGGAGGGCAGCACATTCAACGAGTAGGTGGGTGAGCGATTCCCGTTCTCCACACCTGGCACATTCAGGCCTTACACTTCACCGCGTCCCTGCTTTTAGCTGTGCCTTGCGGGCAAAAAGACGCAGCCAACGAGATGTGCGCTGCTATGCGCACGCTCAACATGTTGAAGGAAATACCGGAAATGGTCCAAAGCGTAGACCACGTCTTCCTTGACGCCGACCTGTGCCCACGGGTCGGCAGACGGGGGGAACTTCCGTCGACGCTATCGGACCATTTCCGGTTGATATTCGAGGTTATGCCTCGCGACAAAGGACCACCATGCAAGGCGTGGAGTCTTCCCGGGGACTGGACGCGCATCTCAGGTGCGGCAGAAGATCTCCGCCAAGTACTGGGAGGCATCTTCCTCCGGAATCCCCAAGACTGGGACCGCATGAAGGCCTCGGTCCGTGAGTTCTGCGAGGAGTTCTCTGTGCACTGCCTGCCCCGGGGATTTGGTGTTGCCACCCGGGTACACCGTTTATTAATAAAGCTCTACAATTGCGGTACCAGGCCCCGCTCACGGCCATATGCACGGGACCTACCGGGACGCCGGGACGCAGCCCGGCGTGGCACTCCCCGGCAGCGAAAGAAGATGGGGAAAAAACAAAAGTAAAAAAACAAAACCACAAACAAACAAAGAGGTTGCAGGGCAGGAAAGGGATCACTGTTCGCTGAAAGGAGGGCCCATCCGTTGAAGGAAGCCCTCGAGGTCTATCCGTATATTCCCCAGTTGGGGCCATCCAGCAGCTCCGCAAGAAGCGTTGGGCATATGGGATGACATCCCTCGCTTGCTGACACACTCCTTCCTTGTTGCTGTCGCTCCATACCGCTACGATGCCTCGGACGCAGCACAAGGCTGCGAGGGCTGCTGCTGGCTGCAGGGCGTCCTTCACGAAGAGAAGCCGAAGAACGTCTTTAGGGGAACTGTCCGTAGGCAGACCGAGGGTCGTCCCGAAACGTTCCCAAAGGGGACGGAGGGCAGCACAATCCACAATAAGGTGGGAGAGCGATTCCCGCTCTCCGCACCTGACACACACAGGATCCACAACTCCTCTTGTCCAGTGAGAGCGGCGTGCGTTGCAGGGTAAACCCCAATGCAACAACAACAACGCCGACTCCTTCCACTTAAGGGCCAGGACCCTGGATTCCCTAAGAAGCGGGAGCCACTTCAGCACATCCACAGGGATGGCCAGCAGCTCGCCCCATCTTAATCCTCGCGACTGGACGCTCAAAATCGTGGCGTACGCCAGTTGATCCAAGGTTTAGCCGCTCATTCTCTTCTCCCGTCCCTTGATGCAGCAGGAGACTTGCCACCTTGGCGTCTGACTGCTGTGAAGCGCCCTCCTCAGGAAGGGCAGCGCCGTAGCCAGGCAGGTAGTCTCTGCTCACGTGCTTCTAGCTGGACTCTCCAGGAGATTCCTCAGAGTGCAGCGGGCGTAGGGGCCGCATCGGAGACGATTCCACGTTACGTGGCTTCTCTGTTTTACCACTGCCCATGTTCCAATATTTTCCTCCAGCCAGGCGGGGGAGTTGGCGGGGCAGCAAACCATCCAGCTGTTTTGCATGGCCGAAGATGCCATGCGCCCGAGATTTAGGCCGCATCTTCTGATCTTCCGGCCGGGGCACAGAAGAAAAGACGTAAGTCCCTCGCACCGGCAAGGTGGACTCTGCCACCTGTCCCAGACGCGAAGCCCATAGCCCTGATATTAACTTGGCGTCCGTATTCACGATCATAATCGGACGCCAGTTCTTTAAATCTCTGTGGTCTCCCCCTTTCAAGAGGAGCCTTACTCTGGCTGACCGAAACGAGGCGGGAACATCGCCTTCGTCTCGAATCAGCCTGATCAACTTGAGCATCAGGGGTGCCAGCTCATCCGCGAAGCTCTGAAACAACTTCGCAGGTAAGCCGTCTTCCCCTGGAACTTTACGTTTTTTGAGCCTTTTAATACCGGCGAAAAATTCGCCGGTGGTAGAAGGCTCGTCTAGGCTTTCCATCTCCTCCTCCCCTATTGCCAGGGCGCCATCCGGAAGCAAGCGCCGAGAGGCGTCTCGATCCGGGGGCTCCCTGGCGTAAAGGGAGGAATAAAAACTCCGCACGAGATGCCGTACGAACGCCGGGGACGAACATTCCCGGCCCTGGTCGTCCAGCAAGCTGGCCGACCCGGATTGCCAGGCTTGGCGTTCGGCCCCGGTGCGGCACTCGGCCAGGCGACGGACATTAGGAGCTCTCTCGTACCTACGAGCCTGTAAATAGGCCCGATGGTTGCGAAGACCCTCACCGAATCCGGGAGGCAGGCGGTCCAAGGGGAACTGCTCGCAGAACTCCCGGACCGAGGCCTTGAAGAGTTCCCAGTGCGAAAGGCTCTGGAGCGTCGAGCGGACGTGTCTTTTCGCTGCTCCTGAGTTTCTATTTCCGGTGGTGTTTTGTGTGGTGTGGGTGAAGGATTAGGCAGCAATACCTGATTCCACCATTGGTGATATTCCGGGGGCGATGACCCCATTGCCCCCGGAGGGGATGGAAGTGGAGGCTCCCGCCCCCATTGATGCGTCCCCGGCCCTACCCAGGGCTTGGAACGCCGTGGCTGCCGCGCCTACGCCGGCGGCTGTGGTAAAGATGCGGGCCTACCTGGAGGAGGGGTACAACCAACCCCTCCTATACAAGGTAGGCGGTTTATATTCTCCAGAGTACGCGCGCGCCTTTTCGCCAACGATGCGCGCTCTCGACGTAAAAAAGGAGCTTCTTGCAATGTCCGTCAGAAGCGGGGGACAATTCGCGGCAGTAATCTGCAAGGAAGCAACTCTTCCGCAGAGGCTTCTGCGAACCCCCGTAATGATGGGCAGCCGAAGGCTCTTTCCAATAACGGAAGACAGGTCGGTGATCATTCACCTGACTGGGATTACGTTCGGGATGACCAAGGAGGCGGTCCGGAACGAAATAAATAAATTTGCGAGTGTCCACGCGCTGTGGGGGAAGCCAACCTCGTTCGCTGATTACGACGGGTTGCTTGGCGGCCTGGGTGCAGCGCGAGTGAAGGTTTGCGAAGGGTGTGAGTTTCCCCACAAACTCACCGTCAACGGTGAATCCGTCGACGTGTGGTACGTGGGGAAACCCAAGTTCTGCGGCTGCTGTAGCAGCTTTGGACACCTCAAAATGAGGTTTTCGAGCGTACAGTGCCAGCAGTGCAAGCAAGCATGGCACACTCGTCTGGTGTGCCCACAAAATTCAGTCCGCGTCGCGTCCGCGAGAAACGCAAGAAAGCGCGCGGCAAAAAAAAGGAAGAAGCTGGCAGCTCGTGCTGCTGCTAAGGAGGTCAGCTCCGCCACCAAGGCGAAGGCTAGTCCGAAGACTTCGGCTGAAAACGCCGAAAAGGTCGAGGAAGAAGGCCAAGAGTCAGGGTGGCAAAAGTCGACCCTAAGAAAAAAGCCCCTAAGAAGGGAAACAAGGTGGCATAACGGAGAGACACCCCTCCTCGCCCCGAGAATATCAAAGGTTGCTGCGTCGTCGTTGAGCGGATTCCCGCCATCGATGAATGCGGCACAAATGCACTCGCTGCTGTCTCCGCTCAACCCTCCGTTGACAAAGTCAACAAGGAGGGGAGCGAGGCGACGGCGTCCGTCAGCGGAAGGGGAAGCCGGACGCCAGACGTCGCCTTCGAGCGCACCGCGGAGGAGCTGGCTGCCTCGTTTCAGCCGGCCGCCCCCAAGGCTGGCAAGAAGGCCGTAAGGCGTCCGGCTTCTCCTCAGGGGTCGGCCACTTCCGAACCCGAGGAGGAGGCCGGAAACACTGCATCCACCTCCGCGGCTCCCCGCAAAAAGGCAGGACGAAAGTCCACAATGCCCCGGAAGATCGCATCCCCCAACGAAGGGGAAGAAATGGCTTCCGGTAGCGAGGGTGCCATGAGCGTGGGAAACTCCTGGGACCCGTCACCCTAGAGAATTCCACGCTCGGACACGGAGGGGATGGAGGGGATGGAGGCCGAACAGGTACCCCAGGTGCCTGAAGAGGCCTCCGTCCTCGTTCCGATGGTCCTCGTACCGATGAACCTTTCCTACACCTGCACCGCATGAGGTGCCTCGACGCAACTTTCCCAACCATAATGCCGGGAATAGCCTCTCGCCGTCGTCTGCTGATAGCCTGTTCGAACGTGAACTGGCTAAGCGACGACGGCAAGAGGCGTGACGTGGCCGCCACCCTGGGATCCTTCGACCTGGTGCTGATGCAGGACATCCACGTGATCTCCGCAGATCAAGCTTGGGAGATTTCTCACGCGGTCACGGCGGGGCGTTTATTCCATATAACACTACCAAAAAAAGCAATTATACAAAAAAAACCAGTTGGTAACCAAACTCCCAACCGACGACTGAACAAGAATGAAGAGAAAATTGCTGGCACGCAGGCCAGAGTTACAGTTTCTTGAACGGAGTGGGGGGGCGAGAAACACAAAGAAACCAAATAAAATAAAAACAATGAATAAGGAGGACGGGATAAGGGTCTTTGTGATCGCTCTGGAAGACACGGGGATAAAAGCATGGGCATTGTAAATTTTACCGAGCGAACGGGGACAAGGTATGGGTGGGCAAGAGGTCGCAGGGGTCACCGGATTACGCCGTTCTCAAAGGTGTGTAAACCGGCGATCTATGCCGGTGATGTCCTCATTCACCTTGTCACGAAGATAAGACCACCTTGAAGCCTTCTCCATGAATTGAGCTGCAAGCAGGCGAGCCTCCCTTCGCTGCGCTGACAACTCCAGAGCGTAGCGGGCCTTCACGATGGCGCGAACGCAACACATGGTTGCGACAATCGCGCCAACCGAAAGTCCATTTCTGCTGAAAAAGCACCGCAGCACATCAATGGCAGTGCCTCCTTGTGGCATGATGGCCGAAGTGAGCCTTTTCCACAGTTCCCGGAGGACACCGCAGTCCAGCAAAAGGTGCGGAAAAGACTCGATCTCTCCGCACCTTTAACAGTTTTGCAAAGCAGCTCCCCCGGAAACGATGCTTCGCTGCCTATTACAGGGTAATGCACAATGTAAAAAGAGCAGCACATCTTGTTTCAACTTAAGGGGGAACACGGAGCTGTCAAAACAAACGTGGGAAACCACTATCTCTCCGGAAGGCACACCTAAATGTTCGCTCCACCGAAGCAGGCCCCTCGCCCGATTCCGAGGAGTGGCGGCTTGCATCAGCTCCTTTGTCGTCCAGCTGCCGAAGAGCTTACTGACTCCCGGTATTTTGCAGGAGAACTCCCATTCCGTTAATAGGCAACCGTCGTTGCTTGCCCTAGGGGCAGACAGCGCTTCGGCGAGTGGTGTGGCGGCCAGACGATCCGATAACTTCTTGTCCTGCATGACTTCGTCCATTTGATGACTGAGGAGAAGGCGCAGGCGTCGAAGATCTTCCGGCCGTGTTCCTTCGGAAGCTGCCCACGATGAAAAAGATTCCTGCCGCCATGCAATAATGTTCATGGAGCGGCAGGAGATCCAGATTGGGGCTTCCTGCAGTGAGCACAGCTGCCTCAGCAAGAAGCCAAACCCTATTCTGGTGTGCCGAAAGTGGGGTAGCAACGAAAGTAGTCCCTTGCTTCCCGTGCAGCGCCTCAGTATAAGGCGTACGGGTAAGCACCACGGCGTACACTACAGCTTGGCACAGAGCCGCAGCATGCGGAACTGCAGCTGCAGTTCGATGCTGTTTAAGTCGAAGATGCCCAAGCCTGCATCCTGACGCAGCGCCACCAACTCCTTAAGTCTAACACGGGATCTTGCAGCGCCCCACAACGCTTTGCGTAGAAGGCGCTGCGCCCAGACTTTGACTTCCTGGGGGTATGGACAAACAAAAAACAGGGGGCGGAGGAGGGGCACAACGAAGGTGTTCCAGATGCAGGCCCGTTCCGGCAAGACGAACTCGCCTCCTGAAAACGGGCCAGGTGCAGGCTCTGCCTTCCGAAGGCAGTCCGACCACGCTTCTGAGATGCAGAAGTCGCCCCACGGCACGCCAAGGTACCTGAGGTACCTGCCCGTGGGGATCCCCAGGTCGATCCAGTCGGACTGCCCCTCCCACGTCGCACCCACCGGAACAACCATACACTTACTCCTGTTAACGCTCACGCCCGCACCGCGACGAATCAACCCAAAGAAGTCTTCAAGCGATGTCGCCGGGGTGGACATGGGCAACAGGAGAAGCAGGTCGTCGGCATAGGCTGCCACGGCCGGCGTACCTGGACAGGAGCTCGGCAGGTTGGTTAGCGTCAGTCTGTAAGCCTCCAGCACCAATTCAACATAGATGCTGAAGAGCAGTGGGCTTAAGCTGTCACCCTGCCTAATTCCTCGTCGTACCGGCACGCCGTACACGCGACAGCCACTGAAAACAATGGATGTAATCGCGTGGCGCCAGCAGGAGCGCAAGTACGCCAACAGGGATGCCGGAAGAACCAGACGTTCCAAAAGCTCAAGAAGAAGATTTTGGTTCACGCAATGGAAAGCTTTGTGCAAATCGACTGCAACCGCCAAGGCTCCCGGTTTCTCCCTTTGCGTCCCGCGCCTCCGTCGGTGAGAGATCGAAGGCGTCGCTTCCGCACTACGATCCACCGCGACACGATACTTCAATTGCAGCCATGTGCGGATGAACAAGAGATTCGCGTCCATGGACCGCCCAGGAACTGCGTACGTCTGCTCCGGACTTACCAAGGATTCCGCGATCTTACCCATCCGCGCCACTCTAAGTTTCGAGGACAACTTGACGTCCGAATTCACTAATGTGATCGGACGCCAGTTGTTCAGTTGGCGCAAGTCTCCGCCTTTCGGCAGGAGACGCACCTTCGCTGAGCGAAACGAGGGGGGAACATCGCCCGAGTCTCGCATTAGCGACGACAGTTGGAGCACCAGGGGGATGAGCTCGGCCGCAAAACACTGAAAGAATTCCGCGGGGAGACCATCTTCGCCTGGCGCTTTTCGTCTCTTGAGCCCTGAGATGGCCGAGGAAGCTTCCTCTGCCGTTAAGGGCTTATCGAGACGCGCGCGCTCCTCCTCGTCTACAACAGGTGCGTCAATCGGCAGAAGCAGCCGGGAGAGGCTGCGTTCCGTCGGTGACTCTGGATACAGAGAAGAGTAATAGCCCCTGACTATCCGTCGCACTCCGACTGGACTGGGGACTGTTAAGCAGAGCACGCCTGTCTCACTGGACACTGGGAAATGTGGATGCCCGCTGTGTCGAGTGCGGAGAAAGAGAAACCTTCCCGCATCTCACCCTCGAGTGTGTCGCCCTGGATGGACTCTGGAGTCGAATCGCCCCAATCCTCCATCTTCCAGTAGGCGACCCTAAGGAAATTTACCGTCGCCTCTTTCTGCGTGACGGCCTGCGCCCCGCCGCGTCTCTAGCAGTCCTCTGCTGCGTGCACGGCATTGTGCAAAGGTGGCACGCCAGAAGAAGAGGCCCAAGATGCAGGGACGCCATCCACTGAACTACGATCTCTTTAGAGACGGCGACAAGGTGGCGTCTACCTTTCAGAGTTAAAACAGAACTTGACTGCATCCTGAACAGGAAGCGGAGGACCGACCCAGGCGCTCAGTGATCCCTTCCCTGCCCCCCCCCTCTCCCCATACAACTGTTTCCCTCCCCGTTATCTCTCTTTTTGTTTGTTTTTGTTTTAGTTTTCCCTTCCCATGCGCCTCGGGAATGGACCTAACCGGTCTATGCACCGGCAACAGACACGTCAACCAAGCTGGGAAAACCAAGTGTTTCCCACAATTAACTTTTGAAAGACTTTATTATCTAATTTTTGTAGAAAATTAGAATAATAAATGCCCCGGCATATCCGGGTGGCAAACTTCGACTGGAGCCGAGCATTCAAGGTCGTGGTCGTCGAGCAGAACTGTCGCCATCCACTGTCCAACTTCTCCACATCGGACAAGCCTCCGCGCGGATCACCGTCACGAACAGGCGTGTTGTGCCCGAGCAGCTGCAGGTGAACGGCAACGTCGTTTACCTGTGGTTCATAGGTCAGACTCGCGCGTGCGAGCAGTGCGGCAAGGATGGGCACCGAATTAAAGAGTGCTCCTGTCCAAGATGCCGCTATTGCAAAGATGCCGGTCACGAAATCAAAAAGTGCCCGGTACTTGCAAGAAGAAGAGCCTTAGCGGAAATTCGTCGGGTGCAAGAGACCACTGCACGAAAAGCCGCTGCGGCAAATAAAGAACGTCGACCGCAAAAACAAGGAAAAAAAAACGAGCAATCCGCGGAAGAAAAGAAAGCATCCCCGCCCGCAATGCCCCGAAAGGGGAAAGTGACGGCGGGGAAGCCAATTTAAAAAGTGCGCGAGGGTTTGACGCGTGCCATGCCTTCCCTCTCTGCCGAACTCGCAGGCACGTCTCCGAGCGAGGAACCAGGAAATCTCCGTAACACTCTGGAGGGAAATGTAGAAAAACAGGAAAATCGCAACAGTGCGAAGACTTCTTGCCTTGTTCCGTTGTCCTTTCCGAGTTCCGGACAGCCACACTGTAGCGCAGGCCCCTCTGCAAAGGCTACGAAAGTCGTAAAAGTAGCGTCGCGACGAGCAAAAGCATGCTGTACGCAGTCGCCCCATCGCCGACTCCGCAGGTTTCCCCAAATCTCACAAGGGGTGCGGTAAATTTATTTTTCAAAAATTTTTGTAAAAGAACATACACTCTATAGTCTCATTCATACCATTTGCACTGTCTTTTGCACTATGAAGTCCATGGGTTCAGAAGTTCTGCACTCATGGTGGGTTTCCTGCTGTTTGGTCCCGGACGTCGAGTTCTATCCTCTTCAGGATGAATCGGTACGTCTAGGCTTGGATTTCCCTACAGTTTCTAATGCCGATTTCCCTCTTCAGGAGCCCTTGTAGGATCTCCATCGGTGGTGCGGCTCTTCTGACTTTCCTCATTTTCCACCACCGCACAAGTATGGCGGTGATGAACAGGGCGAAGGTCGTCCTCACCATGGGATTGTAACAGGGAACATTACCATCCCCCTGAAACATCCCGGCGAGGATCTCCATTACGGACCTGGTGGTGAGTCCGATGATCCTTTTCAGAATCAGATAGTCATGCAGCAATGCGGGACACGTCAAGACGTGAAGTCTCGTGTCGGTGTCTCCACATGCTGTGCAGTCTCGATCTTGCCTTCTCCCAGTGTAGTGCTGCAATCGGGTCCCACTCTGGATTCCTCCATGATTAAACATCAGGAGGTCATCGTGAGTGCCCGGCGGAAGGTCACTCCTCCAGAGCGTCGTGCCAATCGCTAACAGGTTGATCCGGTCACTCCCGTAGCGAAGGGCGGCTCCCTGGAGGGCACTGATATCACTGTTTTCTTCTTGAATTAGTCTTCGGAGGTTTGTTTTGGTTACCCTGAAACACGCAAAGTCGTTGTGGTTAAACCACAATTCGCGAGTCATGTGGGTTAACCTTGCTAACATCATCTCTATATACGTAAGTATACGAGTGTGATGTAGGTACCCTCCTCGTTTCCACTCCTGGATTCGTTGTAGGGTAACTCTGGACCGCTGGTGGATCCAGCTTCTCGGATCAACAGAAGCAGCCGGAAGAGGCACCGACGAAACGCAGCCTCTCCCGGCTGCTTCTGCCGATTGATGCACCTGTTGCAGACGAGGAGGAACGCGGGCGTCTTCATGGACCCTTCACGGCAGAGGAAATTTCCTCGGCCATCTCGGGGCTCAAGAGACGAAAAGCGGCAGGCGAAGATGGGCTCCCCGCGGAATTCTTTCAGTGTTTTGCGGCGGAGCTCATCCCCCTGGTGCTCCAACTCTCGTCACTGATGCGAGCCTCGGGCGATGTCCCCGCCTCGTTTCGCTCAGCAAAGGTGCGTCTACTGCCGAAAGGCGGAGATTTGCGCCAACTGAACAACTGGCGTCCGATCACATTAGTGAATTCGGACTGTCAAGTTGTTCTCGAAACTTTGGGTGGCGCGTATGGGTAGGATCGCCGAATCCTTGGTAAGTCCGGAGCAGACGTACGCTGTTCCTGGACGGTCCATGGACGCGAATCTCTTGTTCATCCGCACATGGCTGCAATTGCAGCATTGTGTGGCGGTGGATCGTCTTGCGGAAGCGACGCCTTTGATCTCTCACCGACGGAGGCGCGGGACGCAAAGGGAGAACCCGGGAACCCTGGCGGTTGCAGTCGATCTGCACAAAGCTTTCCATTGCGTGAACCAAAAGCTTCTTCTTGAGCTTTTGGAACGTCTGGGTCTTCCGGCATCCCTGTTGGCGTACTTGCGCTCCTGCTGGCGCCACGCGATTACATTTATTGTTTTCAGTGGCTGTCGCGTGTACGGCGTGCCGGTACGACAACGAATTAGGCAGGGTAACAGGTTAAGCCCACTGCTCTTCAGCATTTATTTTGAATTGGTGCTAGAGGCTTAGAGGCTGACGCTAGCCAACCTGCCGTGCTCCTGTCCAGGTACGCCGGTCGTGGCAGCCTATGCCGACGACCTGCTTCTCCTGTTGCCCATGTCCACCCTGGCGACATCGCTTGAAGACTTCTTTGAGTTGATTCGTCGTTGTGCGGGCGTGAGCGTTAACAGGAGTAAGTGTATGGTTGTTCCGGTGGATGCGACGTGGTAGGGGCAGTCCGACTGGATCGGCCTGGGGATCCCCACGGGCAGGTACCTCAGGAACCTTGGCGTGCCGTTGGGCGACTTCTGCATCTCAGAAGCGTTGTCGGACTGCCTTCGGAAGGCAGAGCGTGCACTTGGCCCGTTTTCAGGAGGCGAGTTAGTCTTGTCGGAACGGACCTGCTTCTGGAACACCTTCGCTACTCTTCTCCTCCGCCCCCTGTTTTTTTGTTTGTCCACCCCCCCAAAAAGTCAAAGTTTGGATGCAGCGCCTTCTATGCAAAACGTTGTGGTTCGCTGGAAGATCCCGTTTGACACTTGAAGAATTATTGGTGCCGCGTCAGGATGCAGGCTTGGGCATCCTCGACTAAAACAGCATGGAACTGCAGGTGCAGTTTCGCATGCTGCGGCTCTGTGTCAAGCTGTGTTGGACGCCGTGGTGCTTAACCGCACGCTTTATACTGAGGCACTGCACAGGAAGCGAGAGACTGCTTACGTTGCTACATTACTTTGGGCACCCCAGAATAGGGTTTGTCTTCCCGTTGAGGCAGCTCTGCTCACTGCTGTAAGCCCAAAGCTGGATCTCCTGCCGCCCCATGAACATAAATGCATGACGGCAGGAATCTTTGTTATCAAGGGCAGCTTCCGGAGAAACGCGCCCGGAAGATCTTCGACGCTTGCGGCTTCTCCTCAGTCATCAAATGGACGAAGTCATGCAGGACAAGAAGATGTCGGATCGTGTGGCCGCACACTACTCGCCGCAGCGCTGTCTGCCCTCAGGGCAAGCAACGACGGTTGCCTACTAGCGGAATGAAAGTTCTGCAAATTAGCGGGAGTCAGTAAGCTCCTCGGCAGCTAGACGACAAAGGAGCTCATGCAAGCCGCCACTCCTGGGAATCGGGCTAAGGACCTGCTTCGGTGAAGCGAACATTTAATTGTGCCCGCCGAAGAGATAGTGGTTCCTCCCGTTTGTTTGAGCAGCTCCGTGTTCCCCCTTAAGTGGAAACAAGATGTGCTGCTCTTTTTACATTGTGCATTACACTGTAATAGGCAGCGAAGCATCGTTTCCGGGGGAGCTGCTTTGCCAAACTGTTTAAGGTGAGGAGAGATCGAGTCTTTTCCGCACCTTCTGCTGGACTGCGATGACCTTCGAGAACTGTAGCGAAAGCTTACTTCGGCCGTCATGCCACAAGAAGGCACTGCCATTGATGTGCTGCGGCGCTTCTTCAACAGAAATGGACTTTCGGTTGGCGCGATTGTCGCAACCATGTGTTGCGTTCGCGCCATTGTGAAGGCCCGCTACGCCCTGGAGTTGTCAGCGCCGCGAAGGGAGGCTCACCTGCTTGCAGCTTAATTCATTGAGAAGGCTTCAAGGTGGTCTCAATTTCGTGACAAGGTGAATGAGGACATCAGCGGCATACATCGCTGGTTTACAGACCTTTTAGAACGGCGTCATCCGGTGACTCTTGCGACCTCTCGCCCACCCCTATCCCGTCCTTGTTCGCTCGGTGAAATTTCCGGTGCCCATGCTTTCATTCCCGTGTCTTGCATAGCGATCCCAAAGACCCTTAACGCGTCCTGCTTATTCACTGTTTTTATTTTATTTTGGTTTCTTTGTGTTCCCCGCCCCCCCACACCTTTTGCAAAACTGTTACTCTGGCCTGCGTGCCAGCAATATTCTCTTCATTCTTGTTCTGTCGTCGGTTGGGAGTTTGGTTCCCAACTGGTTTATTTGATATAATTGCTTTTGTTTATGTTGTATGGAATAAACGCCCCGGCGTGACCGCGTGAGAATTATCCTGCGCTTGTTCTGAAGAGATCACATGGATCTTCTGCAGCAGCGCAAGGTCGAACGATTGTAGAATGGCGGCCATGTCTCGTCTCCTGCCGTCGTCTGTTACGCCGTTTACGATCCTTACGGCAATGTGCACACGACGGCGGGAGGAGATTCCCGCCATCACTGCCGGGAAGATGACTGTGTGGGGAAACCCGCCTCTTCCGAGGCGGGTTAGATGACCATTAGGGTTTCGGCCATAAAGCATTCGATTGCATCGACCAGAATCTCCTTTTGGAGCTTCTGGAACGCTTGGACTTCCCAGCCTCTTTGCTGGTCCACCTGCGCTTTAGCTGGCGCGACGCGCTTATTGATGTTTTTTCAGTGGATCAACCGTGTACGGCGTACCGGTGCGACGCGGCATGCGGAAGGTTGACAGCCTCAGCCCCTTGCTCTTCAGCGCCTATTTCGAATTGGTGCTGAGAGCGTACAGGGAGCCTTTCGCAACTTCCGTGCGATTGTGCCGTTGCGCCTGCGGTTTCGGCGTACGCGGAAGACCTTCTGCTGCTGCTGCCTATGTCCACCCCGGGTGCGGCGGTCGAGGGTTCTTCGACCTGATGAGTCGGGGAACAGGACTGACGGTGAACAGGGCGAAGTCGTCCGTAATGCCAGTCGGAGCGGCGTGGGTACGGCAGCAGGACTGGGTCCGTTTGAGGATCCCCACGGTGAGGTACTTCAAGTACCTTGGTGTGCCGTTGGGGGATTACTCCCCTGCGGAAGCGTGATCCGGCTGCCTTCAGAAGGCTGAGGCGGCGATCGGCCCCTTCCAGGACGGCAGGTTCTTCCTGCAGGAACGGGCCGCGGCGTGGAACGCGTTTGCGGCCCCCCTCCTTCGCCCCTTGCTTTTTGTTTGCCCCCCCTCAGCGGAGTCAAAGAAGAGGACGGAGCACCTCCTGAGGATCGCCCTTTAAGGCAGAGGGAGGCCCTGAGTCGGTCTTTCGGACTTGTGCGCTCCTCGTCGGGATGGTGGTCTGGGCCTCCTGACGTCTGAGCGGCTTGAGATACAGCTCCAGTTCCGAGTTGTCGCCTTGATGGCAGAAAATTGGTGCACCCCTTGGTGCCTCCCTGCACGTCTCCTCGTCGAGCGGGCCACCGGCAATGCGGGACTCTCGTCCTACTTCGCACTCCGAAGCCCCATCTGCCATTGCGGACTTCAACTTCGGAGGGCGGCCAAGCTCGTGAAGAACAACTGGGCGCGGATTCTCGTACACCCCGCGAACGGTCCTGCCTGGCTGCAAAAAACCGTGCGCAAGTGGGCGATGATTCAGGAGCAGAGCCCGCAACACGAGCAAATAGCTCTGTTTAAGCCTCACGCCCACCACACGCTCCGAGAAATCTTCAAGGATCCATGAAGGAGAGCGTGGGCTCAAAGAACCTCCCTTGCTGCGGTACTGCCTATCCTACGGGAACATCTGGGTAGCGACGTCGCGGCACAATGGGAGGTTACTGTCAAGAACGCCAGCAGGGCAAAGAAGATCGGGGATTGGAGAACGGGTCAGCTCACCAACGCTGCGACCCCGAGGACCACCCCAAATGGACTCTTGCGCTGGGGAGAGCTACTGGATGTTCCAGAGGAACATCTCGAGTGGCCCCCGGTGCTTATGAACTCGCGCACCCTTCTCATGAAGTGGCAACAGTCGGCACTGCTTTTACACCCGGGTGCGCCGGGGCGTTTATTTCTTTAATAAAAAAAAAAAAATAAACAAGCAAGTGTAGGGCTATCTCCCCTACAGTGTTCAGTACATGTTCTTCTGAACTCGCCGAGTGGGCAGCACGCAGGCTCCCTAGGTCGACTCGGCAGCGGAGAAGGAAGGGACAAATAGAAAAAAACAAAAAGAAAACACTATTTACAAAAGCAGGGAGGGGTTTGGGAAGGGATCACGTTCCGCTGGAGACGTCCTCTACATCCTTTGCAGGATGCCGGCAAGTTCAAACTGCATGTGTCCCAGATGGGTCCATCTGGCTGCCGTCCTCAGGAAGCGCAGGGCGTAGCACAAGATGTCCCTATCGTTCGGTCCACCAGTGGCGGTGCTCCAAGCCCTCTCCTCCCTCGTAGGCAGCAGAGGGCTGCAAGGGCTGCGGCAGGCGAAAGGGCGTCGCGCACGAAGAGGCGCTTTAAAACGTCTCTGGGAGCGTGCAAGGGTGCACCAACGGCTGTTGCAATGCGCAGCCACAGGGGCCGAAGGGCAACACAGTCAACGAGCAGGTGCGGGAGAGTTTCTCGTTCCCCGCACCTGACACAGTTTGGGTCCACAACCCCCCTCGTCCAATAAGAGCGGCGGGCGTTGCTGGGGAGTCCCCAGTGCAACACCAGGAACACCGACTCCTGCCACTTTAGGGGGAGGGCCCGAGTATTCCTCAGCACTGGGGGCCACTCGAGTTCATCCCGCGGGATGCACAGCAGCTCGCCCCAGCGCAACAGTCCTCTCGGTGGGGAACTTGGGATCGCGGCATCAGCAAGCTGACCCGTGGTCCAACCACCTTGTTCTTTCTCAGTGTCCCTGATCGCACACGGGACCTCCCACATGGCCGGCTGGCTACTGCCCAGATGTTCTTTGAGGTGACACAGAGCTGTGGCAAGGGAGGTCTTCTCAGCCCACGCACTCAAGGCGGGCTGCACGATGATGTCCTGCAGCGAGCGGCTCTTATGATAGGAGTGCAGCATTCGCTGCCGCAACTCCGCCTCCACTGATCTGGCCCACGTGCGAAGGCTTTCCTGCAACCAAGAAGTGCCGTTCGCGGGCCGGCAGGAGATCCAGGTGCTCTTGCTGGTCAGCTCTGCCACTCGCCGAAGTGCCAGTCCGCAGGCAGGTACCGGCGTTTGCGGCGCGCTAGGAAGGTAGACAGTCCCGCGCAGCCGCCGACTCGCTGAACCAGGCATCGTGTAGGCTCGCACCAGCTGGCGCTCCACAACTCCGCCACTAGGGCGATTGTTCGGAATTGCAGCTGCAGTTCGAGGCGCTCCAGCGTGAGGAGGCCAAGGCCCCCATCGCGACGAGGGGCGCACAAGTCCTTCCAACAAGCGCGGGGCCTTCCTCTGCCCCAGATGGCGATTCTGAGGAGGTCCTTTGTACGTGTTCTCACACCACGGGGTGGGGGACAAACAAAAAGCAAGGAGCGAAACAGGGGGGCCACGAAAGTGTTCCACAGCACGGTCTGTTCCGGCAAGAAGAACTTGCCATCCAGGGACGGGCCGATCGCTCTCTCGGACTTTTGGAGGCAGCAAGACCATTGTTCCGCTGGGGAGTAGTCCCCCAACGGCACACCGAGGTACTTAAGGTACCGTACCGTGGGGATCCCCAAGCGAGACCAGTCTAGCTGCCCTGCCCACGAGGAACCGACTGCAACAACGGACGACTTTGCTCTGTTCACCTTCAGTCCTGTCCCGCGACGCAGCAGCTCGAAAAAGTTTTCGACCGCCGACGCCGGGGTGGACATGGGGAGCAGCAGCAGAAGATCGTCCGCATACGCCGCTAAGGCCGGTGTACCTGGCCACACGGGCGGCAGGCGACCAAGAGTCTCCCTGAATGCCCTCAGCACCAACTCGAAGGAGGTGCTGAAGAGCAAGGGGCTCAAGCTATCACCCTGCCGTATCCCGCGGCGCACCGGCACACCGAACACGTTCCTTCCCCTGAAAGAAATGTTGGTCAGCGCGTCGCGCCAGCAAGAGCGCAGAAAGGCCAATAAGGAGGCCGGGAAGCCCAAGCGCTCAAGAAGCTCCAGCAGGAGCTCCTAGTCGACACTGTCGAATGCAATCCGCAAATCGACAGCGACCGCGAGGGCCCCTTCTCTCTCCCGACTATCCCGCGAACCACCAGCGGACGTCCCGCAAATCGGGCTGCCGACCTTGTTTCCTCCATTCATTCTGGTTCTTTGAAGTTCGAACCAGGTGTTCGCGAAGTGCAGGTTGGCGTCCATGCTTCGCCCGGGAACAGCGTAGGTCTGCTCCGGGCTGATGAAGCTTTCCGCCACCCGCCCCATTCGCTCCGACCATAGCTTCGCAACCAGCTTGGCGTCCGCGTTCAGTACGGTAATCGGACGCCAATTGCTGAGGTTCCGTAAGTCTCCTCCTTTCGGTAGGATACGCATACGTGCCGATCGGAAGGAGGCGGGAACGTCTCCTGTCTCCCGGATCATCAGCGGTAGCCGCTGCACCAGGGGAGCCAGCTCCGCCGCGAAGCACTGAAAAAACTCCGCGGGCAGGCCGTCTTCCCCCGGTGACTTCCGCCTTTTCAGCTTCCCGATTGCGGTGATGATTTCACCCATCGTAAAAGGCTCGTCCAGGCGTACTCTCTCTTCTTCCCCGATCGCCGGGGCACCGTCCGGAAGCAAAAATTGGGAAAATTCCCGGTCCGGAGGCACCCTGGTGTACAGGGAAGAATAATAGCCGCGCACTAGGCTACTCACCTCTGCCGGGGCCTAATGCTCTTGGCCTTCGTCGTCCAGCAGGCTGGGCGACCCCGATTGCCAGGCAAGCCGCTCGGCCCCGGCTTTAAATTCCGCCAGTCTTCGGATGTCTGGTGTTCGGGAGTAACGACGGGCCTGCAGCCCCGTCGTTACTCCCGCCCTATCGTTCCGAACACCTTCTCCAAATCCTTTAAAGAGACGGTCCATGGGGAACTGTTGGCAGAACCTTCGCACCGAGACTGTCAAATCGTCCCAGTCGTCGAGCGTCTGCAGGCTGAAACCTCGCAAGAATGCGCGGAGGTGTTCCGCTGCGCCTGGGTTGGTCAGCCAGTCCCTCGGTAGACGCCACGCCTGCGCGGGGGGCCCCCTGTCGCGCGGGCGACTGACGAGTTCCACACGGGAGTGGTCGGAGACTGCGGACTGTATCTTACCTCGCCTGCCCACGCGACAGCGCAGGTGATCGTCGAGGAAGACGTGGTCCGCGCTCCGTTCCATCCCGGTATCCCCGGCTAACAAGTTGGATGCGTGCACCGCAGCGCACATCTCGTTTACCGGGGTGGCCTCTGTCCTCGCCGCACCTGATAGCAGGCGAATATTAAAATCGCCGGCTATCAGGTGCGCCGTGCGCGCGCCTGCCTCCGACAGTCAGTCGCGCTTGAACGCACGGAAAAACGCCGTCCGTGCCACGCGCGCGTGACCGCCGCTCGGCGCGTACACGTTCGTGACGACGAGATTGATGGAGTCGGACCACCTGAAGGTGATTTGCCCGACCCGACCTGCCTCATCGAAACGAACTTTCCGCACCGCGCGTTGTAAGGCAGGCTTCAGAAGGAAAGCGACCCCGCGCGTACGGCGGTGGCCGCATCGCCACATAAGCTGACCACCTGCTATCCGTTCGATCTCCCGCGCATGTTCTGCGGAAATCTCATGGATCTCCTGCAGCAGCACGAGGTCGAAGGCTTGCAAGGTGGCAGCTATGTCTCGTCTCCTGCCGTCATCGCAAAGCCCGTTGACGTTCCAGCTGGCGATGCGTATTTGACGGCAGGTGGCGAGTCCCGGCATTACTGCTGGGAAAGTGATGCTGCGTCTCCCGCCTCACCTAGGGGCGGGACGCCGGCTTTCTCCTGTGCGGTGGGGGGCGGCTCGACGACCCCCTCCGTCTCCATCGGCTCCGTCTCGACCGATCGTGGGAGTTCAGGACTCGTGTCCATCTCTCCCACGCTCGCCGCACCCTCGTTTCCGGAGGATTCCCCTTCCTCGGAGGAGACGATCCTCCTCGGGTTACGGATTTTCCTTCCGGTCTTCCTCGGGGGTGCAGATGCGGATGGTGCGTGTCCGGTCTCCGGGTCCGAGTCCGAGGTCCCGGTCCCCCTCCTCTCGGCCGGACGTCGAACGGCCTTCTTCCCGACCTTTGCGGGAGGCTGCTGACTGGCGGCGAGCTCGGCGGCTGCTATTGCAAAGCCCGCGTCATCGCGGCTCTCCCCCTCGCCGCAGCCCTCGGACGCTGTTTGCACAGCGACGGGGCTGTCAGCGATGTTGCACACGGCAACGTCCTGTTCGCACGGCACTTCGGCGTCTGCAAGGCGCTCCAGTGCGTCCGTGCATTTTTTCAGTCCCTGCTTTTTCGCGGGTTTCGCGGTTTTTGCAGGGACTTTATTTTTATTATTTACGTCCTTTTTTTCTTTCTTTTTCTTTAGACTGACCTTTTGCCAGCCAGGCTCTTTTCCTTCCACCTAGGTTGCCTGCGTTTCTGCAGACGGGGTGGTCGGGATGCCCTTTTTGGATGGCTCCGGGTCAACCGTATTTTCAGACGGCGGCCTGGTCTTGCCAGGCTTCTTGCTCGCGTTCGTGCCGCTCACGGCAGCAGCCGGCGCGCGCGAAGTATTTTTGGGGCACACTTCTTCCGTGTGCCCGATTGCCTCGCACTTGCGGCAGGTGATGTTGGGGCAGCGTTTCTTCACGTGCCCCGTACCATCACAAAACGCACAGTATTTGGGTTTCCCCAGATACCAGATGTCGACAGAATCTCCGTCGACTACTAGTTTATGGGGAACCCCAATGTCCTTATTCACAGTTACACGTGCCGCGGCGAGTCCGCTCAGGAGTCCGTCATAAGTACGGAACCTGTTGGGCTTCAGCCACAGCGCGTGTATGGTGCCGAATTTGCTGAGTTCAGCCCTCACGGCGCTCGGTGACATCCGCACGGTGATTCCACGGAGGTGGACAACTATTGAGTTGTCCACCGGGACAGGGAAGATCTGGCGGCCCTCGACCCTGACGGGGGTTCGCAGCAGTCTTTGCGCCAACCCTGCTTCTTTGCAGGTCAACTCGACATGCTGTCCCCCGCTGCGGATGGAGAGACCCAGCAGATCCTCCTTGTTAACGTTCAAACGGTAGAGCTCCTTCTCGAAGGAGCGCGCCACACAGTCATCAAACACCCGGCCTACCTTATACAGCAGACTCGGGTTGTAGTTGTAGGCCTTGTAGGCCTGGGCCTCGGCGATGGCCGCTGCAGATGGCGCGACGACCGCGGCGCTGTAGTCCGTCGCCGGCGGGGGGGACGGAGCTTCCGGGGCAGGTGCCTTTATCTCCATGGGTACGGGGGACGTTCGCCCGGCCCCCACCCAACATTCACTAGTGGCGGGATCAGGCATTTCTGCCATCCTCCGACCACCGGGATGCACCGCACCTCACACCAATAAAGTCGAGCGAGTCAGGAGCGCGCAGAGAACACGTCTGACCGTCGTCGCTGCTGGTGTTGCATGGGGTCTTCCCTGCAACTCCCGCCGACACCACTGGACGCGGGGGGGTGTCAACCCTAATTGTGTCAGGTCCGTGGAGAGGGATACCTTCCCCACCTGTTAGTGGATTGTGTTGCCCTCCGTCCCTTGTGGGAACGGTTTGCCGCAGCCCTGGGGATCCCCGGAGGCAACCCCAGAGACGCTTTGCGCCCCCTGTTCGTCCGTGACGCCCTGCCTCCAGCGGCCTCGCTTGCAGCCCTGTGCTGCCTACGCGGTATCGTCGTGGCATGGAGCAAAGCGACGGGAGGATCCAGCGACAGGGATGCCAACGTGTATGCCGCCCGTTTCCTCAGGATTGCGACGCGATGGCCCCATCTGGAACCACACAAGCATAAACAGCTTGTCGGCATTCTCCAGAGGATGACGGACACTCCCAGCAGACTGTGATCCCTTCCCGCTCTCTCAATGATTTTTGTTTATTTTTTGTTTTTTTTTGTTTCGTTCCCCCTCCCCTCTGCTGCCGAGGTCGACCGCGCCGGTCAGCGCACTAGTAGAACGGCAAGCTATATCTTTCCAGGGCGTGGCTGGACTACTGGTCCAGTCACAGATTGTATAGGTTTATTCGTGAGAATAAACGTCCCGGCGCACCCGGGTTTCGATGGAGATTCCGGAGCGTGATGCCTCTAAGGTGTTCGCGAAGGTGTTCCTTCGCACCTGAGAGTCGCGTTTAGTCTCCCGGCAGAAGGCAATCCCTGGATGGCGATCCTTTGTCGCGAGGCCGCAACTCGAAAATTAGCCGGCAATGGTCCGACAACGTCGACGCAACCCTCCCCAGTTTGCCGACCCGTGAACACAGGTCAGCGTCGAGGAAGACGTGGTCGATGCTGCGGACCATTCCTCTCTCACCCGTGAACAAGTTGCGCGCACGCATGGCGGCGCACAACTGGTTCATCGCGTCCACTTGTGTTTCTGGCTCACCTGTTAGCAGACGGAGATTGAAATTTATCAACCGGTCACGCCGGGGCGTTTATTAATAATAATAAACTGGTCAGGGACAATGTCCCCAACCAAGAGAACGACAGAGAACATAGAAAAATTACCGGCACGCAGGCCTGGTAAACAAACCGCTCGCAGCGTGGGGGAAATGAGGGGAAACAAACAAAAATCAAAAACTGGAGGGAAGGGTAACGGGTTTTTGGTTAGGCTCCGTACTCACGGGGATTTATACGATGAGCACCTAAAATGTTCCGGAGCCTATGGGGACGCGGGTGTAAAAAGAAAATACAAATTTAGTTTATGGAGGGTAGGGCAATGATCACCGGGCTGGCCGCTGATGAGGGTGTGTAAACCGGCGGTGTATTGCGGCGAGACTCCTCATTGTCTCCTCTGTCAAATGAGGCCATCTAGCGGATGCTCCCATGTAGAAGGATGCTTTGCTGATTACCTCTTGGTGCTGTCCGTTGATTACCAACGCCTGGCGGACGGAAACTATCGCTTGTATGCAACCGATGGTTGCAATCCTTGCGCTTAGTGAAAGCCCGCTCGGCGTGAAGAATCGTCGCAGCAAGTCTCTTGCGGTGTCCACGGGATGCAATAGTGCTGTTGCCAGCCTACGCCACAGTCCTTGTAGGACACCGCACTCCAGAAGTAGGTGCGGAATCGACTCCGTCGATCCGCACCGAACGCAGGTCGCAGACGCAAGTCCCCCGGAGTCACGATGCCAACGCTCGTTGCACTGAAAACCCCAGTGGACGAAAAGCAGCACGGCTTATTTCCAAGCAAGGGGGAGCAGCGAACTGTCCATACACTGTGGAAGGACTACAAGTTCTTCGGGGGTGACAGCAAGTTCTTCTGCCCACCGGAGGAGTCCCTTTGCAGTAACACGAGGAGTGGCGGCGTCCGCCAACTCACTTGTCTTCCAGGTGCCAAGGAGTCTGGTTCTTCCCGCTATCGTGCAGGAAACCTCCCACCTCGCCGGTTGGTAACTGTCGTTTCTTGCCCTGAGGGCAGACAGCGCTGCGGCAAGAGGCGTGGCAGCCAGGGTAGAAAACTTCACCTCGTCCTGCAGTACTTCTTCCAAGGATCGTGGAAAAAATTGGCGCAGGGGGCGGAGATCTTCAGGGCGTATTCCTTGGAACGCCGCCCAGGATTCAACAGACTCCTGCCGCCAAGCTTCAAAGTTTATTGGGCGGCAGGAGATTCAAGAGTGTGCTTCCAGAAGTGCGGTCAACTGCCGCAATGGAAAACCGAAACCCCGCTTCCTGTATTGAGTGACCGGCAAAAGCGAGAGAAATCCTCCACTGCAGGCGCATCTCCGCAGGAGAATGCGAGCTGGCACACACAGGGGGGATGTCCATAGCTGGGCACACAGTGCCAGCAGTCGGAACTGCACCTGCAGTCCGATTCGCTCCATTGTCAGGATACCCAAACCAGCATCCCGACGCGGAGCTGACAAATCTTTAAGGCGGATCCTGGATATCGCCGGACCCCAGAGAGCGTTCCTGAGCAGGCGCTTAGCCCGCTGTTTTGCCGCATAGGGGGGGTCCAAAACAAAAAACAGGGGACGAAGGAGGGGGGCCACAAAGGTGTTCCAAATAGTCGCTTGTTCCTGCAACGTGAACTTGCCGTTAAAGAACGGGCTGATGGCCAACTCTGCTTTCTGAAGACAGTCCGCCCACGCTTCGGCTGCGCCGAAAGCGCCCAACGAAACGCCAAGGTACTTAAAGTACCCGCCCGTGGGGATCCCCAGGCGGATCCAGTCGGACTGCCCCTCCCACGACGTACCCAGAGGAACGACCACGCTCTTCTCTCTGTTCACGCTCACGCCCGCTCCCCGACGAATCAGGTCGAAGAAATCCTCGTCACTGGACGCCGTGGTGGACATGAGGAGCAGAAGAAGCAGGTCATCAGCGTAGGCGGCCACGGCAGGCGTTCCCGGGCAGGAGCTTGGCAAGTGAGACAGCGTCAGCCTGTATGCTCTTAGCACCAACTCAAAGAAGGTGCTGAAGAGAAAACGGTCTTAAGCTGTCGCCCTGTCGGATGCCCCTACGAACGGGAATACCATACACGCGGCAGCCGCTAAAAGTGATGCAGGTTAGCGCGTGGCGCCAGCACGCGCGCAAATACAGCAGGAGTTGCGCCGGGAACCCAAGGCGTTCCATTAGCTCCAAAAGCAGCTTCTGGTTTACGCAGTCGAACGCCTTGTGGAGATCCACCGCGACCGCCAAGGCACCTGGCGTTCCCTCCTGCCGTCAGCGCCTGTTCTTCTTGCCTGCGGCAGTGACTTTCGCAGCAGCCTGGCTTTGCTGCGCCACAACTTCCTGCAGCTGCATCGATGTACGCGCGAAAAGGATGTTCGCCTCCATGGATCGTCCCGGAACTGCGTAGGTTTGTTCCGGGCTCACCACAGATTCCGCGATACTTCCTAACCGCGCGACCCACAGCTTGGAAAACAACGTGACGTCCGAGTTAACCAAGGTGATCGGACGCCAGTGGTTAAGTTGACGCAAGTCTCCGCCTTTCGGCAGGAGATGCACCTTCGCTGAGCGGAAGGAATCAGGGACATTCCCGGATTCACTCATCAGCGTCGCGAGTTTTAGCATCAAGAGAATGACCTCCACTGCAAAGCACTGATAAAACTCTGCAGGGAGCCCATCCTCGCCTGGCGCCTTTCGTCTCTTCAGCCCAGCGATGGCGGACGAAAATTCATACGCCGTGAAGGGCTCGTCGAGACGATCGCGTTCCTCCTCGCCGACAACAAGAGCATCCTGAGACAGGAGTATCTCAGAAAGAATATCCTCCGTCGGGGATTCCGCGTAGAGCGAGGAGTAGTAGCGTCTCACAATGCGGCGTACTTCGGCTGGGGCCGAACATTCCTGGCCCTTGTCGTCCAACAAACATGCTGCTCCGGACTGCCAGACCTGGCGCTCGGCCCTCGCCTTGTACTCTGCGAGACGCCCGACATCCGCGCGTCTCGAAAACGTGCGGGCCTGCAGAAAGTCTCTACTGTTGGCCACGCCCTCTCCGAAACCGCGTGGAAGCCGGTGCAAGGGGAATTGGCAACAGAACTCGCGGACACATCTTTTGAGATCGTCCTAGTCCGCAAGTTCTTGAATGGCAAGGCCCCGGAGGTATCCACGTAGATGCTCCGCAGCCTCCGGTTGGCTAAGCCAATCGGCCTGCATCCTCCAGCTTTGCAACGGAGGCTCCCTGCCTGGCGGAAGGATCTCAAACTCCAACCTGTGGTGGTCAGAGAGCTCAGTCAACAATCTTCCTCTCCTACCCACACGCGAATGCAGGTTTTCATTGAGGAAAACGTGATCGAGCGATCTTTCCATTCCAGGTTCGCTGACCATCAAGTTGGCGGCGAGCACGGACGCGCACATCTCGATGGGAAGCGCGCGCTCTCTCGGGCGGCTCCAATGGTCGGAGAGCAGGCGGACGTTGAAGTCCCCAGCTACGAGGTGCGCCACTTGGAAGCCGGAGTTGTTGAGCCACTGGCTCTGCACCTCACCAAAGAAAGCTACTCTTTCTTCGAGGTAGCGAGAGCCACTCGGCGCGTAGACGTTCGTAACGACGAGATCGATGGACTCGGACCACTTGATGACAAGCTGGCCTATCCGTCCGTTGTCATCGAAACGAACAGTACGCCCCGCTTCCGCCATTTTTCCTCTTACGAGGAACGCGACGCCGCAGGTGTGTGCGCCGCCGCACCGCCAATGTAGCGTTCCGCCTGCGCGCTCCTCGATTTCGGCTGCCTGCTCGTCGGAGATTACGTGAATCTCCTGCAGCAGCGCGAGGTCGAAGGGGCGCAGGGCGTTGGCTACTAATCGCCTCTTCTCGTCGTTCTGCAGTCCGTTCACGTTTCAACACGTTACGGACAGACGACGAGAAAACGCGATTCCCCGCATTACTGCTGGGAAGGTGGCAGCTTTTTGCTCGCTTTATCCGGCGAGCAGCACGACTGGCTGGAGGGGACGGTCGCCACCGTCCTCTGTCGTGCTGCATGCATGTAATGCCTCCACGCCAGGCTGAACCCCGTCGGGTTTCGTGGAGACTTCGCGTTGCCTCGCGGCGAGCGTTGCCTGGCTGCCTACTTTTGATCGGCGCGCACACGCTTTCCAACGAGTTGTCCTCGTCTCGGTGATCGGAACGGCATCCATTTCGGAGTCCGATCGGCGCATGTTCGATCGGGTTTCGGCCTTCCGCGAAGCAGTGACAGGTTCTGCTGGATTGACAGCTGTCCTGTTTTCGTTTTCCGTCACCAGAGCATCGCTTTTGGTGACGGCTGCTTTCCCGGCGCGCGCGTTTTCAGCGTGCTCACGCGCAGTTGCACGAGGGACCTTTGCTGAAGTCTTCTTTACTTCATTACGGTTCCTCACTTCGCGTGGCGCCGTAAATGGAGATTGTGCTCCATGGCCATCTTTTAAGCCATCCGCGTCTTTGGACGGGAGCACTTTCGATGGCTCCGACACGCTCGTCATGGACGCTGCTTTCGGAAGGGCTTTTAATCCCTTCGTTGGCATGGCATCCGCGCCAGTCGAGAGCTTGCTCTCCGACTGCGACGGCGTGAGATTTTTCTCCGCTTTCGCAATGTTGGATCGCGACGCGGATTTTTTTTTGCCGACTTTCGAAGTCGACACAACACAACCGTTTTTACCCGATTTGGGCTTCTCAGCCACTGCAGGAGGTGAAGGATTGGATCTGACGTTACTGGAAGTGTCCTTACCGCCGTTGTCCATTGGCGTCCATGCCGGTTGCTCGAACTCCGAGAGAGCCGGGCGTGCTTGGGAAGGAGAGCTATTGCGCCTAGGGGGACTTACCATTGCCCCGGATTCCCCGCACTCTTTCTTTTGCGGCTCCCCTGCCGCGAGAGGGGGTGCGCAGGGCTTCGCGTGCGAGGTTTCCTGCTGCTTTGGGGCGACATTCCGCCTCGCGTTTTTACCGAATTTCTGCCGTGGGGTCTCCAGGTTTTACGCAGATTTTTTCTTTTTATCCGCGCTTTGTTTTTTAAAATGGAGCTCCGCCGCTTTTTTTTTTCACAAAAGATCCGGGCAATCTTTCAATTGGTGCCCGGATAGTTTGCAATAACGGCATTTTCCAGAGGGGCATTTATCCAAACAATGCCCCTACTTCCCGCATTGCTCGCACGTTTTTACTTTGCCCACGAACCACAGGTGAACGACCGTGTCTTTCACCTGTAGTTTGGTGGGCAGCAGACGGCGGTCAGGCATTGTAAGCCGGACTCCAGCGACTCCGCTGTGTATGGACGGGAAGTGCTTGAGGTTGCTACGCACCCTCCACAGCGCATGGACCGTGGCGAATTTCGCCAACGCGTTGCGAATATCAGTATCGGAGATTTTTGACTCGATGTCGAAAATCTCCACCACAAATGAGTCGTCCATGGCGGCCGGGAAGACCTTCTGGCCACGGATCGACAACGGGGTGCGCAGCAAGCGTTGCACAAGTGCAGCGTCTTTGCAACGCACCTTGAAATAGCCCATGTCTTTTACGGGCATAATGGCGAGAAGGTCCTCCTCCCGCACGCCAACACGCGTCAGTTCATCGTTGAACTGATTCCCGTCGCGCGCAGAAAGAAACCACTCACCTTATATCGGAGAGCAGGTCTATAGCCTTGGGCTACGTATGCCCGCAACTCCGACTCGTCGAGTGGTTTCCCTTTGACGGCTGCTGTGGCAGCAACGTCAGCAAAACTCCTCTCCATTGGCGAGAAAGACGAAGGGGAGGCGGCCGTCGGTTCCGCGATTGCAGATCCGGATGCTGTTCCTCCAACTTCAGTAGCTTCAAGTTGGGTCGACATCGTCGTCAAAATGTACGACGCCCAGATGAAGCGGATGAAAGCACGGAGACGAGAGCGAAGAAAAACACGTCCGCACTCGATTGAAATCTCCCGCTATCAGGTGAGCCTTCCGCACGTTCGTGTCCGCCAGCCAGTCGCGCTTCAGGGATTCCAGCAACCTGGTACGGTCGCTGTATCCCTGTTTACCGCTGGGGGCGTACACATTCGTGACGATCAGTTCGATCGAGTCGGACCAGCTGAGAATCAGCTGACCGACCCGACTGTCGTCATCGAAGCGCACGCCCTTCACGGCAGCGTCGATGGCCGGCTTCACGAAGAACGCAACCCCGCAGGTGTTGCAGAGGCCGCACCGCCAATACAACCGACCTCCCGCGATCGTCTCGATCTCCTGGGCGTCTGCCGCTGTGATCACGTGGATCTCCTGCAGCAGGGCCAGGTCGAGCTCACGCAGGGTGTCGGCCGTATCTCGCCTGTTACCGTCGTCGCGCAGCCCTTTGACGTTCCAACAGGCGGCGCGAATCCGACGGCGACTGGCGAGCCCCAATGTTACTCCTGGGAAGATGGCGATGCGGCGTCCGCCACCTGTTGGGGCGGGACGGTAGGTGGAGGAGGAGGGTCAGGCGCTGCGTGCACCTGGTCCCCCTGCCCCATGGGTAACGGCGCGTCGAGCGGGTCACCCTCAGGTGGGTTCGCGCCTACCTGTTGGCCCTCCTCCATGGGGGCGGGCTGTTCATGCTCGGAGACTGCAGGGAGGACTTCGCCCCCCTGCTCACCCTCCTCCATGGGGGTGGCCGGCTCGACGGCTACCGAACGTGGGAGTTCCCCCTCCGGGATTTCCACGCTACCGCTAGCTTCCTGCTTCTCCTCCTCGCTGGTGGAGGGGAGGCGGCTCCTGGGTTTCTGGGACTTGTGTCCCGACTTCCTGGGGGGTGCTTCCAAGGAGGAGGATGCACTTCCAGCCCCCAGGTCCGACTCACCTGTGGGGGCCTTTTTCGCGGGAGCCATTCTTCGCACGGCCTTGCGTGAGGGGTTCTCACGCTCCGCTAGCGTGGCCGCGAGCTCCTCCGCCGCCTTTGCGAACGCGGCGTCCTCGGTGTCGACCAACGCGTCGCGCGGCTCACCCTCTGTTTGCACTGCCAGAAGTGCCAGGTACTTGGAAGAAAAAGAGCCGCAGCGGAAATTCGTCGGGTTTAAGAGACCACTGCACGAAAAGCCGCAGCGGCAAATAAAAAACGTCGTCCGCAAAAACTCGCAAAAAACCACGAGCGATCCGCGGATGAAAAGAACGCATTCCCGCCCGCAACGCCCCGAAAGGGGAAAGTCACGTCGGGGAAGCCAATTAAAAAGGGGCGCGAGGGTTTGACGCGTGCTGTGTCTTCCCTCTCTGCCAAACTCGCAGGCACCTCTCCGAGCCAGGAACCAGGAAATCTCCGTAACACCCTGGAGGGAAAGGTAGGAAAACAGGAAGATCGCAACAGTGCGAAGGCTTCTTGCCCCTTTCTGTTGTCCCCTCCGAGTTCCGGACAGCCCCACTGCAGCGAAGGCCCCTCTGCAAAGGCTACGAAAGCCGTAAAAAGCAGCGTCGCGACGAGCAAAAGCACGCTGCATGCAGTCGCCCCATCGCCGAATCGGCAGTTTTCCCCAAGTCCCACGAATGGTAGGGTAAATTCATTTTGCTAAAATTTTTCTATAAAAACATTCACACTGCAATCTCATCCATACCATTAGCACTTTTTTACCGCTAAGAAGTCCTTGGGTTCTCACAAGTTTTGCACTCATGGTGGGTTTCCTGCTGTTTGGTCCCGGGCGTCGTCTTCTACCCTCTTCAGGATGAATCGGTACGTACAGGCTTGGATTTTCCCACAGTTTCTAATGACGATTTAACTCTTAAGGAGCCCTTGTAGGATCTCCATCGGTGGTGCGGCTCTTCTGGCTTACCTCCTTTTCCACCAACGCACAAGAATAGCGGTGATGAAGAGGGCGATGGTCGTCCTCACCATGGGATTGTAATAGGGAACATTACCATCCCCCTGAAACATCCCGGCGAGGATCTCCATTACGGACCTAATCGTGAGTCCGATGATCCTTTTCAGGATCTGCCAGTCATGCAGCAATGTGGGACACGTCAAGACCTGAAGTCTCGTGTCGATGTCTCCACATGCTGTGCAGTCTCGATCTTCCCTTATTCCGGTGTAGTTCTGCAGTCGGCACCCACTCTGGATTCCTCCATGATAAAACATCAGGAATTCATCCTGGGTGCCCGGCGGAAGGTTACTCCTTCAGAGCGTCGTGCCAATCGCTAACAGGTTGATCCGGTCACTTCCGTAGCGATAGGCGGCTCTTTGGAGGGCACTAATATCACTATGTTCTTCTTGATTTAGTCTTCGGAAATTTGTTTTGGTTACTCTGGACCACGCAAAGTCGTAGTGCTTGAACCACACTTCGCGAGTCATGTGGGTAAACCTTCCTAACATCATCTCTATATACCTAAGTATACGAGTGTGATGTGGGTACCCTCCTCGTTTCCACTCCTGGATTCGTTGAAGGGTTACTCTGGACCGCTGGTGGATCCAACTTCTCGTGTCCGGCGAAACAGGAAGCATCCAAGGGATCACCAGGATGGACTCGTCCTGCCAGAGTTCCCTACTTCTCGGCACGATCTTGATTTTGTGCTTTCGCACCAGCCGTTGCTTCCTCGTCCAGGTTGGGTCAATTTTTTTCCATACGCCTGCTCGGCAAAGCAGCGCAGTCATCAGGCCTTTCGAGTTATTCAACAGCAACGCGTAGGCCCTGTGCGCCGCATACGGCCAGTCATCCCAGTGAGTGGCAATGTCCAGGATGAGTCGCGTATTTATGATTTCTATGGAGTGCGCAAGCGACTTCATCCAGGAACCGCCTTCTTCCCTGGGACGACACAGGGGTTTTAGTCGGACTCTTGGGCGATAGTGGCCCCACAGTGCTTTTCTCTGCAGCTAGTCGAACTACCTCGTGGTTTCCTTGTTCATCCTCGCGAAGGCCGCCCCGAAGAGCACTTTTGGAAGGAGTACTCCGTTCCATATGTTGGCCTTTCGCTTCATTCCAAGGTCCGTTCGGGTGTACTCGGCTGCTTCCTTGGCCGTTTTCCCTAGGATCTCGGTACACAATAGCTTCGACGCGGAGACGTCGCCAATGGAGACACCCAGGTACTTGGCCTTGTCTACTGTTCAGAATCCTCTTCCCGCTAGAGCAGAGAGATCGAGGATTCCAACAAGAAAGAGCTGGATTTTCTGGGCGTTGATCTTTAGACCCAGGCCTTGATCCATCAGGTCTATCACATCCAGAAACCCTCGTTGATGTCTCTCTCCCTTGATAAAAAAGAGTAGATCATCAGCGTATGCCAGATGAATAAGACGCTGACCATCGATTGTTATGCCTTGCAGTCGTCCGCTCTTCTCGATAAAGGACGACAACGCCTCCATGTAGATGACGAACAGCATCGGACTAAGCGAATCGCCCTGCCGGACTCCCCGTGTTATCCGGATTGCTGCCGTCTCCTGGCCGTTGATTTTGATTGGGCAGTCCTGGTTCTGGAGTACCACCCTCACGAAGTTGCTGAAGTGTTCCGGAAGGCTTAGTTTCTCCAGAACCTTCAGCAGCATCCCATGGTCGATGAAGTCGCAAGTCTTCTCCATGTCAGTGAACACCAGCGCCAGATTCTCTTCGACGCATCGGCTGAGGCCGACGGTGGCCTGGGCACACTTGAAATTGTCCGACATGTGACGTCCAAGGACTGCACACGTTTGGACCGGAGAGATGAGCCTCGACATGACCTTGCCTAAGCGGTTGGATCAGATCTTCGCCAACCACTTGGCATCGGAGTTCAGGATCGAGATTGGCCTCCATTGGGCGATCTGGGTAGAGTCGCCTTCTTTTGGCAACAATCTCATCCGAATCTCGTAGAAGGACTGTGGAAGTCTTTCTTCTTCGCGGATGCCGAGAATCAACTGGTGGAACAAACGCAGGTAGGCATGCAAGTACCGCTGATAGTGAGTGATGGGTACGCTGTCAGGGCCCGCTGCCACGTCCTTGCGTAGTTGACCAAACGCAGTCTTTACCTCGTCTTCGGAGAATTCCTCCTCCAGTCTGTTCCGCTGGAGATCGTCGATCCTCTTCTCGAGGTAGCTCAGAAAAGCCTGTTGACTAGAGCGACAGAGATGTTGTCGCCTGAAGTGTTTCGTGTAATGCCTTTGAAAGGCATCCACGATGTCCTCAGGGGACTGTGGCTTTTGACCGTCGTACTGGATGCAGAAGATATCTGTTGCCAGATTTCTGTTCTCCAGCACGCCGACTTCCCCTTTTATGTTCTTGAAGACGTTCCAACTCTCGTACTGATCGAAGTACTTTGAGAGTGAGCGATCTTGGATGTTCAGCTCCCGGTACGCCTCCTGCCTCAAGCGCCTATCTCCAAACTGCATGTTTGCAAACAGGTGTATCCTGTGTTTCAGGCTGTCCCAGTCGGCGACTCTTCGGATTGTTGTTGCCTTCAGAATCGTCTCCAGGACAGCCTGATGTCCATGATGGGTTTCGAACCAGGCGGGCATGCTGATGAGCGCCGCCCTGGTTCCTTGCCTTTGCAGAGGATTCTCCGTTCTTAGGGAAAACCGCACCAGGGGGTGATCGGACACCGTGGTCATAATGTCTCGAAAACGCTGGATGCGATTCCCAAGTTCCGTGCTGTGCAGGACGTGATCGATCGGCTTGTGACTTGTAGTTCGCCTCACCAGTCCGAACTCGTCGGATAAGCGCCGATACGCCGTCCTTCCTCTGGCGTCTTCGGAGTAAATGATCTGATCCAATATGTTGAGATCGCCAGCAACAATCACGACGTCCTTGGAAGTAACCTTTTCACGGAGTGCTGCATGCAGCGCCTCCGCACAACGATGTTTTAGCCTGTGCGTCCCGTACACGTTCACCAGGATGAGGCAAACAGTAGCGGACCAGGCCAGTCGCACGCCGATGATTCGTCCGGTTTGGGGACAGAACACTTCCAGAAGAGTGGAAGCCAAGTTGTTCCTTATTAGGACCGCCACACCTTGCGTGTTCCGTTCTTTCTTGCCGACGAAAATCTGCCCGTTGAATCGCTGTTCCATTTGCTGACTAATCTCGAGACCCATCTTGTGGGTCTCCTGCAGGCACACTATGTCTTTTCGTGCGATGGTCCGCACAATCCTTTTTCTTTTTCCCTGGTCGACCACAGCGTTTACATTCCAGGAGGAGATGTTCAGCCTCCTGGCGGTCGATAGAGAAGAGGCCCTGAAAGGGGAGGACTTATTTCTTGGCCTTCCTGAGCTTCTTCTGTCTGAGAGAGCGTGCTCTTCCAGACGATGAAGAAGCAGCCGGCTTCTTGCTGCCGGCGTCACTCTCTGTTCCGGTGAGGTTGGTTACTTACGGCTCCTCCGTCGAGTGTTCGGCCCGCGCGATCAATTTTCGAGATAGCGCCTCTATTTCGACCTTGGCGCAGAAGTTCGCCTTTACGTCGAGAAGCTGTTCTTCTAGCTTCTGGCGCTCGGTGACCTCCACAACCTGGTTGACCTACTCTTGTGCATTGCAGATCTTCTGCAAGATTTTCTCTCGCTGGTGACCGCTCTGCACATCTTGGACTTTATTAGCCAGTGATGCCAACTCCTCGGTAGATTGCAGGGCCTCCTGCGACACCGGAGTGGCTTCGGCTATTTCTTCTTTCGCGTATTCTTGCACTACCTTCATCTTGTCGCCTTCTTACTCTTCACCTTGTAGGATTAGAGAAGTTTCTTGCTCCTTGACGAGCATCTTCCTCTTTCCTTTCTTCCCTACCTGTATGAAGCCGTCTTCCGATACCGGGACGGCTTTTCTCACCTACTTCGGCCTTCCTGCCTTCTGAGGCTGTTCCGCCTCCTTGGTGCTTCTCTCTCTCACGGGAGAGAGACCTGGAATCCTTCTGCAGTTTGCAATCTCCGGACAGCTCCATTTCGCATGTCCGTGTTTCTTGCAAAAGTTGAACACCTCCGGCTGCGGGCACTTTCGGACTTGATGTCCTACTTTGCCGCACCGGAAACAACGACACGTTGGGCAAGTTCCGGCTTTGTGGCCGAACTGCTTGCACCCGGTGCAGAATATCGGTTGTTGCCGGTAACGCACGTTCACTCCCTGGGATTGTTCGTCAAGAACGGCTAATCCAGGGATCACAGCTCCCTCTTTTAACTTCATTTTGGCGATCATGTCGCCAGAAAATATATTTCCAGAGAAGTTCTGGAATTCAAGGTCCAGAACTTCCCCATACTGCTCCAAAAACTTCCAAATCTTAGTTACGGTGTGACGATGGAGATGTTGTTCAGAAACACGGTTGTGTATGGCATCTCGCCAACACCACAAACCATCCTCCCTTGTATATTGATCCCCTTCTGGATCAATCGCTCTCTAGTCTTTTCACAGTCTGTGAAGACTGTGAACCCGTTGTTAGCTGGTATGATCGCCTGTATGCAATCAAAATTCATGTCCTTTTTATCGAGGGACAGACACACCTCCCTGATATTATTAAACTTGATCAGCCCAGTCTTGAAAATGATAAGCTTCACATTCGGCCCTAACTCCACGATCGGCCGATCCAGCTTTTGGAATTTACCGCATAGCGGCTTCACGAATTTTCCTAGTGGGTGGACACTCGCTTGTCCAGCCGCCACGAACGCATAGGAAAAGGGCTGCGCCGCCCCAGCCGAACAAGATGGCGTCTCGTCCTGAACCGCCTGGACGCCCGCGACACTGTTATGGCAGCAACGCCGTACCACGTATACCTTGGTGAACACTTGCTCTGTCGAGTGGGTCGGAGAGGTCCCGTGCCGTCCGTGCTTTCAGACCACAACAGGCTCGAGTTCGAGTTGCTGCTGCCAAGCAAGGGGCCTCCAAACTGTTTTTGGAGGATGCCGGTAGACTTGCTAAGCCACCCGGAGGCGGCTGAACAGCTTCGCCAGTACCTCTTCGGCTTTGCCATAAGTAAGCTCGAGGACTGGGAGGATCTGAAAAGATCAGTAAGCGAGTTCTGCTGCCGGTTTCGCTCGCACCAGCTTCCGCGCGGCTTCGGAGAGGGCGTAGCAGACAGCAGAGATTTTCTGCAGGCCCGCTCCTTTTCCAGGCGCGCGGACGTTGGTCGATTATCCGAGTACAAGGCCAAGGGCGAGCGCCACGTCTGGCAGTCAGATGCGACAGTTCTGCTTGACGACCAGGACCGGGAATGCTCGGCTCCAACCGACGAGCGACGATTATTCAGGCGCTATTACGCTTCTCTGTATGCAGAGGTACCGACGGAACGCAACCTCTCCCGGCTGCTTCTGCCGATCGATGCACCTGTTGTAGACGAGGAGGAACGCGCGCGTCTCAATGAGCCCTTCACGGCAGAGGAAATTTCCTCGGCCATCTCGGGGCTCAAGAGACGAAAAGCGCCAGGCGAAGATGGGCTCCCCGCGGAATTCTTTCAGTGTTTTTCGGCGAAGCTCACTCCCCTAGTGCTCCAACTCTCGTCGCTGATGCGAGACTGGGGCGATGTCCACGCCTCGTTTCGCTTAGCGAAGGTGCGTCTTCTGCCGAAAAGGGGAGATTTGCGCCAACTGAACAAGTGGCGTCCGATCACATTAGTAAATTCGGACGTCAAGTTGTTCTCGAAACTTTGGTTGGCGCGGATGGGTAGGATCGCGGTATCCTTGGTAAGTCCGGAGCAGACGAACACTGTTCCTAGGCGGTCCATGAACGCGAATCTCTTGTTCATCAGCGCATGGCTGCAATTGCAGCATCGTGTGGCGGTGGATCGTCGTGCGGAAGCAACGCCTTTGATCTCTCACCGAAGGAGGCGCGGGACGCCAAGGGAGACACCGGGAGCCTTGACGGTTGCAGGCTATCTGCACAAAGCTTTCGATTGCGTGAACGAAAAGCTTCTTCTTGAGCTTTTGGAACTTCTGGGTCTTCCGGCATCCCTGTTGGCATACTTGCGCTCCTGCTGGCGCCACGCGATTACAACTATTGTTTTCAGTGGCTGTCGCGTGTACGGCGTGCCGTTAGGACGAGGAATTAGGCAGGGTGACAGCTTAAGCCCACTGCTCTTCAGCATCTATTTTGAATTGGTGCTGGTGGCTTCCAGGCTGACGCTAGCCAACCTGCCGAGCTCCTGTCAAGGTACGCCGGCCGTGGCAGCCCATGCCGACGACGTGCTTCTCCTGTTGCCTATGTCCACCCCGGCAACATCGCTTGAAGGCTTCTTTGAGTTGATTCGTCGCGGTGCGGGCGTGAGCGTTAACAGGAGTAAGTGTATGGTTGTTCCGGTGGGTACGACGTGGGAGGGGCAGTCCGACTGGATCGACCTGGGGATTCCCGCGGACAGGTACCTCAGGTACCTTGGCGTGCCGTTCGGCGACTTCTGCATCTCAGAAGCGTGGTCGGACTGCCTTCGGGAGGCAGAGCGTGCACTTGGCCCGTTTTCAGGAGGCGAGTTCGTCTTGCCGGAACGAGCCTGTATCTAAAACACCTTCGTTGCCCCCCTCCTCCCCCTTCTGTTTGCTGTTTGTCCACCCCCCCAGGAAGTCAAATTCTGAACGCAGCGCCTTCTACGCAAAGCGTTGTGGGGCGCTATAAGATCCCGTGTTAGACTTAAAGATTTGGTGGCGCCGCGTCTGGATGCAGGCTTGCGCATCCTCGACGTAAACAGCATCGAACTGCAGGTGCAGTTCCGCATGCTGCGGCTCTGTTTTAAGCTGTGGTGTACGCCGTGGTGCTTACCCGCACGCCTTATACTGAGGCGCTGCACGGGAAGCGAGGGACTGCTTTCGTTGCTACCCCACTTTCGGCACACCAGAATAGGGTTTGCCTTCCCGCTGAGGCAGCTGTCCTCACTGCTGGAAGCCCAAAGCTGGATCTCCTGCCGCCCCATGAACATTAATGCATGGCGGCTGGAATCTTTTTCATCGTGGGCAGCTTCCAAAGGAACGCGGCCGAAAGATCTTCGACGCCTGCGACTTCTCCTCAGTCATCAAATGGACGAACTCATGCAGGACAAGAAGTTGTCGGATCGTCTGGCCACCACACCACTCGCCGAAGCGCTGTCTGCTTTCAGGGCAAGCAACGACGGTTGCCTACCGACGGAATAGGAGTTCTCCTGCAAAATAGCGGGAGTCAGTAAGCTCCTCGGCAGCTGGACGTCAAAGGAACTGATTCAAGCCTCCACACCTCGGAATCGGGCGAAGGGTCTGCATCGGCAGAGCGAACATTTAAGTGTGCCCCACGGAGAGATAGTGGATCTCCCCGTTTGTTTGGACAGCTCAGTGTTTTCCCTCAAGTGGAAACAAGATGTGCTGCTTATTTTACATTGTGCATTACACTGTAATAGACAGCGAAGCATCGTTTCCGGGGGAGCTGCTTTGCCAAACTGTTTGAGGTGCGGAGAGATCGAGTCTTTTCCGCACCTTTTGCTGGACTGCGTTGACCTCCGGGAACTGTGGCGAAGGCCCACTTCGGCCATTATGCCACAAGGAGGCACTGCCATTCATGTGCTGCGGCGCTTTTTCAGCAGAAATGGACTTTCGGTTGGCGCGATTGTCGCAACCATGTGTTGCGTTCGCGCCATCGTGACGGCCCGCTACGCCCTGGAGTTGTCAGCGCAGCGAAGGGAGGCTCACCTGCTTGCAGCTATATTCATGAGGAAGGCTTCAAGGTGGTCTCATCTTCGTGACAAGGTGAATGAGGACATCACCGGCATACATAGCCGGTTTACAAACCTTTGAGAACGGCGTAATTCGGTGACCCCTGCGACCTCTCGCCCACTCATACCCCGTCCCCGTTCGCTCGGTAAAATTTCCAATGCCCATGCTTTTATCCCCCTGTTTTCCAGAGCAAACCCAAAGACCCTTATCCCGTCCTCCTTATTCATTTTTTTTTATTTTATTTTGGTTTCTATGTGTTTTCCGCCCCCCACACCGTCCACAAACCTGTTACTCTGGCCTGCGTGCCAGCAATATTCTCTTCATTGTTGTCCAGTTGTCGGTTGGGAGTTTGGTTTCGAACTGGTTTATTTTGTATAATTGCTTTTTTATGTTATGTTATGTGGAATAAACGCCCCGGCGTGACCGGGTGAGAAATCTCTTGCGCTTGTTCTGCAGAGATCACGTGGATCTCCTGCAGCAGCGCAAGGTCGTAGGACTCCAGAAGGGCGGCCATGTCTCGTCTCCTGCCGGCGTCTGTCATGCCGTTGACGTTCCAAACGGCGATGCGCATACGACGGCGGGAGGAGATTCCCGGCATTACTGCTGGGAAGATTAAGGTGTGGGGGAACCCTCCTCTTGCAAGGCGGGCGGGATGTCCATGGTGGTTTCGGCCTTCCCAGGCACCTGAGGCACCTGTTCGGCCTCCACCCCCTCCATCTCCTCCATGTCCGCGCCTGGGAGTCTCTCGGACGACGGTTCCCGAGAGTTTCCCACGCTCATGGCACCCTCGCTTGCGGAAGCCATCTCTCCCCTTAGAGGGGGGAGACGAGCTTCCTTGGCTTTGTGGACTTACGTCCAGCCTTCTTGCGCGGTGCCGTGGAAACGGAGGCTGCGCTTCCCGCCTCCACCTCGGGGTCGGAAGTGGGGGACTCCTGAGGGGAGGCCGGACGCCTTACGTCCTTCTTGCCAGCCTTGGAGGGTTCTGGCTGCAAGGAAAATGCCAGCTCCTCCGCGGCTCGCGCGAAGGCTACGTCTTCGATGGTGGTGTCGATGACGGACGCCGCCGCCGGCTCGCCTCCCTCGCTGTTGACTGTGTCAAGAGAAAGGAGGTCGTCGGTAGCGGCGAGTTCTTTTCAGCAGCGTTCGGCAGCATCGAGAACGCGTTCGACAACGACGCTGCACTCTTTAATTATCGCGCTACCCTGCTCCTTCTTCTTCTGTTGGTAAACGATTTTACTACTGGTCCAGACTACTGGTGCAGTCACAGATTGTATAGGTTTATCCGTGAGAATAAACGTCCCGGCGCACCCGGGTTTGAATGGAGATTCCGGAGCGTGATGCCTCTAAGGTGTTCGCGAAGGTGTTCCTTCGCACCTGAGAGTCGCGTCCAGTCCCCCAGCAGACGCCAATCCCTGGATGGCGGTCCTTGGTCGCGAGGCCACATCTCGAAAATTAACCGGGATTGGTCCGACAACGTCGACGCAACCCTCCCCCGTTTGCCGACTTGTGAACACAGGTCAGCGTCGAAAAAGACGTGGTCGATGCTGCGGACCATTCCTCTGTCACCTGCGAACCAGTTGCGCGCACGCATGGCGGCGCACAACTGGTTCATCGCGTCCTCTTGTGTTTCTGGCTCACCTGTTAGCAGACCGAGATTGAAATTTATCACCCGGTCACGCCGGGGCGTTCATTAATAATAATAAACTGGTCAGGGACAATGTCCTCAACCAACAGAACGACAGCGAACATAAAAAAATTACCGGCACGCAGGCCTGGTAAACAAACCGCTCGCAGCGTGGGGGAATGAGGGGAAACAAACAAAAATCAAAAACTGGAGAGAAGGGAAAAGGGTTTTTGGTTAGGCTCCGTACTCACGGGGATTTAAACGATGAGCACCTCAAATGTTCCGGAGCCTATGGGGACGCGGGTGTAAAAAGAAAATACAAAATTAGTTTATGGAGGGTAGGACAATGATCACCGGGTTGGCCGCTGCTGAGGGTGTGTAAACCGGCGGTGTATTGCGGCGAGATTCCTTCTGGTCTCCTCTGTCAAATGAGGCCATCTAGCATATGCTTCCATGTAAAAGGATGTTTTGCTGATTACCTCTTGATGCTGGTTGTTGATTACCAACGCCTGGCGGACCGAAACTATCGCGCGTATGCAACCGATGGTTGCAATCCTTGCGCTTAGGGACAGCCCGCTCGGCGTGAAGAATCGTCGCAGCAAGTCTCTTGCCGTGTCCACGGGATGCATTAGTGCTGTTGCCAGCCTACGCTACAGTCCTTGTAGGACAACGGAGTTCAGAGGTAGGTGCGGAATCGACTCCGTCGACCAGCACCGGACGCAGTAGGCAGATGCAACTCCCTAGGAGTATCGAAAGCAACCCTCGTTGCACTGAAAACCCCAGTGAACGATAAAACGCACGGCTTGTTTTTAAGCACGGGGGAGCAGCGAACTGTCTACACACTGTAAAGGGACTACAAGTTCTTCGGGGGTGACAGCAAGTTCTTCTGCCCACCGGAGAAGTCCCTTTGAAGTACAACTAAAAGTGGCGGCGTCCGCCAAATCACTCGTCTTCTAGGCGCCAAGGAGTTTTGTTTTCCCCGCTATCGAGCAGCAAACCTCCCACCTCGCCGGTTGGTAACTGTCGTTTCTTGCCCTGAGGGCAGACAGCTCTGCGGTGAGAAGCGTGGCAGCCAGGGTAGAAAACTTCACCACGTCCTGCAGTTCTTCTTCCAAAGATCGCGGAAGGAGATGCCGCAGTAAGCAAAGATCTTCAGAGCGCATTCCTTGGAACGCTGCTCAGGATTCGACAGACTCCTTCCGCCAAGCTTCAAAGTTCATTGGGCGTCAGGAGATCCACGAGTGAGCTTCCAGAAGTGCGGTCAACTGCCGCAATGGAAACCCGAAACCTCACTTCTTGTACTAGGTGCTCGGCAAAAGCGAGAGCAGTTTTCCGCTGCCGGTGCATCTCCGTAGGAGAATGCGGGCTGGCACACACAGGGGGGATGTCCATAGCTGGGCACACAGTGCCAGCAGTCGGAACTGCACCTGCAGTCCGATTCGCTCCATTGTCAAGATACCCAAACCAGCATCCCGACGCGGAGCTAACAAATCTTTAAGGCGGATCCTGGATCTTGTTGGACCCCAGAGAGCGTCCCTCAGCAGGCGTGTAGCCCTCTCTTTCGCCGCATAGGGGTGTTTAAAACAAAAAACAGGGAAAGGAAGAGGGGGGCCACAAAGGTGTTCCAAATAGTCGCCCGTTCCTGCAAGGGAAACTTGCCGTTAAAGAACGGGTTGATGACCAACTCTGCTTTCTGGAGACAGTACAGCTGTCTCCAGAAAAGCAGAGTTTCGGCTGCGCCCAGAGCGCCCAACGGAACGCCAAGGTACTTAAAGTACCCTCCCGTGGGGATCCCTAGGCGGATCCAGTCGGACTACCCATCCCTCGACATACCCACAGGAACGACCACGCTCTTCTCTCTGTTTCCGCTCACGCCCGCTCCCCGACAAATCAGGTCGAGGAAATCCTCGACACTGGACGCCAGGGTGGACATAAGGAGCAGAAGAAGCAGGTCATCAGCTGAGGCGGCCACGGCAGACGTTCCCGGGCAGGAGCTTGGCAAGTGAGGCAGCGTGAGCCTGTATGCTCCAAGCACCAACAAAAAGAAGGTGCTGAAGAGTAAGAAGCTAAAGGTTTCACCTTATCGAATGCCTGTGCCTACAAGAACACCGTACATACGGCAGCCGCTAATAGAAATACAGGTGAGCAGGTGGCGTCCGCTAGCGCGCAAGTAAAGCAGAAGATGCGCCGGAAATCCAAGAAGTTCCAGAAGCTACAAGAGGAGCTTCTGGTTTACGCAGTCGACCGCCTCGCGTGCTAAGTGTGGACGTGTTTTCTCGGTGCTCCTCGTGCCAGGAAGTCTCCCACAGTGCAAGCGTTGTGTGGCTCGGCGGTCGATCAGGAAGCGATGCCTGACGCGACCACCAGGGATGGCCAGGGGGCAGCGGCAAGGCCTCCCCCAGAGGCGATGGAGAGGCAAAGGGCGACGGCAACGTCGCCCCCAGAGGCGATGGAGGTTGGGGCATCCGCCCCCACAGAATCGGTACCCGCTGCAGCGCGGGCGTAGAGCGCTGCTGTGTCGGCGCTATCGCCTGCAGCCGCGGCGGAATTGTCGGCATATGTAGAGGAGGGGTACAAACCCTCATTGTTCTACAAGGTAGGCAATTTCTATTCCTTAGAGTGCGCGCGCGCCTTTTCGAAAGGCATGCGCGCTCTCGATGTGAAAGAAGAGGAGCTCAGTGCTATGACGAGGTGGGAACGTCACCTGTTTCGCGCATCAGCAAGGTGAGTTGCTGTACCAGGGGGAAATCTCAGCCGCGAAAGTTTGGTAAAACTCCGCGGGCAGGCCGTCCTACCCTGGAGCCTTCCGCCTCTTGAGCTTTCCGATGGCCGAGAGGATCTCGTCCATCGTGAAAGGCTCGTCAAGGTTTCTTTTCTCCTCCTCCCCGATGGCTGGAGCACCTTCCGGAAGCAGAAGTCGTGAGACGTCTCGCTCCGGAGGCGCCCTGGCGTACAGGGAGGAGTAAAATTTCCTCACTATCCCGCGTTTCTGAGCGGGAACCGAGTGCTCCCGGCCTTGGTCGTCCAGCAAGCTGGCCTACCCGGATTGCCAGGCTTGCCTCTCGGCTGCCGCTCGATACTCTGCTAACCTGCGAATGTCGGGGGTTCTCGCGTAACGTCGGGCCTGAAGATAGCACCTTTCGTTACGCGGGCCCTCCCCAAATCCCTCTCCTCGAGAGCGGACGTGTTTTTCGGGCGCTCCGCGAACGAGCAGCGGAAAGCGGCTTTTTGGTTCAGTGTGTGCTTTTTCACATCGTTGGTGTCCGATGGCATCGCTGCCAGAGGACACCACGATGAAGGTAGGCGTGAGGGAGGCTAGCCCCCCCCCACGACCTACAGAATCAGGGGCACCCGCCCCGGAATCGCCCTTGTCACCCAAGACGAGGAGCTGGAGCGCCATGGTCGCTGCGCCGAGCGCGGAAACCTTGGCTGAGCAAGCGGCCTACAGGGCCTCCGGATATAAACCATCCCTGGTTTATAAGGTAGGAAACCTGTTCGACGGTCGCACCGCGCGTGCCTTTAGCAAGGCACTACAGGAATTCCCCGTGCGTGAGGAGGATCTTGACGGCCTCGCCGTACTCAGCGGGTGGCAACGCGTGGAGGTCGTCTGCAAAGAGGTAGCCCTAGCGCAGCGCCTCATCAACACCCCGCTGAATGTGGCTGGCCGAAAGATCCTACCCGTTAGCATGGACCGCTCCGTAGTGGTCCATCTAACGGGGATCACGAACCGCATGACGCGCTCTGCGGTGAACGCGGAATTGAAAAAATACGGAGATGTGCACGCGCTGTGGCCAAAGCCAACCATTTTTGACGGCTATAACAGCCTCTTTGGTGGCCAGGCAGCAGCGCGTGTCACTGTGAACGAGGGTGCTGGGTTACGCCACAAACTGGAGGTCGGGAAGGAGCCCGTAGACCTCTGGTATGCGGGGAAACCCCGCTATTGCGGCTACTGCGATGCAGTAGGGCATGTGCGCAGGCGGAGCCCGAATATCGAGTGCCACTTGTGCGGGGAAAAGGGACACGTCCGTCGTGTGTGCCCTAAACGCCCCACCCCGGTGCCACCTGCTGCCAAAAAGGCACAGGCGAAAAAGGTGAATAAGGTCGAAAGACCTCATCGCGAAAATGGCCGGCCCCAGCAGCCTTCTCCTCCTCCTCCAACCCAGAAAGCGGCGGAAAAAACCGCGAAAGACGCGGGCGAAGAAGAAGGATGGACGCTGGTAAAGGCCAGAAAAGAACCCAAAAAGGGTTCACAAGAGAAGGCGGAGAAAAAGTCGGTCGCGAAGGCGAAAAAACCTGGTCCGCGATCTAAAACTCTCCGCGAGTGCTAGCACTGGAGCGCATCAGCGTTCCCGAGGCTGCCACCCGGGGCGACGAGCCCCCACTCGCCGCTTCCGCCGCGCCCGAGGTTCGCGACGGCGGACCCTCTGTTTACACAGAGGGTGAGACGCGCGACGCGCTCGCCGCCGGCGAGGACGCCGCCTTCGCGAAGGCGGCGGAGGAGCTCGCGGCCACGCTGGCTGAGTGTGAGAACCCCTCACGCAAGGCCGTGCGAAGGCCGGCTCCGCCGAAGAAGGCATCCGCAGGTGAGTACGACCTGGTAGCCGGAAGTGCATCCGCCTCCTCGGAGGCACCCCCCCGGAAGACAGGAAGCAAGTCCCAAAATCCGAGGAAGCGCCTCCCCTTTACGAGCGAGGAGGAGAAGCAGGAAGTCGCCGGCAGCGTGGCAATCCCGGAGGGGGAGCTCCAACGCGCGGAAGCCGTCGAGCAGGACACCCCCATGGAGGAGGGTGAGCAGAAGGGCGAAATCCCTCCTGCCGTCGCGGACCCTGAGGAGCCCACCCCTATGGAGGAGGGCCATCAGGTAGGCGCGACCACACCTCAGGGTGAATCACCCGACGCGCCGTCACCGATGGAAGAGGGTGGCCAGGTGCTAGAGGCACCTGTCCCTCCTCCTCCACCTAGCGTCCCGCCCCAACAGGTGGCGGACGCCGCACAGCCGATTTCCCAGGAATAACACCTGGGCTCGCCTGTCGCCGTCGAATCCGCGTGGCCAATTGGAACGTCAACGGTCTGCGCGACCACGGCAACAGACGAGATACGTCCGACACCCTGCGCGACTTCGACCTGGCCCTGCTGCAGGAGATCCACGTGATCACCTCGGCAGACGTGCAAGAAATCAAGACGATCGCGGGGAGTCGACTGCATTGGCGATGCGGCGCCCGCAACACCTGCGGGGTCGCGTTCTTCGTCAAGTCGGCCATCGACGCTGCCGTGAAGGGCGTACGCTTTGATGACGACGGTCGGGTCGGTCAGCTGATTCTCAGCTGGTCCGACTCGATCGAATTGATCGTCACGAAAGTGTACGCCTCGAGCGGAAAAGGGGGATACAGCGACCGTACCAGGCTGCTGGAAACCCTGAAGCGCGATTGGCTGGCCGACACGAATGTGCGGAAGGCACACCTGATAGTTGGAGACTTCAATCTCTGTCTGCTGTCAGGTGAGCCCGAAGCACAAGAACGCACGGCCAACGAGTTGTGCGCTGCCATGCGCACGCGCAACTTGTTGGCAGACGCGGAGGGAATGGACCGCAGCATCGATCACTTCTTCCTGGATGTCGACCTGTGCTCGCGGGTCGGCAAACGGGGAAAAGTTGCGTCGACGCTGTCGGACCATTCCAGGATCATCGCCGAGGTTTGCCCGCGCGACAAAGGACCCCCGTCCTGGGCGTGGCGACTGCCTGGGGACTGGACACGGCTCTCAGGTGCGAAAGAACACCTTCGCGAATTCCTGAGAGGCGTCACCCACCGCAGTCTCCAAGACTGGGACCTCTTCAAGACCTCGGTCCGCGAGTTCTGCGAGGAGTTTCCGCTGCACCGCCTGCCCCCGGATTCGGGGAGGGGGCTCGGAAGCATCGGGCTTATCTACAGGCCAGCCGGTACGAGAGGACCCAGAATGTCCGTCGCCTCGCGGAATATCGAGCGGGGCCGAACGCCAAGCCTGGCAATCCGGGTCGGCCAGCTTGCTGGACGACCAGGGCCGGGAGCGATCCGCCCCACCCGCGATCAGGCACCTCGTGCGACGTTATTACTCCTCCCTCTACGCTAGCGCACCCCCAGAGCGGAACGTCTCGCGGCTCCTGCTCCCGGATGGAGCCCCGGCAATAAAGGAGGAGGAGAAGATCAGCCTCGACGAGCCTTTTTCTACCGGTGAAATTCTCGCTGGTATTAAAAGTCTCAAGAGGCGAAAGGCGCCAGGGGAGGACGGCCTGCCTGCGGAAATCTTTTAATGTTTCACGGCAGAGCTGGCACCCCTGGTGCTTTAGTTGACCGGGCTGATCCGAGACGAAGGCGACGTTCCCGCCTCGTTTCGGTCAGCCCGTGTGAGGCTCCTCCCGAAAGGAGGAGACTTGAGATCCTTGGGCAATTGGCGTCCGATCATAATCGTGAATACGGACGCCAAGCTGATCGCTGGACTGTAGGCTTCGCGTCTAGGACAGGTGGCAGACTCCATAATTAGCTCGGAGCAGACGTACGCTGTTCCCGGGCGAAGTATGGATGCCAACCTCTTCTTCGCGAGCACATGGTTCCATGTGCAGCGCTGCCTGAACGACCCAGGGGAAAAGATTGGCAACCCCACTTTGGGACCGCCAGCCGGGCTGGGAATGGATACCCGGGCTGGGAAGGGAGCCCTAGCGATCGCGGTCGATCTCCACAAGGCGTTCGACTGCGTAGACCAGGAGCTACTGTTGGAGTTCCTGGGTCGCATGGGCTTCCCACCCTCCCTTCTCTCCTACCTGCGCTCATGCTGGCGCAATGCCATCGTCAACATCGTCTTTTCCAGCCAACAGGTGTACGGCGATCCGGTGCGGCGGGGCATACGGCAGGGCGATAACCTCAGTCCCCTGCTCTTCAGCACCTACTTTGAGTTGGTGCTGAGAGCGTACAGGGTGACTTTGGCTGCCCTGCCCAGCTCGTGCCCCGGCACGCCTGCCGTTGCAGCATACGCCGATGATCTTCTGCTCATGTTGCCCATGTCCGTCTCGGCAGAAGCAGTCGAGGATTTCTTCGACCTGCTAAGTCGTGTTACTGGACTTCGGGTAAACAAGGCGAAGTCGTCGGTCTTACCGGTGGGTGCGACGTGGGTCGGATATCCTGACTGGATCCGCTTGGGGATCCCCACGGCCAGGTACCTGAAGTACCTGGGTGTCCCGTTTGGGGGACTTTTGCCTCGCAGAAGCCTGGTCAGGTCGTCTCCAGAAGGTAGAGTTGGCAATCGGCCCGTTCCTGGAAGGCAAGTTCCTTCTGCCGGAACGGGCCGCGGTGTGGAACGCCTTCGCGGCTCCCATCCTCCTCATTCTGCTTTTTGTGTGCCCCGTCCCCCGTGACGTTAAAAAGGGGACCAAAGACCTACTCCGCATCGCCCTCTGGGGCAGCGGGAGGCCACGTTTGCATCTAGATGACTTATGCGCTCCTCGTCCGGACGGCGGTCTCGGCCTCCTGACGCTGGAGCGCCTGGAGCACGTGAGCGGAGACTACCCCCCTAGCTTCGACCCTGCCATTCCTACGAAGGGCTTTAACGAGCGGCCGCAAGCCAAAGTGGCAAGTCTCCTGCCGAATCGCAGGCAAGGAAAAGAAGATGAGCGGTTGGACCATGGGAGAACTGGCAGATGCCACAACCCCGAGTGCCCTCCCGCGTGGACTTCGTAGATGGGGCGAGCTGCTCGGCATCCCGACGGATGACTTCAAGTGGCCCCCAATATTAATCGGATCCAGGCTTCTCCCCCTTAAGTGGCAAGAGTCGGCGCTGCTACTGTTGCACTGGGGTCTACCCTGCAACGCGCGCCGCTTCCACTGGACGCGGTGGAGTGTAAGGCCTGAGCGTGACAGGTATGGGGAGCGGGAATAGCTCCCCCACCTACTAGTGGACTGTGCTGCCCTGCGACCCCTGTGGGAACGGTTGGGGACGACCTTCGGGCTCCCAACGGGCAGCGCGCCCAGAGAAGTTCTTCGGCCCCTCTTCGTGCGGGACGCCCTGCAGCCCGCCGCAGCCCTCGCAGCCCTCTGCTGCATCCGGGGCATCGTGGCGGCATGGAGCGACATTCGCGTCGAAGGAGTGGATGCCAACGTGAGGGATGTCATCCCGTATGCGGTCTGCTTCATGCGGAGAGCAGCGAGATAGCCCCATCTTGAAAACATGAAGATGGACCTAGAGGGCATCCTGCGAAGAATGGACCCTCCTCTAAGTGGAACGTGATCCCTTCCCCTCCCTCCAAACTCTTTTTTGTTTTCCTTATCTTTTTTTTCTTTTTGTTTTGATCCCTATCCCCCTCCACTGCCGAGGAGCGTCACGCCGGGCTGCGTCCCGGCGTCCCGGCAGGTCCGGTGTTGTGTGGCCGTTAGTGGGGCCTCGTACCACGTTTATGTAGAGTTTTTTTAATAAACGCCCCGGGCGTACCCAGGTGAGAACCCCAAATCCCGCAGGTAGGCGATGCAGGGGGAACTGGTCGCAGCACTCCTGGACCGACCGCTTGAAGCGGTCCCAGTCCTGAAGTGTCTGCATCATGAAGCTCCGAATAAAGGCGCGGAGGTGCTACGCCGCATTGGGAAACTTCAGCCAGTCCCGTGGCAGACGCCACGCTGACGAGGGGGGGCCCTTGAGGCGCGGACGCTCTTCGAACATGATCCGACCATGGTCCGACAGCTCGGATGGTACCTTGCCGCGCCTGCCCACCCGAGAGCATAGGTGCTGATCAAGGTACACGTGATCGATGCTGCTTTCCATGGCCGTGTCCCCGGCCAACAAGTTGCGCGTGTTCATTTCTGCGCACAACTCGTTGACGCGGTCGTTCAGTGTATCCGGCGCACCTGAAAGCATGCGCAGGTTGAAATCTCCTGCGATCAGGTGCGCTTTGCGAGCTCCTGCATCGGTCAGCCAATCGCGTCTCAGGGCAAGGTAGAATTCCCTTCTTGCCTTCGCCCTCAACGCGTTGTTTCCGCTAGGAGCGTATAGGTTGGTGACGACCAGGTCGATAGAGTCGGACCAGCTGAGAGTCAGCTGACCGACGCGACCTGCGTCATCGAACCGAACGTCCTTTATTGCGGTCTCGATGGCTGGCCGAAGCAGGAAGGCGACACCGCTTGATTTCGCGTTGCCGCAACGCCACAACTGCCGCCCACCCGAGATCCGTTCGATCTCCCGGGCTTGATCTGCGGAGATCACGTGGATCTCCTGCAGCAGCACCAGGTCGAAGGATGCCAGGGTGGCGGCCACGTCACGTTTCTTGCCGTCGTCGCTTAGCCCGTTCACGTTCCAACAGGCGATCAGAAGACGACGTCGAGAGGCGATTTCTGGCATTATGGCTGGGAAAGTGGCGTCGCGGCACCTGCCGCGGGGCAGGTGTAGGACAGGTCCATCGGTAGGAGGACGGAGGCCTCTTCAGGCGCCTGGGGTACCTGTTCGGCCTCCATCCTCACCATCACCTCCGTGTCCAAGCGTGGAATTCTCTCGGGCGACGGGTCCCGGGAGTTTCCCACGCTCATGGCACCCTCGCTACCGGAAGCCATCTCTCCCCTTCGTCGGGAGAGACGATCTTCCGGGGCATTGTGGACTTTCGTCCTGCCTTTTTGCGGGGTGCCGTGGAAACGGAGGCTGCGCTTCCGGCCTCCACCTCGGGATCGGAAGTGGCCGACTCCTGAGGGGAAGCCAGACGCCTGACGGCCTTCTTGCCAGCCTTGGGGGCAACCGTCTGCAACGAGGCAGCCAGCTCCTCCGCGGTGCGCTCGAAGGCGACGTCTGGCGTCCGGCTTCCCCTTCCGCTGACGGACGCCGCCGCCTCGCTCCCCTCCTTGTTGACTTTGTCAACGGAGGGTTGAGCAGGGGCAGCAGCGAGTTTTTTAGCGCCGCATTCGTCGATGGTGGGAATCCGCTCTACAACGACGCAGCAGCTTTTTGTTTTTTCGCGGCGCAGAGCGGTTTCGCTCCGTTTCGCCACGTTCTTTCCCTTCTTATGGGAGATTTTCTTAGGGTCCACCTTCTGCCACCCTGGCTCTTGACCCTTGCCCTCGACCTTTTCGGCGTTTTTCGGTGGGGTCTCGAGGCTGGCCTTCGCCTTGGTGGCGCAAGTGACCTCCTTAGCAGCAGCACGAGCTACCAGCTTTTTCCTCTTTTTAGCCGCGCGCTTTCTCGCGTTTATCGCCGACACGACGCGGACTGTGTTTTGGGGGCACACCAGACGGGTGTGCCCCGCTTGTTTGCATTGCTGGCACTGCACGCTCGGACACCTCATTTTAAGGTGATTAAAGCTGCTGCAGCAGACGCAAAACTTGGGTTTCCCCACGTACCACACGTCAGCGGATTCACCGTTGACGGTGAGTTTGTGGGGAACCTCACATCCCTCGCGAACCGTCACTCGCGCTGCACCCAGGCCGCCAAGCAACCCGTCGTAATCGACAAAAGGAGTAGGCTTTCCCCACAGCGCGTGGACGGTTGCGAATTTTTCCAATTCGTTCCGGACGGCCTACTTCGTCATCCGGAACGTGATACCGGTCAGGTGAATGATCACCGACCGGTCTTCGGTAATTGGGAGAAGCCTCCGGCTGCCCATAATTACGGGGGTTCGCAGAAGTCTCTGCGCAAGAGTTGCCTCCTTGCAGATAACTTCCACAAATTGACCCCCGCTTCTGACGGACATAACCAGAAGCTCCTCTTTCTGTACGCCGAAAACGCGCATCGCCTGTGAGAAAGCGCGCGCGTTCTCGGGAGAATATAGGCCGCCTACCTTATATAGAAGGGGTGGGTTATACCCCTCCTCCTGGTAAGCGCGCATTTCCGCCATAGCCGCTGGCGTAGGTGCCGCAGCCACGGCGTTCCAAGCCCTAAGTAGGGCCAAGGGCGCATCCGTGCTGGCGGGAGCCTCCACTGATGGGGGAGCTTCCACCTCCATCTGCTCCGAAGGCAATGAGGTCATCACCCCCGGATCCTCACCGATGGTGGTATGAGGCATTTCTGCCTAATCCTCCACCGACACCACGCACTAGCAATAACGGAAATGGAACTCAGGAGCAACGAAAAGACACGTCCGCTCGACGCTCCGGAATCTCCATTGAAACTCGGGTGCGCCGGGACGTTTATTCTCACGAATAAACTTATACAATCTGTGACTGGACCAGTAGTCCATCCATGCCCTGGAAAGAGATAGCTTGCCGGGATACCGGTGCGCTGACCGGCGCGGTCGACCTCGGCAGCAGAGGGGGAGGGGGACGAAACAAAAAGAAAACAAAAAATAAACAAAAATCAGGGAGGGAGCGGGAAGGGATCACAGTCTGCTGGGAGGGTCCGTCATCCTCTGGAGGATGCCGACAAGCTGTTTCTGCTTGTGTGGTTCCAGATGGGGCCATCGCGTCGCCATCCTGAGGAAACGGGCGGCATACACGTTGGCATCCCTGTCGCTGGATCCTCCCGTCGCTTTGCTCCATGCCACGACGATCCCGCGTAGGCAGCACAGGGCTGCAAGCGAGGCCGCTGGAGGCAGGGCGTCACGGACGAAGATGGGGCGCAAAGCGTCTCTGGGGTTGCCTCCGGGGATCCCCAGGGCTGCGGCAAACCGTTCCCACAAGGGACGGAGGGCAACACAATCCACTAACAGGTGGGGAAGGTATCCCTCTCCACGGACCTGACACAATTAGGGTTGACACCCCCCCGCGTCCAGTGGTGTCGGCGGGAGTTGCAGGGAAGACCCCAATGCAACACCAGCAGCGACGACGGTCAGACGTGTTCTCTGCGCGCTCCTGACTCGCTCGACTTTATTGGTGTAGTGCGGTGCATCAGTGGTCGGGGGATGTCAGAAATGCCTGATCCCGCCACTAGTGAATGTGGGGTGGGGGCCGGGCGAACGTCCCCCGTACCCATGGAGATAGGGGCACCTGCCCCGAAAGCTTCGTCCCCCGCGCCGGCGAGGGACTACAGCGTCGAGGTCGCCGCGCCATCTGCAGCGGACATCGCCGAGGCTCAGGCCTACAAGGCCTACAACTACAACCCGAGTCTGCTGTATAAGGTAGGCCGGGTGTTTGATGACCGTGTGGCGCGCTCCTTCGAGAAGGAGCTCCACCGTTTGAACGTTAACAAGGAGGATCTGCTGGGTCTCTCCATCCGCAGCGAGGGACAGCATGTCGAGTTGACCTGCAAAGAAGCAGGGTTGGCGCAAAGACTGCTGCGAACCCCCGTCAGGGTCGAGGGCCGCCAGATCTTCCCTGTCCCGGTGGACAACTCAATAGTTGTCCACCTCCGTGGAATCACCGTGCGGATGTTACCGAGCGCCGTCAGGGCTGAACTAAGAAAATTCGGCACCGTACACGCGCTGTGGCTGAAGCCCAACAGGTTCCGTACTTGTGACGGACTCCTGAGCGGACTCGCCGCGGCACGTGTAACTGTGAATAAGGACATTGGGGTTCCCCATAAACTAGTAGTCGACAGAGATTCTGTCGACATCTGGTATCTGGGGAAACCCAAATACTGTGCGTTTTGTGATGGTACGGGGCACGTGAAGAAACGCTGCCCCAGCATCACCTGCCGCAAGTGCGAGGCAATCGGGCACACGGAAGAAGTGTGCCCCAAAAATACTTCGCGCGCGCCGGCTGCTGCCGTGAGCGGCACGAACGCGAGCAAGAAGCCTGGCAAGACCAGGCCGCCGTCTGAAAATACGGTTGACCCGGAGCCATCCAAAAAGGGCATCCCGACCACCCCGTCTGCAGAAACGCAGGCAACCTAGGTGGAAGGAAAAGAGCCTGGCTGGCAAAAGGTCAGTCTAAAGAAAAAGAAAGAAAAAAAGGACGTAAATAATAAAAATAAAGTCCCTGCAAAAACCGCGAAACCCGCGAAAAAGCAGGGACTGAAAAAATGCACGGTCGCACTGGAGCGCCTTGCAGACGCCGAAGTGCCGTGCGAACAGGACGTTGCCGTGTGCAACAACGCTGACAGCCCCGTCGCTGTGCAAACAGCGTCCGAGGGCTGCGGCGACGGGGAGAGCCGCGATGACTCGGGCTTTGCAAAAGCCGCCGTCGAGCTCTCCGCCAGTCAGCAGCCTCTCGCAAAGGTCGGGAAAAAGGCCGTTCGACGTCCGGCCGACAGGAGGGGGAACGGGACCTCGGACTCGGACCCGGAGACCGGACACGCACCATCCGCATCTGCACCCCTGAGGAAGACCGGAAGGAAAATCCGTAACCCGAGGAGGATCGTCTCCTCCGAGGAAGGGGAATCCTCCGGAAACGAGGGTGCGGCGAGCGTGGGAGAGATGGACACGAGTCCTGAACTCCCACGATCGGTCGAGACGGAGCCGATGGGGACGGAGGGGGTCGTCGAGCCGCCCCCCACCGCACAGGAGAAAGCCGGCGTCCCGCCCCTAGGTGAGGCGGGAGACGCAGCATCACTTTCCCAGCAGTAATGCCGGGACTCGCCACCTGCCGTCAAATACGCATCGCCAGCTGGAACGTCAACGGGCTTTGCGATGACGGCAGGAGACGAGACATAGCTGCCACCTTGCAAGCCTTCGACCTCATGCTGCTGCAGGAGATCCATGAGATTTCCGCAGAACATGCGCGGGAGATCGAACGGATAGCAGGTGGTCAGCTTATGTGGCGATGCGGCCACCGCCGTACGCGCGGGGTCGCTTTCCTTCTGAAGCCTGCCTTACAACGCGCGGTGCGGAAAGTTCGTTTCGATGAGGCAGGTCGGGTCGGGCAAATCACCTTCAGGTGGTCCGACTCCATCAATCTCGTCGTCACGAACGTGTACGCGCCGAGCGGCGGTCACGCGCGCGTGGCACGGACGGCGTTTTTCCGTGCGTTCAAGCGCGACTGACTGTCGGAGGCAGGCGCGCGCACGGCGCACCTGATAGCCGGCGATTTTAATATTCGCCTGCTATCAGGTGCGGCGAGGACAGAGGCCACCCCGGTAAACGAGATGTGCGCTGCGGTGCACGCATCCAACTTGTTAGCCGGGGATACCGGGATGGAACGGAGCGTGGACCACGTCTTCCTCGACGATCACCTGCGCTGTCGCGTGGGCAGGCGAGGTAAGATACAGTCGTTAGTCTTCGACCACTCCCGTGTGCAACTCGTCATTCGCCCGCTTGACAGGGGGCCCCCCGCGCAGGCGTGGCGTCTACCGGGGGACTGGCTGACCAAGCCAGGCGCAGCGGAACACCTCCGCGCGTTCTTGCGAGGTTTCAGCCTGCAGACGCCCGACGACTGGGACGATTTGAAAGTCTCGGTGCGAGAGTTCTGCCAACAGTTCCCCATGGACCGTCTCTTGAAAGGATTTGGAGAAGGTGTTCGGAACGATAGGGCGGGAGTAACGACGGGGCTGCAGGCCCGTCGTTACTCCCGAACACCAGACGTCCGAAGACTGGCGGAATTTAAAGCCGGGGCCGAGCGGCTTGCCTGGCAATCGGGGTCGCCCAGCCTGCTGGACGACGAAGGCCAAGAGCACTTGGCCCCGGCAGAGGTGAGTAGCCTAGTGCGCGGCTATTATTCTTCCCTGTACACCAGGGTGCCTCCGGACCGGGAGTTTTCCCAATTTTTGCTTCCGGAAGGTGCCCCGGCGATCGGGGAAGAAGAGAGAGTACGCCTGGACGAGCCTTTTACGATGGGTGAAATCATCACCGCAATCGGGAAGCTCAAAAGGCGGAAGTCACTGGGGGAAGACGGCCTGCCCGCGGAGTTTTTTCAGTGCTTCGCGGCGGAGCTGGCTCCCCTGGTGCAGCGGCTAACGCTGCTGATCCGGGAGACAGGAGACGTTCCCGCCTCCTTCCGATCGGCACGTATGCGTCTCCTACCGAAAAGAGGAGACTTACGGAACCTCAGCAATTGGCGTCCGATTACCGTACTGAACGCGGACGCCAAGCTGGTTGCGAAGCTATGGTCGGAGCGAATAAGGCGGGTGGCGGAAAGCTTCATCAGCCCGGAGCAGACCTACGCTGTTCCCGGGCGAAGCATGGACGCCAACCTGCACTTCGCGAACACCTGGTTCGAACTTCAAAGAACCAGAATGAATGGAGGAAACAAGGTCGGCAGCCCGATTTGCGGGACGTCCGCTGGTGGTTCGCGGAATAGTCGGGACAGAGAAGGGGCCCTCGCGGTCGCTGTCGATTTGCGGAAAGCATTCGACAGTGTCGACTAGGAGCTCCTGCTGGAGCTTCTGGAGCGCTTGGGCTTCCCGGCCTCCTTATTGGCCTTTCTGCGCTCTTGCTGGCGCGACGCGCTGACCAACATTTCTTTCAGGGGAAGGAACGTGTTCGGTGTGCCGGTTTGCCGCGGGATACGGCAGGGTGATAGCTTGAGCCCCTTGCTCTTCAGCACCTACTTCGAGTTGGTGCTGAGGGCATTCAGGGAGACTCTTGGTCGCCTGCCGCGCGTGTGCTTAGGTACACCGGCCTTAGCGGCGTATGCGGACGATCTTCTGCTGCTGCTCCCCATGTCCACCCCGGCGTCGGCGGTCGAAAACTTTTTCGAGCTGCTGCGTCGCGGGACAGGACTGGAGGTGAACAGAGCAAAGTCGTCCGTTGTTGCAGTCGGTTCCTCGTGGGCAGGGCAGCTAGACTGGTCTCGCTTGGGGATCCCCACGGTACGGTACCTTAAGTACCTCGGTGTGCCGTTGGGGGACTACTCCCCAGCGGAACAATGGTCTTGCTGCCTCCAAAAAGCCGAGAGAGCGTTCGGCCCGTTCCTGGATGGCAAGTTCTTCTTGCCGGAACGGGCCGTGCTGTGGAACACTTTCGTGGCCCCCCTGTTTCGCTCCTTGGTTTTTGTTTGTCCCCCACCCCGTGGTGTGAGAACACGTACAAAGGACCTCCTCAGAATCGCCATCTGGGGCAGAGGAAGGCCCCGCGCGCGTTGGAAGGACTTGTGCGCCCCTCGTCGCGATGGGGGCCTTGGCCTCCTCACGCTGGAGCGTCTCGAACTGCAGCTGCAGTTCCGAACAATCGCCCTGGTGGCGAAGTTGTGGAGCGCCAGCTGGTGCGAGCCTGCACGATGCCTGGTTCAGCGAGTCGGCGGCTGCGCGGGACTGTCTACCTTCCTAGCGCGCCGCAAACGCCGGTACCTGTTCCACTGCGGACTGGCTCTTCGGCGAGTGGCGAAGCTGACCAGGAAGAACACCTGGATCTCCTGCCGGCCCGCGAACGGCACTTCCTGGTTGCGGGAAAGCCTTCGCACGTGGGCCCAGATCGAGAAAGCGAGCCCGGAGTTGCGGCAGCGAATGCTGCACTCCTATCATAAGAGCCGCTCGCTGCAGGACATCATCGTGCAGCCCGCCTTGAGTGCGTGGGCTGAGAAGACCTCCCTTGCCACAGCTCTGTCCCACCTCAAAGAACAACTGGGCAGTAGCCAGCCGGCCATGTGGGAGGTCCCGTGTACGATCAGGGACACTGAGAAAGAACAAGGTGTTTGGACCACGGGTCAGCTTGCTGATGCCGCGATCCCAAGTTCCCCACCGAGAGGACTGTTGCGCTGGGGCGAGCTGCTGTGCATCCCGCGGGATGAACTCGAGTGGCCCTCAGTGCTGAGGAATACTCGGGCCCTTCCCCTAAAGTGGCAGGAGTCGGCGTTCCTGGTGTTGCACTGGGGACTCCCCAGCAACGCCCGCCGCTCTCATTGGACGAGGGGGGTTGTGGACCCAAACTGTGTCAGGTGCGGGGAACGAGAAACTCTCCCGCACCTGCTCGTTGACTGTGTTGCCCTCCGGCCCCTGTGGTTGCGCTTTGCAACAGCCGTTGGTGCACCCTTGCACGCTCCAAGAGACGTTTTAAAGCGCCTCTTCGTGCGCAACGCCCTTTCGCCTGCCGCAGCCCTTGCAGCCCTCTGCTGCTTACGAGGGATTGTAGCGGCTTGGAGCACCGCCACTGGTGGACCGAACGATAGGGACATCTTGTGCTACGCCCTGCGCTTCTTGAGGACGGCAGCCAGATGGACCCATCTGGGACACATGCAGTTTGAACTTGCCGGCATCCTGCAAAGGATGTAGAGGACGTCTCCAGCGGAACGTGATCCCTTCCCCAACCCCTCTCTGCTTTTGTAAATAGTGTTTTCTTTTTGTTTTTTTCTATTTGTCCCTTCCCCCTCCGCTGCCGAGTCGACCTTGGGAACCTGCGTGCTGCCCACTCGGCGAGTTCAGAAGAACATGTTCTGAACACTGTAGGGGAGATAGCCCTACACTTGCTTGTTTATTTTTTTTTTTTTTTATTAAAGAAACAAACGCCCCGGCGCACCCGGGTGTAAAAGCAGTGCCGACTGTTGCCACTTTATGGGGAGGGTGAGCGAGTCCATGAGCACTGGGGGCCACTCGAAATGTTCCTCTGGAACATCCAGTAGCTCTTCCCAGCGCAAGAGTCCATTTGCGGTGGTCCTCGGGGTCGCAGCGTTGGTGAGCTGACCCGTTCTCCAATCCCCGATTTTCTTTGCCCTGCTGGCGATCTTGACAGTAACCTCCCATTGTGCGGCGACGTCGCTGCCCAGATGTTCCCGTAGGGTAGGCAGTACCGCAGCAAGGGAGGTTCTTTGTGCCTACGCTCTCCTTCGGGGATTCTCGATGATTTCTCGGAGCGTGTGGTAAGCGTGAGGCTTGAACAGAGCTATTTGCTCGTGTGGCGGGCTCTGCTCCTGAATCATCGCCCACTTGCGCACGGTTTCCTGCAGCCAGGCAGGACCGTTCGCGGGAGGTACGAGGATCCGCGCCGAGTTGTTCTTCACGAGCTTGGCCGCCCTCCGAAGTTGAAGTCCGCAGTGGCAGATGGGGCTTCGGAGTGCGAAGTAGGACGAGAGTCCCGCATTGCCGGTGGCCCGCTCGACGAGGAGACGTGCAGGGAGGCACCAAGGGGTGCACCAATTTTCTGCCATAAAGGCAACAACTCGGAACTGGAGCTGTAGCTCCAGCCGCTCCAACGTCAGGAGGCCCAGACCACCATCCCGACGAGGAGCGCACAAGTCCGAAAGACCGACTCGGGGCCTCCCTCTGCCCCAAAGGGCGATCCTCAGGAGGTCCTCCGTCCTGTTCTTTGACTCCGCTGAGGGGGGGCAAACAAAAAGCAAGGGGCGAAGGAGGGGGGCCGCAAACGCGTTCCACGCCGCGGCCCGTTCCTGCAGGTAGAACCTGCCGTCCTGGAACGGGCCGATCGCCGCCTGAGCCTTCTGAAGGCAGCCGGACCACGCTTCCGCAGGGGAGTAGTCCCCCAACGGCACACCAAGGTACTTGAAGTACCTGACCGTGGGGATCCCCAAACGGACCCAGTCCTGCTGCCGTACCCACGCCGCTCCGACTGGCATTACGGACGACTTCGCCCTGTTCACCGTCAGTCCTGTTACCCGACTCAGCAGGTCCAAGAACTCCTCGACCGCCGCAGCCGGGGTGGACATAGGCAGCAGCAGCCGAAGGTCGTCCGCGTATGCCAAAACCGCAGGTGTACTGGGACATTCGCGCGGCAGGAGCGTCAGAGTCGCCCTATACGATCTCAGCACCAATTTTAGAAAGGCGCTGAAGAGCAAGGGGCTGAGGCTGTCTCCCTGCCGTATGCCGCATCGCACCGGTACGCCGTACACGGTGGATCCACTAAAAAAAACATTAATAAGCGCGTCGCGCCAGCTGGAGCGCAGGTAGGCCAGCAAAGAGGCCGGGAAGCCCAAGCGTTCCAGGAGCTCCAAAAGGAGATTCTCGTATACGCAATCGAATGCTTAATGCAAATCGACTGCGACCGCGAGGGCTCCTCCCCCCCCGACCATCCCGTCCCCCAGTGACGGACGCACCGGAATTCCCGTTGCTTATTATGCTCCTTCCTTGTTGGAGCTCTAACCGCCGAGCCACACGACGCTTGCACTGGGGGAGACTTCCTGCCACGAGGAGCACCGAGAAAACACGTCCGCCTTGGAGCACGCAAGGCGTTCGACTGTGTAGACTAGGAATTCCTCTTGGTGCTCCTGGCTCTCAAGGGCTTCCCACCCTCCCTCATTTCTTACCTGCGCTCTTGCTGGCGGAATGCGATGATTACCGTCTCTTTCAGCGGCCAAAAGGTATATGGCGTGCCGTTGCGTCGTGGCATCCGGCAGGGTGACAGATTCAGCCCCCTGCTCTTCAGCATCTACTTTGAGTTGGTGCTGAGAGCATACAGGGAGACTTTGGCAACCCTGCCGAGCTCGTGTCCCGGCACGCCTGTTGTGTCGGCCTATGCCGACGATCTTCTGCTCCTGCTTCCCGGGTCCAACCCGGCATCGGTGCTCGAGGATTTCTTCAAGATGCTATACCGTGGGACAGGCCTCCAGGTAAACAGGACGAAGACGTCGTTGCTTCTCACCGACTCGACGAGTGCCGGACGGTCCGACTGGATCCGCTTGGGGATATCCACGGGCAGGTACATCAAGTACCTTGGCGTTCCGTTGGGGGACTTCTACTCTGCAGAAGCCTGGTGCGACCGTCTACAAAAGGTGGAGCTGGCGATCGGCCCGTTCCTGGAAAGCAAGTTGCACTTGCAGGAACGGGCCACGCTATGGAACGCTTTGGCGGCCCTTCTCCTTCGCCCCCTACTTTTTGTGTGCCCTACCGCGTATCAAATTAGAACACGGACTAGAGCCTTATATGGAAAGCCCTCTGGGGCAATCGGTGGGCTGGTGTCCGGTTCAAAGACTTGTGCGCTCCACGCAGGGACGGTTTACTTGGTCTCCTGACGTTGGAGCGCATGAAGCGACAGCTCCAATTCAGAAAACTTGCCCTTGTGGCGAAGTTTTGGACAGCACCCTGGTGTGCACCAGCAAGAATCCTTGCTCACAGGGCAACCGGCTGCTCCGGATAGACTTCAATCCTGGTAGCCAACGAACGCAGCCTGAACCATTGTGGTTATCAGCAGCGGGATTTGGTTGCCCTTCTGAGAGACAACCCTTGGATCTCCTGCATCCCAGCGGACTGGACTACCTGGCTTCAGGAGTCCGTATCCGCATGGGCGAAGATCAATGGCACCAGCGATGAGGACTTCTCCTGCCTCCGCAGAGGGAGGCACGCTGGTCAGTCACTCGAGGAGATCGTTTCCAACTCACGGAAACTTCTGTGGGCTTCCTTCACTCCCCTTGTCCCAGTGCTGCCCTCCCTAGGGGAAGTTCGGGACAGCCACCAACTGGCATCGTGGAAAGTGTCCTGCCTCATCGGAGGCAGGAAAATATCACTAAAGGCGTGGACGCCGAGGGAACTAGCGGACGCTACTACCCCGTGTGTCCCGCCGAACGGACTTTTACGCTGGAGCGCGCTGCTCGGTATACCTCCGGAGGAGGTGAAGTGGCCCCCAGCGTCATGAAACAACGGCACCCTTCCCCTGCAGTGGCAGGAGACAACGTTGCTTCTGCTCCACTGGGGACTTTTAAGCAGAGCACGCCTGTCTCGCTGGACATCGGGGAATGTGGATGCTAGTTGTGTAGAGTGCGAGGAAAGGGAGACCTTCCCTCACATGATTCTGGAGTGTGTTGCCCTCCACAAAATGTGGGACAGACTCTCGTCGATCCTCAACATCCGGGAGGGTGACCCGAAAAATTTATTTAGACGCCTTTTGACGCGAGACGGCTTGCCAGCCTCCGGGAGCGTAGCAGTGCTCTGCTGCATACGCGGAATCCTGGAGAAGTGGACCGCGTCTAGGAGAGGAAGAACCAGCCGGAATGCCATCATCTGGGCAGCGATCTCCTCGGGGAAAGCCGGCCGTTAAACGCCGACTTCAAAAACATTTATGGCACTTGTGAACATACGAAATCGGATGCAGAGGCCTGCTCACGGCGCACGGAAATCCTCTCCCTTGCTCCCGCTACCCAAAAACATTGCCCTCCAGACGTTTTACTTTTTTTGTTTTGTTTTCTGTTTATTTTCCCCGTCCCGGCGCCAGTGAAGGACTTTATCGGCCTCCGGGTCGATAAAGACAAGTGCTATTTTACTTCAATGAACGTCTGACGTCCGAAAAAGGAAATTCCTTTTTTAACAACAAGGACCTTATTACAAAAGTTTGTAATATCAGAATTTTAGTAATAAAAGCGCCGGCTTACTTGGGTGAAAAACCCCTTCGGGTTTCGTAAGAACTTCGCGTTGCTTCGCGGCGAGCGTTGCCTGGCTGCCCACTTTTGATCGGCTCGCACACGCTTTTGAACGAGTTGTCCTCGTCTCGGTGATCGGAACGGCATCCATTTCGGAGTTCGACCGGCGCATGTTCGATCGGGTTTCGGCCTTCCGGGAAATAGTGACAGGTTCTGCTGGATTGACAGCTGTCCTGTTTTCGTTATCGGTCACCAGAGCATCGCTTTTGGTGACGGCTGCTTTCCCGGCGCGTGCGTTTTTAGCGTGCTCACGCGCAGTTGCACGAGGGACCTTTGCTGAAGTGTTCTTCACTGCATTACTATTTTTCACTTCGCGTGACGCCTTAAATGGAGATTGTGCTCCATTGCCATCTTTAAAGCCATATGCGTCTTTGGAGGGGAGCACTTTCGATGGCTCTGACACGCTCGTCATGGACGCTGCCTTCGGAAGGGCTTTTAATCCCTTCGTTGGCATGGCATCCGCGCCAGTCGAGAGCTTGCTCTCCGATTGCGACGGCTTGAGATTTTTCTCCGCTTTCGCGGTGTAGGATCGCGACGCGGATTTTTTTTTGCCGACTTTCGAAGTCGACACGGCACAACCCTTCTTACCGGATTCGGGCTTCTCAGCCACTGCAGGAGGTGAAGGAATAGATCTGACTGTACTGGAAGTGTCCTTACCGCCGTTGTCCATTGACGTCCCCGCCGGTTGCTCGAACTCCGAAAGAGCCGGGCGTTCTTGGGAAGGACAGCTATTGTGCCTAGATGGACTTACCATTGCCCAGATTCCCCGCACCCTTTCTTTTGCGGCTCCCTTGCCGCGAGAGGGGGCGCGCAGGGCTTCGCGTGCGAGGTTTCCTGCTGCTTTGGGGCGACATTCCGCCTAGCGTTTGCACGGAATTTCTGCCGCGGTGTCTGCAGGTTTTTCGCAGATTTTTTCTTTTTATCCGCGCTTTGTTTTTTAAGATGGAGCTCCTCGGCTGCCTTTTTTCGCAGAAGATCCAGTCAATTTTTCAATTGGTGCCCGGATAGTTTGCAATAGCGGCACTTTCCAGAGGGGCATTTATCCAAACAATGCCCTTCCTTCCCGCATTGCTCGCACGTTCTTACTTTGCCCACGAACCACAGGTGAACGACCGTGTCCTTCACCTGTAGTTTGGTGTGCAGCAGACGGCGGTCCGGCATTGTAAGCCGAACTCCAGCGACTCCGCTGTGTATGGACGGGAAGTCCTTGAGGTTGCTACGCACCCTCCACAGCGCATGGACCGTGGCAAATTTCGCCAACGCGTTCCCAATATCAATATCCGAGATTTCCGACTTGATTTCGAAAATCTCCGCCACAAATGAGTTGTCCATGGCGGCCGGGAAGACTTTCTGGCCACGGATCGAAAAAGGGGTGCGCAGCAAGCGTTGCACAAGTGCAGCGTCTTTGCAACGCACCTCGAAATAACCCATATCCTTTACGGGCATAATAGCGAGGAGGTCCCCCTCCCGCACGCCAGCACGGGTCAGTTCATCGTTGAACTGATTCCCGTCGCGCGCAGAAAGAAAACCACTCACCTTATATCGGAGGGCAGGTCTATAGTCTTGGGCTACGTATGCCCGCAACTCCGACTCGTCGAGTGGTTTCCCTTTGACGGCTGCTGTGGCAGCAACGTCAGCAAAACTCCTCTCGATTGGCGAGAAAGACGAAGTGGAGGCGGCCGTCGGTTCCGCGATTGCAGATCCGGATGGTGTTCCTCCAACTTCAGTAGCTTCGAGTTGGGTCGATATCGTCGTCAAAATGTACGACGCCAAGATGAAGCGGATGAAAGCACGGAGACGAGAGCGAAGAAAAACACGTCCGCACTCGATTGAAATCTCCCGCTATCAGGTTAGCCTTCAGTTCGTTTGTCTCCGCCAGCCAGTCGCGCTTCCGGGATTCCAGTAACCTAGTGCGGTCGCTGTATCCTTGTTTTCCGCTGGGTGCGTACACATTCGTGACGATCAGTTTGATGAAGTCGGACCAGCTGAGAATCAGCTGACCGACCCGACCGTCGCCAGCGAAGCGCACGCCCTTCACTGCAGCTTCGGTGGCTGACTTCACGAAGAACGCGACCCCGCAGGTGTTGAGGAGGCCGTATCTTTAATGCAACCGACTTCTCGCGATCGTCTCGATCTCCTGGGCGTCTGCCGCCGTGATCACGTGGATCTCCTGCAACAGGGCTTGGTCGACCTCATGCAGGGTGTCGGACGTATCTCGCCTGTTTTTGTCGTCGCGCAGCCGGTTTACGTTCCAACTGGCTGCGCGAATCCGATGGCGACTAGCGAGCCCAGGTGTTACTCCTGGTAAGATGGCGATGCGCCGTTTGCCACCTGTTGGGGCTGGGCGAAAGGTGGAGGAGGAGGGTAAGGCGCTGACTGCACCTGTTCCCCCCCCTCCATGGGTAACGGCGCCTCGAGCGGGTCACCCTCAGGTGGATTGGCGCCTACCTGTTATCCCTCCTCCATGGGAGGTGCTGTTCATCCTCGGCGACTGCAGGGAGGACTTCGTCCCCCTGCTCACCCTCCTCCATTGGGTGGCCGGCCCGACGGCTTCCGAGGGTGAGAGTTCCCCCTCCGGGATTCCCACGCTTCCGCTACCTTCCTAATTCTCCTCCTCGCTTGTGGACGGGAGGTGCCTCCTGGGTTTCTGGGAATTCCTTCCCGACTTCCTGAAGGGTGCCTTCGAGGAGCAGGATGTACTTTCGGCCTTCAGATCAAACTCACCTGTGGGGCCTTCTTCGCCGGAGCCGGCCTTCACACGGCCTTGGGTGAGTGGTTCTCACTGTCTGCCAGCGTGGCCGCAAGCTCTTCCGCCGCCTGCGCGAACGCAGTTTCTTCGGCTTGGACCGTTTGCTCCTGTTTGCACAGAGGGTTCGCGTTCGCGAACCTCGGGCACGGCGGAAACGGCGATGGGAGGTTCGTCGCCCCGGGTGGCAGTCTCGGGAACGGCTATGCGTTCCAGTGCCACCGTACATTCACGCAGAGTCTTGGAGCGCATCCCAGGTTTTTTTCACCTTGCCGGTGGTCTTTTTTACCGCCTTCGCGGGTTCCGCGGGGGCACCCTGTTTTCCTTTCTGGCCTTAACCAGCTTCCAGCCGTCCTGGAATCCCGCGTCTTCGGAAGGTTTTTCTTGCGACGCCTGTGTAAGAGGAACAAGGGCTTGCGGTTGCTGGCGGCCAGTATCTCTTTTTCGTCTTTCGATCAATTTTCCGCGTTTTACCTGCGCTTTCTTGGCGGCAGGCGGCACCGGAGTGCGGAGTTTAGGGCACACGCGACGCACGTTGCCCTTCTCCCCGCATTAGTGGCACACAATGTTCGGGCACCTCTTACGAAGGTGTCCTACTGCATTGCAGTGGCCACAAAAGCGGGGTTGCCAAACTTACCAGAGTTCTAAGACTTCGTCATTAACCTCTAGTTTGTGGGGAAGCCCACTATCCTTCTTAATTGTCACACGCGCGGCGGCCTGCCCTCCGAAAAGGCTATCGTAATCATCAAAGATTGTGGCCTTTGGCCATAGCGCGTGTACTTCGCCGTATTTTTTCAGCTAATCACCAACCGCATACCGCGTCATGCGGCTGGTGATACCAGTCAGATGGACCCCTACGGAGCGGTCCATCATGACTGGCAGGATCTTGCGCATGTCCACATTCAGCGGGGTAGTGATAAAGCTTTGCGCAAAGGTGATGTGCTTACAGACATCCTCGACGCGCTGATCCCCGCTGAGCACGGATAGACCGTCAATATCCTTCTCTAATACGTTGGCGTTCTGCAGCGCCTTCGAAAAAGCGCGTGCAGTTCGCCCGTCAAAGAGATTGCCTACCTGGTACATTAAGCTGGGCTTGTACCCAGCTGTCCGGTAGGCCACCATCTAGGCCATGGCCTGCTCGCTAGGCGCGGTCACGATGGTGCTCCAGCTCCTCGCCTTGGGAGGCGAGGGCGATTCCGGGGCGTACGCCCCTTTTTCTGTAGGCTGTGGGGGTAGGCAAGGCTCCCCTCCATCGTGATTTCCTCAGGCATCGCTCATATCGGAAAACAAAGATGTTCCACACAAAAAACACCACAAAACACCCGCTTCCTGTCGACTCACTGGGGAGCGAAGGAAAAACCCGTCCGCTCGCCACGGATTTAAGGAGGGGGCTCGCAACCATACGGCCTATTTACAGGCCCGACGGTACGAGAGGACCTCCAATGTCCGTCGCCTGACCGAAGATCAAGCCCGGGCCGAGCGTCAAGCCTGGAAATTAACCCAACAGCCAAAGAACCCATAAACAAAGAGCATCAGCCTGATTCCCTTACCATTGCCAAAATCCTCTTCCTTCATCCAAGACATGGAACACGCTCTGGTGCGCTCCAGCCCGCATCCTCGCCAGCCGTGTATGCACGACGCAAGGACTCGCGACTTTCCTTCTGTGCCCCGGCAGGAAATTCAGGAGATGCGGCCTCCTCCTTGGACGCATCGAAGCCCTAGTGAAAGAAAACGGCTGGACGTTATGCAGCGCCGCCAACTCCTCCGCATGGCTGGAGGAATCCGTTGCGACGTGGGCCAACCTGAACAACCCAGGAACCGAAAATTGCAACCGCCTGCGATTCGGCCCCAACGCCTGCTGCACCCTACGGAGCACTCTGGATTGTCCCGCAAGAAGCACGTAGGCGAAGACCACCCCTTCAGGTTCGACGCTTTCTTCCTACGGTAGGCGCTAACCAGCGGCTGGACGCCAAAGTGACAAGTTTCCTGCCGAATCGCAGGAAAAGAAAAAAAGATGAGCGGTTGGACCATGGGAGAACTGGCAGACGCCACGACCCCTAGTGCCCCCCCGCGTGAATTTCTGAGATGGGTTGAGCTGCTCGGCATCCCGAAGGATGACCTGAAGTGGCCTCCAGTTCTCATCGGATCCAGGCTTCTTCCTCTAAAGTGGCAAGAGACGGCGCTGCTACTGTTGCACTGGGGTCTACCCTGCAACGCGCGCCGCTTCCACTGGACGCGGGGAAGTGTAAGGCCTGAGTGTGCAAGGTGCGGGGAGGGGAAGTCGCTCCTCTACCTTATATTGTATTGTGATGCCCTCCTACCCCTTTGCGAACGGTTCGGGACGACCCTCGGGCTCCCTACGGGCAGTGAACACAGAGACGTTTTCCGCCTCCTCTTCCTGCGGGACGCCTTGCAGCCAGCAGCAGCCCTTGCAGTCCTGTGCTGCGTTCGAGGCATCGTGGCGGCATGGAGCGATGCCAGCAGCGAAGATGTAGATTGGAACGAGAGGGAAGTCTTCCAGCACGCAGTACGCTTCTTGCGGAGAGCTGCCCGATGGCCACATCTGGGAAGAATGCGAACAGACCTAGAGGGCTTCCTTCGACGGATGGGCCCTCTTCATAGCGTCCCGTGATCACTTCCCTTCCCTCCAAATTTTTTTTTTTTTTTTCTGTTTGTTTATGCCTTTGATTTTTCTTTTTGTTTTTTCCTTTATCCCCTTTTGCTGTCGGGGAGTACCACGTCGGGCTGCGTCCTGGTGTCTCGACAAGTGGCGTGTCTAAGGCCGCAGTGGAACCTCATACCACCGATGGTAGAGAGTTTTTTTGAAATCAACGCTCCAAGCGTACCCGGGTGACAACACCAAATCCCTGGGGCAGGCTGTGCACAGAAAACTCCTCGCAGAGCTCGCGGACCGAAACCATGCGGTCTTAGAATTAGAGATTCCGGAGGATGACGCCTCCCAGTACTTGGCGGAGATGTTCCGCCGCACCCGAGATGCGCGTTCTGTCCCCGAGGGACACGAGACGCTCTGGATGGTGGTCCTTTGTCGCGAGGCATAAGCTCGAATATCAACCGGAAATGGTCCGATAGCGTCGACGGAAGTTTCCCTCGTCTGCTGACCCGTGGGCACAGGTTGGCGTCAAGCAAGACGTGGTCTACGCTTTGGACAATTTCCGGTAGGTCCCCCAACAAGTTGCGCGTGCGCATAGCAGTGCACAGCTCGTTGCCTGCGTCTTTTTGTTCGCAAGGCACACATGAGAGCAGGCGGATGTTGAAATCATCACCGATCAGATGCACTTTGCGTACGTTTGTCTCCGCCAGCCAGTCCCGCATCAGAGTTTCGAGGAACCGGAAACGTTCCCCGTACCCGCATCCCTAGCTCAAAGCGTAAACATTGGTCACGACATGGTCGATCGAGTCGGATCACCTAAGGATGAGCTGGCCATCCCGACTGTCGTTGTCGAAGCGTACGTCCTTGACGAAGGCGGCGACTGCTGGCTTCATAAAAAAGGTGATGCCACAGGTGTTGCGAGCGCCGCATTGCAAAAACAGACGACCCTCTGCGATCCTTTCGATCTCTTGGGCGTTCTCCGCGGTGATCACGTGGATCTCCTGCAGGAGCGCCAGTTCGAAGTCGCGCAGGGTGTCGGCCGAATCCCGCCTGTTTCCGTCGTCGCGCAGCCCGTTGACGTTCCAGCAAGCTACGCGGTTCCTACGGCGACAGGCGAGTCCAGATGTAAATCCTGGGAAAGTAACAATTGGGCTCCCGCCACCTTTTGGGGCGGGACGCTAGGAGGAGGGGGTGCGTTGCGCACCGCTTCTCCCTCCTTCATGGAGGCCGAGCCTTCTTTAGGGCCGTGCAGAGGAAGAAGGGTTTTACCCACCTGTACTTCCTCCTCCATGAGGGTCGCCAGCTGCACGGTGTCTGGGAATGAGAGATTCCCACCCTCGCGTCTCACGTTGCCGGCTTCCCCCTCGGGTGCCATTTCATGCTCCTCCTTCTTGATCCGTACGGACCTCCTGGGATTCTAGGACTTGCGTCCCGTCATCTTTGGTGGCGCCTCCGTTGAGGACGCAGTTCCTGCATCCGGATTCTTCCTCGCGGCCGGTCTTGGTAAGCCTATCCGCGACTTCTTCTCACGGCCTTGCAGTTCTGCCTCGAGTTCTTCCACCGCCTGCTGGAAGGCGGCCTCGTTGATCGCGTTGAGCGCGGCGCCTGGTTCCCCCTCTGTTTCTCCAGAGGGTTCGTCATCGACCGTCGTAGCTTCGGTGGACGCAAGGGGGGAATTGCTCGCCCGGTGGTGGCATCGAGTGCCTCCACACGCTCTAATGTTATTGAAGAAGAGCGGAGTTTTTCGCGGCACGGTTTTTTGCGCTGCGTTTTTGTTTTCCCCGCGCATCGTTTGTTACTCCCAGGCTTCCATCTGGGCTGTACCATCTGCCAGCCTTCGCCGTCGCGAGCGTCGTCGGGAGTGCTCTGAACTTACGTTTGCTGGAATGGCTTAGGGACTGGCATCTGGCTCCTTACAGCCTGCTCCATGGTATTTGTCTCTCTCGATTGTTTCCCTTTTGCCTTTTTGGCAGCGAAAGGGACCGGGATTTCTCTTTTGGGCACACCTTGCGGATGTAGCCCTTTTTTCCACATAAGTGGCATTGGATGTTATGGCACAGCTTTTTTAAGTGCCCTGTAGCATTGCAATTGCTACAATACTGGGGCTTTCCCACGCACCTAACATCGACTTTTTCTTCGCCGATATTTAGTTTGTGGGGAAACCCATTATTCTCCGGTATTGCGACGCGGGCAGCGGCCATTTCACTGAATATCCTTTCGTACGTTCCGACCACATTGGATTTGGCCCAATACGCGTGCACACTGCTGTGTTTTGACAACTTCTTATGGACGCTGGTTTTGTCCATTCGGAGTGATACGCCCGTGAGGTGGACCACGACGGACCGGTCCTCTGTCACAGGGAAGATCCTGCGGCGATTACCGTAATGGGGTTGTTTAGCAGGCGCTGTTCCAGACTTGCCTCTGTGCAAGTCAGCTCAAGCCGTGCCCCCCACTAAGGACGGAGAGGCCTTCGATGTCTTCGTCCCTCACGTTCAGTCTTTGCTACTCCATTTGAAATTAGCGTGCAATTTTCTCGTCGAACACGCTGCCTACCTTGTGGTTCAGCGACGGTTTGTAGCCGCTGTCCTTGTAGGCAATCTGCTCCGCTATTGCAGCAGGGGATATTGCAGGAACGACGGCACTCCAACTCCTCGTCGCTGCCGAAGAGGGTCGCGAAGGGACGGTTTCCCCCGAATCCGATGGGGCAAGTGCCCCGGATTCCTTGTGGGCGGACACCCTCACTTTCATGGGTGGTGGCGAGGAAGTCACCTCTCCTCCCCTGATTTCCATCGCGGTGTCCTCAGGCATTTGTTTCGTGGGGCACCGGCGCTCCTACACACCAGACAAAAGCACCGAATACCTTCGCACTAACTAGACCGCTGAGCAATGCCAAACCACCTCCGCTCCCTAGAAGGACACAGGTATGAAGCGCAACTGTGGCCGATGTGGAGAGCGGAAAGCCTTCCGCACCCTTTAGTTGATTGTGATGCTTTTCGGCCCCTGTGATGATGCTTCGGTTCCACCTTAGGAATCCTGGAAGATAACCATCCCAGAGACGTTTTTCGGCTTCTCATCGTGCGAGACGCCCTGCAGCCAGCCGTTGTAATGGCAGCTCTGTGCTGCGTACCCGGCATTGTGGCAGCTTGTACTGCATTCGACGAAGCAGAGGATGTTAACGGAGAGAACGTCATGGAGTATTCTGCTCGCTTTCTGTGAATAGCATCCCGACGGCCCCAACTAAGAAATCTCTACGAAAACCTCGTCAGCATACTGCAAAGGATGCAGCCTCCCCACAACGGAGAATGATCCATTCTTGACCCTCCAAATGACTAGTGTTTTTAATTTTTCTTTTTTCTTATTTATATTTTTTTCTTCAATGTCCATCCTTTGACGTGGAGTGTCAAGTCGGTATGTGCTCCGTCCACGCGACAGCTCCTTAGATTTATTGGCCGCAGCGGGTCCTTGCACCGCAAATTCTGTAAGGTTTTTTAATAAACGTCTCTGTTTGACCGGGTAAAAACATCGAAGTGTACAGTGCGCATCGCATTTGCGACGTCTGGCTTCAGCAGAAAGACCACTTTTCGGGAATGGTCTCCACCGGAACGCGAATGTAGCCTCACCCCTGTGAGCCTCTCGATTTCCTGTACGTTATCTCCCCTATGAGGGTGAACCTCTTGGAGTAGAGCCAGACGGAAAGGTCGCAGGGTGTCGGCCATGCTACGCCTCTTGCTTTCGCTACGCAGCCCGTTGACATTCCAACAGCCTAAACGCAGCTACCGGTAAGAAGCGATTCCACGGATCATGCTAATGATGATGCTGGCGATTGTGTTGCGGGCTCCTGTTCGGGAGTCGGCTGGTCGATGTCCACCTGCATAGTCGGCGTTTCGGCAACGACCTGAACGTCAGCAGCCTGAATTAGGTCGAACGGAAGATCGGACCGGACGCTTTTTAGGGAGGGATCACGCGACATCGCAAACATCGCCTCCTCGCTACCCGAGCGCGTTTCCTCCTCCTCAGCCTGCGGGGCAGCAACGCGCATAGGTTTGCGGGACCTACGGCCCGCCTTCCTCTTCGGGAGGGCGACGGTGGGAGCGTTTCCGGCTTTCGCCTCGGACTCAGAAGTTTCCGCTCCTTTGGCTTCCGCCGGACGTCTCACGGCCTTCTATACAGACTTAGGCAGCTGCATTAAAGTGGCCGCGAATTCCTCCGCCGCCTTCTTAAAACCTCGTGGGAGCCTCTCGACCTCGTGCGCTCCCACAGTACAGACGTGTTTCTTAGTCTCACCGCGTCCGCGATTGAGCATCTTTGTGCGTGCGTGTTCGCACGTACTTGTGTGTTTCTGTTAAGTCGGCCATGCAGTTTTGTGCTACATGGCCAATTCTTTGCGATAAGTTAGCTATCGGATTGGGACAATCTGAAAAGATCGATCCGCGAGTTTTGCTGTCGGTATGCATTGCAATAGCTTCCGCGCGGCTTCGGAGAGGGTGTAGCCAACCGCAGAGTCTTTCTGCAGGCCTGCTCCTTCTCCAGGCGCGCGGACGTTGGTCGATTATCCGAGTACAAGGCAAAGGCCGAGCGTCATGTTTGGCAGTCTGTAGAGACAGATCTGCTCGACGACCAGGACCGGTAATGCTCGGCTCGAACAGACATGCGACGGGTAGTCAGGCGCTATTACTCTTCTCTGTATGCAGAGGCACCGACGGAACGCAGTCTCTTCGAGCTACTTCTAACGATTGATGCAACTGTTGTAGACGAGGTGGCACGCGCGCGTCTTGATTAGCCCTTCACGGCAGAGTAATTTCCTTCGGCCATCTCATGGCTAAAGAGTCGAAAAGCGCCAGGCGAGGAAGGACTCCTCGCGGAATTCTTCCAGTGCTTTGCGGAGGAGCTCATCCCTCTGGTGCTCCAACTCTCGTCGCTAATGCGAGACGAGTACGATGTCCCCGCCTCGCTTCACTCAGGGAAGGTTCGTCACCTGCCGAAAGGCAGAGATTTCCGCTAACTGAGCAATTGGCGTCCGATCACATTAGTGAACCCGGACGTCAAGTTGTTCTCGAAACTTTGGGTGGCGCGGATGGGGAGGATCGCGAAGTCTTTGGTGATTCCGGAGCAGACCTATGCTGTTCCTGGGCGGTCCATGGACGCGAACCTCTTGTTCATCCGCACATGGCTACCATTGAATCATCGCGTGGCGATGGATCGTCATGCGGAAGCGACGCCTTCGATCTCTCACTAACGGAGGCACGGGTCGCAAAGCGAAACCCCAGTAGCCTTTGCAGTTGCAGTCGATTTGTACAATTCTTTTGATTGCGTGAACCAAAAGCTTCTTCTTGAGCTCTTTGAACGTCTGGGTCTTCCGGCATCCCTGTTGGCGTACTTGCACTCCTCCTGGAGCCACGCGATTATATCCATTGTTTTCAGTGGCTATCGCGTGTACGGCGTGCCGGTTAGGCGAGGAATTAAACAGGGCGATAGCTTGACACCGCTGCTCCTTAGCATCTATTTTGAAATGGTGCTGGAGGCTTACAGGCTGACGCTAGCCAACCTGCCGAGCTCCTGTCCAGGTACGCCGGCCGTAGCAGCCTATGCCGACGACGTGCTTCTCCTGTTTCCCATGTCCACCCCGGCGGCGTCGAGCGAAGATTTCTTTGAGTTGATCCGTCGCGCTGCGGGCGTGAGCGTCAACAGGAGAAACAGCATGGTTGTTCCGGTTGGAGCGACGTGGGAGGGGCAGTCCGACTATATCCACCTAGGGATCTACACGTGCAGGTACCTGAGGTGCCTTGGCGTGCGGTTGGGCGACTTCTGCACCTCAGAAGCGTGGTCGGACTGCCTTCATAAGGCAGAGCGTGCACTTGGCCCGTTCTCAGGAGGCGAGTTCGTCTTGACGCAAAAGGCCAGAATCTAAAACACCTTTGTTACTTCCTCCTTCTACCCCTGTTTTTTGTTTGCTTACCCCTCCAGGAAGTCAAAGTTTGAGCGCATCGCCTTCTACGCAAAGCGTCGTGAGGGCTGCAAGGTCCCGCGTATGACTGAAAGACTTGGTGGCGCCGCCTCAGGATGCAGGATTGGGCATCCTGGACTGAAAAAGCATCGAGCTGCAGGTGCAGCTTCGTATGCTGCGGCTCTGTCCCGAGCTGTGGTGTACGCCGTGATGCTTACCCGCATGCCTTAAACTGAGGCGCTGCACGGGAAGCGAGGGACTGCTTTCGTTGCTGCTTTACTTTCTGCACACCAGAATAGGGTTTGGTTTTTCGCTGAGGCAGCTGTACTCACTGCTAAAATCCCAATGTTGGATCTCCTGCCGCCCCATGAACATTAATTTATGGCGGCAGGAATCTTTTTTATCATGAGCAGCTTCGCTAGGAACGCGCCCGGAAGATCTTTGAAGCCTGCGACTCCTCCTCAGTCATCCAAAGGACGAAGTCATGCAGGACAAGAAGAAGAAGGATCGTCGGGCCGACACACCACTCGCTGCAGCGCTGTCTGGCCTTCAAGTTAAGCAACGACAGTTGCCTACAGGTGAAATGGGAGTTCTACTGTATAATAGCGGGAATCAGTATGCTCCTCGGCGGCTGGACGGCAAAGAAGCTGGTGGAAACTGCAACTCCTCGTAATCGGGCCAAGGGCCTGCTTCGGTGGAGTGAGCATTTAAGTGTAACCCCGAAGAGTGGTTCTCCCCGTTTGTTTGGACAGCTCTGTGTTCCCCTCAAAGTGGAAACAAGATTTTCTGCTCTTTTCACACTGTAATCTGGAGCGTAGCAGCGTTTCCGTGGGAGCTGCTTTGCAAAACTGTTCGAGGTGCGGAGAGATCGAGTCTTTTCCGCAGCTCTTTTTGGACTGCGGTAACCTCCGTGAACTGTGGCGAAAGCCATCCTGCCGCAGGAAGGCACTGCCATTGATGTGCCGCGAAGCTTCTTTAGCAGAAATGTATTTTCGGTAGTCGCGATTGTCACAGCCATGTGTTGGATTCGTGTTATCGTGAACACCCACTACGCCCTGTGGTTGCCAGCGCTGCGAAGGGAAGCTCACCGGTTTGCAGCATAATTTATAAAAAGGCTGCTAGGTGGCTTTATCTTCGTTACGAGGTCAAACAGGACATCGCCGGCATCCATTGCGTGTCATCAGACTTTCAGGAACGGCGTTATAGGTGACCACTTTGATCTGTTGCCCACCCATACCCATTCCCCTATCGCTCTGCTAAAATTTCGGTGTATTACTTTTATCCCGATACGCACCAGAGCGATCCCAAAGACCCTTGTCCCAGCGTACCTCATTGTTTTCTTTTTCTTTTGTTTTTGTTTGTTTGTATTCGTTGTCCCCACACATTGTTAACAAGACTGTTATTCTGGCCTGCGTGCCAGCAATCTTATATTGATCCTTGTTCATTCGTCGGTTGGGATCATGGTTCCCAACTGGTTTATTTTATATGATTGTTTGTGTTTATGTTATATGAAATGAACTCTTCGGCGTAACCTGCTGAGAAATCTCCTGGACGTCTTCTTCTCTGAGAGCGTGAACCTTTTGAAGAAGTATCAGGTCGAAAGGTCGCAGGGTGTCGGCCACGCTACGCTTCTTGCTTTAGCTACCTAGCCCGTCAACATTCCAAGAGGACATACGCAGCTGCCTTTAAGAGGCGATTCCACGCATCATACTAATGATGGTGATGGCCTTATCGTCCTGTGCAACGCAAAAGAATGTGTCCCGTTTGGAACTCCGTTACGTGGACCTTTCCTCATACTGTGCAGTGAGGGAGGTGCTGGAAGACCAGGACCAGTGGACACGCCTAGCCGCTACGTCACTCGCCGAATCACTGTCTGCACTGATGATGCGAGACGACAGTGACCTACCTGCGAAGTGGGAGGTCGCTTGTGGAATCGCAGGCGAAACCTGACTGCTGGGCGGCTGGCGGACTTGCGAGCTGGCAGACGCTGCCCCCCTCGGTTTCGTGCCAAGGGACTTCTTTGTGGAGGGAGCTCCTCGGGGTGCCCACCGAAGAACTTGTGGTCCCTTCTGCGTGCTTGGACGCGAATGTCTTCACCCTTCGTTGGAATGAAGACGCTCTTCTGCTGGTGCATTGGGGTCTGTGCTGCAACCAGCGGGCGCACCTGGTTTCCTAGGGAATTGCTTCTTCGAACTGTGCAACATGCGAAGCGGTGGAAACGCCTCCGCATTTGCTATTTGAATGCGCTGCCCTCCATGAGCTGTGGCGGCGGCTGTCTTCAGCGCTCCTGCACCCCGGACACACCACAATGGATTGGATGCGCCACTTCTTCACGCGTAGCGGTCTTTCTCTTGGAGCTGTCTTCGCAATCATCTGCTGCGTCTGCGCCATTGTCAGGGCCCGCCACGTATTGCAGGTGCGAGCGGTTATAACATCGGTCCCCGACACTGCAGACTGCAAGCGGCAAATGGCTGCCAGGTGGTCACACCTCGCAACAAAAGTGAGAATGGAGATTGCCGGCATTCACCGCCTCCGCTGAGAATAAGAACGGCTGGACTGCATACCCCTGTCCCCATTTTTCCACCCTATTTATTTATTTATTATCCTCTCCCTATCGTTCCGAACTCTCAGTGTGCCCGGCCTGGGAGCCGGGAGCCCTCTTTACCATATTCTGTTCCCCTTGCTTGGGAGCAGAGTTCCCAGACGATATTATTAATAAACCTACAGGCGCAACCGAGTAATATACGACGACGCTGCATTCTTTCCTTATCTCGCTACCCTCTTATATTTTCTTTCAGTGGGCGAGTTTCTTTTCTAGTCGGCTTTCTCTTTCCAACTTTTCGGTTTTGTACCTTGCTACCAGGGTTCCTCGCCGATTCTCTCTACCTTTTCGGCGTACTTTGCCGCGGTTTCAAGTGAGTGCTGAAACATGGGCGCGGGTGGCACAGCTTTAGCGGCAGGTTTTGCGGCCAGCCTTTTTGTATTAGCTGGAAGCGTTTTTTAGGTTCCTTACGGAAACCCTACGCACAGCAGCTTTTGACAGCACCTCCATTGTGTGGCCCATTGTCCCGAATACTTGACACTGTACGTTGGGGCATCTCCTTTTGAGGTGTCCCGACTCGTTGCAGAAGTCACAGAATTTGGGCTTTCCCACGTACCAGAGATCGACGCTTCCGCCAACAAATACCATTTTGTGAAGAAGGGTAGAGCCTTATGGTTACTCGTGCAGCCATCAAGCCGCATTGAAGTTTAGTATGGTTTTCGAAAGGACTAGGCTTGGTTTACACTGCATGGACCGTGCCTTGTTCTCCCAACGCGGCGCGTACTCAATCTATCGGCATTCGCGCGGTCACTTCTAAAAGGTGGACCACCATACTGGGGTCCGTCTTAATGGGGACCGGAAGGCTGTCTGCCTGTTTCCATGACCACGTTGGTTTTGGTCAGACGTTGGGCCAGATCTTCGTATTTTCAGATCTCTCAACGTACTGCCCCCCGCTGCGGATGGTCAAAGCGCAGAGCTCCTCCTTTTGTACATTGAGAGGATTCATCCCTCTCGAGAATTGGCGCACGCTTTTAGAACATTAATGATTGCCTACCCTGTAGATCAGTGAGGGGTTGTTCCCCTCCTCCACATAGGCTGAATATTCCACCGATCCTGCCGGTAATGGTGTCGTTACGACGGCACTTAACACCCGCGCTGCAGCGGGGAACTACAATGTGGGTGCCGATGCCCGCACTTTCATCGCCACTGATAACGACGTTGCCGCCACCTCCTGACACTCACTGTTGTTCTTCTCAGGCCTGTTCGACCACCGAACCACACAATGCTTGCACCTAGGCAAAGTTTCTGGCACAAGGAGCAACGAGAAAATACGCCTGTCCTAACGCGCGTAAAGGATTTGATTTTCAACTGGATTTTCCCGGGTCGTTTATTTAAGAATAAACTTTACAAGAAGATGACAGTGGCTGCAGCAATGCTCCTGCCACGCACGAAGAAACGCGGAGCCTGTCGGATCAACGGTTCGCAAACCCGTTCAGTCCTCCTAGGCAGCACGGGGAAGGGGGTAAAACAAAAAATTAAACAAAAGAACAAAAAAAGTGGGAGGGTACGGGAAGATATCACTGTTGCTGCTGGGACCGTATCATCCTTCTCAGGATGCCGGCAAGCTCTTTGTGCAATAGCGAATCCATATTTGGCACTCGCGATGCCCTCCTCAGGAAAGGGGGCGCTCACTGGATGACCTCCTCATCGCATGGTCTTTCGGTGGCCATGCTCCATGCAGCAATAATCCCGCAAAGGCAGCACAAGGCGGCTCTCGAGGCCGCTGGCCGGAGGGCGTCGGCAACGAATAAGGCTTTTAAAGAGTCCCTGGGGTTGCCGCAGTGGATTCCGAAGGCCACGGCAAAGCGGAACCAAAGGGGACGAAGAACAACACAATCCACTAGGAGGTGGGGGATGGATTCTTGTTCCTCACACCTTACACAGTTGGCATCGACCGCTTTCAGGTCCAGTGGTGTCGGCGGGTGTTGCAATGGAGTCCATAATGCTTCAACAGTAGAGCCGACTTCTGTCATTTTGACGGAAGCGTGGACTTGTTTCTTAGCAACGAAGACATTTTAGATGTTCATTCGGAAAATAGAGCAGCGCGATCCCGCTCAGGAGTCCATTGGGAGGCGTGTTCGGGGTCACAGCATCTGTTGACTGGCCCGACTTCCACTCTCCCAGCTTCTTCTCTTTTCCGGAGATGATTGCTTCGAAAGCCCACTTCGCCGCAACATCGCTGTCATGAACTTCAGCATCTAGTTTGAGTTGGTGCTAAGAGCATACAAGGAGACTTTGGCACCGTACCGAGCTCATGTCCTGGCACCCATGCCGTGTCGACCTATGCCGAAAAGTTTCTGCTTCTGCTTCCTGCGTTCATGCAGGCATCGGCGCTCGACTGAATCCCGCTTCGCCGGGACGTTTATTTTGTCAAATAAACCTATCTACACTGTGAGTGAACCAGCAGTACAGCCACGCCCTAGAAAGTATCAGCAAGCCGGGCTACCGTAGTGCCGACCGGCGCGGTCGACCTAGGCAGCCGAGGGGAGGGGGAACGAAACAAAAAGAAAACAAAAAAATTAACAAAACTGGGGAGGGAGCGGAAAAAGAACACTGCCTGCTGAGAGGGTCCATCATCCTGTAAAGGATGCCGGTAAGCTGTTGCTGAATGGAGGACTTTAGATGGGACATCGCGTCCTCAACCGCAGGAAGCGGGCGGCATACACGGTGGCATGCCCGTCTCTGGATCCTCGTGTCGCTTTGCTCCGTGTCACGACGATCCCGCGTAGGCAGCACTAAGCTACAAGCCAGGCCGCTGTAGGCAAAGCGAATTAGACGAAAAAGGGGCGAAAAGCGCCTCAGGGGTTGCCTCCGGAGATACCCAGGGCCGCGGCAAAGAATTCCCGCAAGGGACGAAGGGCAATACAATCCACTAACAGGTGAGTGAGATTTTTCCTCTCCTTACACCTCACACAATTAGGGTTGACACCCCCCTGCGACCAGTGGTGTCGCGGGAGTTGCAGGGAAGTTCCCAATGCAACACTAGCAGTGCCGAATGTTGTCATTTAATTGGGACAGTGTTCGAGACCATGAGCACCGGGAGCCTCTCGCGATGTTCTTCCAAAACATTCATTAGCTCGCCCCTGCGCAACAGTCATTTTAGGGTGGTCCTCGGAGTCGCAGCGTTGGTCAGCCGGCCCGTTCTTCAATCACCGATCTTCTTTATCCTGTTGGCGATCTTAACAGCAACCTCCCATTGTGCCGCGATGTCGCTTCATACATGATCCCGTAGGGTAGGCAGTACCGCAGCAAAGAAGGTTCATTGTGCCCACGCTCCACTTCGGGGATCCTGGACGATTTCTCGGAGCGTGCGGTGGACGTGCGGTCGGAAAAGAGCTATTTGCTCGTATTGAGGGCTCTGCTCTTGAGTCATTGCCCACGTGCGAAAGGTTTCCGGCAGCCAGGCAGTACCGTTCGCGAAGCGTACGAAGAACGATCTCATGTTGGTCTTTACTTGTTTGGCCGCCCTCTGAAGCTGGATTTTGCAGTGGCATTTCGGTCTTCGAAGTGCAAAGTAGGACGAGATTCCCAAGTTTCCCTTGGTTTCTCTGCTCGACGAGGGGACGTGCAGGGACGCACCAGGGGGATTACCACTTATTTGTCATTAAAGCAACTATCCGAAACTGGAACTGAAGCTCCAGCCGCTGCAGCGTTAGGAGGCCCAGACCACCATCTCGACGAAGAACGCACAAATCCGAAAGACGGACTCAGGGTCTTCTTGTTCCCCGAAAAGCGATCCTTAGCAGCTCCTTCGTCCTTTTCCTTGATCCCGCAGAGTAGAAGGCAAACAGAAAGCAACGGACGGAGCAGGGGAGCCGCAAACGCATTCCACGCCGGATCGTTCCTGAAGGAATAAACTTCCGTTCTGGAACGGGTCGATCGTCCCCTGAGCCTTCTGAAGGCAGCCGGAGCACGTTTCCGCAAGGGAATAATTCCCTAAAGGCACACCAAAGTCCTTAAGTACCTCACCGTGGGGATCCACAAACGGACCCAGTTCTGCTTCCCTGCCCACGTCTCTCCGATTGGCATGACGGTCGACTTCGCCCTGTTCACCGTTAGTCCTGTTCCACGAGTCAGCTGGTCGAAATACTCCTCGATCTCCGAAGCCGGGGCGGACATAGGTAGCAGAAGCAGCAGTTCTTCCGCGTATGCCAAAACCGCAGGTGTACTGGGACATTCGCGCGGCAGGAGCGTCAGAGTCACCCTATACGATCTCAGCACCAATTTTAAAAAGGCGCTGAAGAGCAAGGGGCTCAGTCTGTCTCCCTTCCGTATGCCGCGTCGCACCGGTACGGCGTTCACGGTTTGCTCGCTGAAGAAGACGTTAATGAGTGCATCGCGCCATCTCGAGCGCAGGTAGGCCAACAAAGAGGCCGGGAAGCCCAAGCGTTCCAGAAGCTCCAGCATGAGATTCTGGTCGAAGCTGTCGAATGCCTTACGCAAGTCGACAGCGACCGCAAGGGTTATCTCCCCCACCCGACCATCCCGACTTCCACCGACGAACGCATTGGAATTCCGGTTGCTCAATAAGCCCCTTCGTTGTTGGAGCTCTAACCATGTGGAAGCTTGAAACAGGTTTGCCTCCAGGCATCGCACGTGAACACCTCCTGCGTGATGCACGCGATGCATCAGCCCGGTGCATGTCTGCCCCGGGCTGATGAAGGCGTTTACAACCATTCGCATTTGCTATGCCCAAAGATTGGCTAGCAACTTGGCGTCAGCATTCACCATTGTGATGGTGCCAGTTTTTCATGCTCCTTAGATCTCCATTAGTGGGGAACCGCACCTTTTCCGATCGGAACGAGTAGGAACGTCACCTGTCTTGCGTATCAGCAAGGTAAGTTGATGTACCAGGGGAGTTAGCTCTGCCGCGAAAGTATGCTAAAACTTCGCCGGCAGGCCGTCCTCCCCTGGTGCCTTGCACCTCTTGAGCTTTCCGTTGGCTGAGATGATATCGCCCTTCGTGAAAGGCTGGTCGATGGACTTTCTCTCCTACCTCCGGATAGCTGCTGCGCCTTCCGGAAGCAAGAGTCGTGAAACATCCCGCTCGGGCGGCGCTCTCGAGCACGGGATGCGTGCGAACGTGTTTTCTCTGCGCTTTTGACGCATAAGTTTGCGAAGCTTTTTTCAGTTTGTTTGTGAGTGGTATATCGCCGGTGTGCAATGGTAGGAATGCCTGAGGACACCGCGATGGATATTGAAGAGGGAGAGGCTTGTTCCGCTCCCCAACCTACGGAGGTGGGTGCAATTGCCCCCACGGAGTAGAGGACAACCGCCCCCTTGGAAAAGGAGCAACCGCCCCCTCGGATGAAAGGGCAACCGCCCACTTTGAAAAAAAAAACAAGCACGCTCCTGGAAAAGGGCGCAACCGCCCCCTCGAAAAAGGGGGCAACGGCGTCCGTGGATCCGCCTTCACCAACCACGAAGACCTGGAGCGTCATGGCTGCAGCGCCATCTCCTGCAGCTATAGCAGATCAGCGTGCCTTCCATGAACAAGTATTCAAGCCGTCGTTGATTTACAAGTGTAGGAAATTTGTTTCTGGAGAATACCACCTGCAATTTCGACAGGGAGTTGAAGCGGTTGAACGTAAAAGAGGAGGACCTGGAAGGCGTTTCAGTGCTGAGTGCGGGTCAGCGATGGGAGCAACTTGAACGGATACAAGCCTGGCTCAGCGCCTGCTTAATTCCCTCGGCATGCTGGAAGGCAGAAACGTCTTCTCGGTTACCGAAGACCGCTCTGTGGTAACGCACCACACGGGAGTTACCCTCCAAATGTCGAAAAGCCTCGTGAAGGAGGGACTCAGTAAATAAGGTATGGTGCAAGCGCTCTGGACCAAGCCGAACGTCTTCCAAAGTTACGAAAGATTGTTCAGTGGCATGGAGGCAGCGCGTGTGACCGTCAACGCAAACGGCGGGCTACAGCTCAGAGTGGACGTCGGCAACGAGGCCGTCGATGTTTACTACGTTCTCACCCGGATATGCCTGGGCACTTATTTTTAGAAAATAAAAAGACATTGCCCTATTGCGTGCCGAACCCAAAGGTCCACCACACCAAAACAGCTTGCTGCTTGCCAGAATTCACCAGGCAAGGTCCTTCCGATGCACGGGTTAGGGATAAAAGAAACAAAACAAACAAAAGTTCAAACGTGGGAGGGCATTAATCTTTTAGGGAAGGAAGGGTAAGGAAGGGAACACATTGCGCTAGCCTGACGCCTTCTTCTAGTGGCGCACGAAGCCTCCACGATTCCTCGAATGCAGCAGAGGACTGCTACACAAGCGGACAGGGACGATGCGTCACGAGAGAAGAGGCGCCTAAAAACGTCCTCAGGGCCGCTTCCGCGCAAGTCCAGGAGTTCCGCAAGGCGATCCCATGAAGGGCGGAGAGCATTGCACTCAAGAAGAAGGTGGGGGAATGTCTCTTTCTCTTCACACCGGTCGCATTGGGGATTCACAGCCCCCGTGTGCAGTGATACTGTCGTGCTTTGCAGGGTAAACCTTAATGTTCGACAAGCAACGCCAGCCATTTCAGGGAGAGGGATCCACTGTTCCAGGACGCTGAGTTCCACTTCATCTCCTCCGGAGATAGTCCGAATAGCTCGCCCCATCGTCAAATTTCGATGAGCGGGACACTCGGCGTCGCAGCTTCCGCTAGATGCCGCGATGTCTACACCTTACTCATTTGTGTCCTGCCGTCAATGTTGCAGTAGACCATTCATTTCCCCTGCTCGCTGCTGTCACTAGAGCTGACAAGAAAGGCATCACTGGAGCAAGATGAGTAATCAAAGCCTAAGAAGCACGTCGCAGGACTGCACGATATCCTGCAGCGTCCAGCGGCCATACCTTTTCAGGCAAGTGTTCTTTGTGCCCGCCGGAACGTGGATCTTTTTACCTGGTACCTCGATTCACCTTGCTAATACAACGAGACAGGTGACGTTTCCGCCTCGTTTCGTTCGGCGAAGGTGCGGCTTCTTTTTATGGGAGGAGATCTGAGGAGCATCAACAGCTGGCGTCTCATCACAATAGTGAATGCGGACGCCAACTTGCTGGCAAAGGTTTAGGTAGAGCGCCTGGGACGAATTGCAAACGTCTTTACCTTCCCGGAGTAGACATATGCTGTTCCCGGGCGAAGCATGGAGGCGAAAATGTTACACGCCTTTACCTGTCTAGAGCTCGTTCATTGAATGAGCATGATTCGCAACCGAAATTCAGGTAAGTTCGCAGGCAACGGACCGGATTGTCGGTTGGGTAAGAGCTCTTGCGGGCGCAGTCGACCTGCGGAAAGCATTTCATTGCGTGGACCAGAATCACGTGCTGGAGCTTCTGGAATGCATGGGCTTTTCGGAATCATTATTGGCCAATCTACGCTACAGCTGGGGCGACGCGATATTCAATTTTGCTTTCAACGGGCTTACTGTGCACGGCGTGCAGGTGCGGCGTCGGATTCAGCAGGGTGACAGGCTGAGCCGCTTGTTATTCACTACCAGTTTGTGCTGTTATTGAGAGGGTATAGGCAAACTCTAGCGCACATTCCGCTCAAGTACGCCGGTACGCAGGCGATTTCAGCGTACGCGGACGATTGACTGCTGCTGCTTCCTATGTCCATCCTGGCATTTGAGGTCTAGGAGTTCCTCGACCTGCAAAGTCAAGGAACCGGGCTTAAGGTGAACAGGCCGAAGTTGTCTGTCATGCCACTCGGTGCGGCGTGGGCAGGGCAGCCGGACTGGGTTTGTTTGATGATCCACAAGGTACGGTACTCCAAGTACCTCGGTTTACCTATGGGGTATCATCTCCCATCGGATGAGTGGTCCAGCTGCCTTGAGAAGGTAGAGACGGCAATCGGCCCGTTCCAAGGCCGCAGGTTTTTCCTGACGGAATGGGACGCGGTGTGGAACACGTTCGCGAACCCCTTCTCCGTTCCCTACTTTTTGTTGGCCCTCTTATTGCAGAGACCATAAAGCAGACGAAGGACCACCTAAGGATTGCCCCGTGTGGTAGGGGGAGAGCCCGAGTCCCGCTCGCGAACTTGAGCGCTCCGCTTGCGGATGGCTGTCTCGGTCACCTGACGCTGGAGAGGCTGCAGCTCCAGCTCCAGTTTCGGTTAGTCTCCCTAGTGGCAAAGTATTGGAGTAGTAGCTGATGCGATCCTGCACGTCTCCTCGTGAAACTGTAGGAGAGCAAGGTGGGAGTCTCATCCTTCCTATCGCTCCGTTGTCGCCGCCAAGTCGGTCGCTGCGGTTTAAAGTTGCTTAAAGTGGCTGATCCGAAGAGGATGAACGCGGAAAGGCTCTTCTGTTGCCCACTTAATGGAAATGGCTGGCTCCAGGAAACTGCTTTCACGTGAGCGAGGAGCAACGAGCGACGCGCCGATCAATATCGCACACAACTGTTTGCGCTCAACTACCACCTCACGCTGCGGGAGATGGTGGAGAACCCCCACAAACGAGCATATAAAAGAAAAACTCCCCTCGCTTCAATGCTGTTCTACCTCGTGGACCATCTGAACAGCAATACTGCGGCGACATGGGAAGTGGTTGCTAAAATCTCCGGTACAGAGAAAAAGATCGAGGAATGGAAAACTGGGATTCTTGGCGATACTGTAGTCCAGATTATCACCCCTATTGAACTTTTGCGCTGTGGTGAGCTGCTAAAGGTTCCTCCGGAACAACTGAAGTGGCCCCCGGTTCTGATAAACACCTCCATCCTCTCCTTCAAATAGCAGGATCCGGCGCTACTGCTGCTGTTTTGGGGACTCCCCTGCAACCTCTGCCGACACCATTGGACCTAGGGAGCGGTATACCGTAATTGTGTAAGGTGTCGAGAACGGCATTCCCTCCTTCACTTCCTTATGGATTGTGAGGCTCTTCGGCCCCATTCCAACCGCTTCGCCGCAGCAATCGAAATCCCCTGTGGCAACAGCAGAAACGCAATTAGATCCCTCTTTGTTTCCGACTTCCTTCGGCCCTCATTCTCGTTAGCAGCCCTGTGCTGCTTCCGCAAGATCGTCGCTGCCTGTAGCAAGGCAACGTTTGGACCACGCGATGAGGGTGCCGTCCAATGCGCAGTCGAATTTATGAGGACAGCGACTGAATGCACCATCTGGATTCATCAATCAAGGAACCGCTTGCCGGCATCCTAGAAAGGATGTAATGGCCCCACAGCAGACTGCGATCTTTTCCTGTGCCTTTTAGATCTTGTTTTTAAATATACAAATTCTTTATATTTGTTATATCTTTTTGTTTTCTCCCTGTTCCCTCTGCTGTCGTGGTGGACCATACCGGACTGCGAAGCTGTGACCCTGCAGATTTATTGTTGTTCATTAGTGCGTGGCTAAACCACCAGTTAAGCCACAGACTGCCGTTTAATTCGGAAAAATAAACGCCCAGTCGCAACCGGGTGAGAACGAAGGTCGCAAACGTCAAAGCCCCGCAGATTCTTGCAGAGATTCTCTGCAGCAGCCGGAATGCTAAACCACTCGTACGGCTTCCTCCAGACGTACGTCAGAAAACCCTTGCAAAGTTTTACAAGCTCAAGCTCCAGCCTGCACGGTCGGAAAGCACGGACGGGATTGGACTTTTTCGATTCAACCGACAGAGCAAGTGTTCGTCAAGGAACCCATGGTCAGGCAACCGGCGGAGTCCCGGATCTTGGGCTAGCAAATTCGGAGCGTGCACAGAAGCTCAGACACCCGTTCACAGATGGCGTCTCCTCTCAAATAGCATGTGGACGTTTAAGTCCCTGGCTACGAGGTGAGCCACGTCTAGGACAGAGTTGCTGAGCCAGTGGCTACGAAGACTTCCGAGTAACCGTAGTCTTTCCGAACGACGCACCGCTCCGCTCGGCGCATGCACATTCGTGACGAGAAGATAAATTGAATCGAACCAGTTGAGCTTCCCCGTCGAAACCTATGTTCCACACCGCCTTCGCAACCCTGCTCCGAACAAGGAATGCGACTCCACAAGAATTTTGGGTGCCTTTCTGTTAATGGAGCATCTTGCCTGCTCGGACTTTAACATCGTCCACTTTTTGTTTGGAGATGTCCTGTGTCTCCTGCAGCAGGACCAGATCAATGTCGCTCAAGTATTTGACTACCAACAGCCACTTATCTGCGTCCTGCAGCCGGTTGACGTTCCAACAGGACACGCCTACGCAGAGGGAAGATGCGAGTCCGCTCTTTACGGCGTCGAGCATGGCGGAGCGTTCCTCGCTCCATCCGGCGAGGCATCAACCAGTAGCACGGCAGATTGAGGTGCAGAACCGTCCCCTGCATCAGTCACGCTGCACTCAGCTTGCTCTTTGGAGTCCAGGAGCATTGCCTCGGGCTCCAAGAATCGGAAAGCGTTCCCGCCATCAGGCTAAAGCCTGGAAAATGTATTTGCTAAACATTGATTGGGGTCGAGCATTTCCGGTCCCAGTCGTCGGGCATGCAATTTGAACCAGCCTAGTAGATTTGGTACTCGGTTCTCGCCTTTTACGGTGCGAGATGCTGGACGTCCTCAATTCTAGAAAAGGTGAGAGCCTACCGAAATTCTCTGCTGTTGACCATCCCTTTCCCGGAATCGCACGGAAGGCGATTGAAAGGAAATCGGCTGCAGAGCTTGCAGACAAATCGTTTGAGATGGTCACAGTCCAAGAGTTTCCTGAAGACGAAGTCGCAAAGGTGCTGACAAAATGATCCGACGCCTCCGAATAGCTAATCCATTTCCTTGGCAGCCTCCTGTTGTTGAACAGAGGTCCCTTTCTTAAGATGAGAAGGTCGAACTCCAATCTGTGGTGATCCGACAGCTCAGATGGCATTCTTCTTCTCCTTCCTACGCGGGAATACAGTTTATCATCGGTGAAAAAATGATATAGCAATGTTTTCATCCCAGGTTCGCTGTCCATGAAGTTGGCTGGGTGCACATACGCGCATATTTCGATTGCTAGCAAGCACTTTCTCGGGCAGATCCAGTCGTCCGAAAGCAGGAGGAATTTGAAATGACTTGCAAAAATGTGCGGCTATTATGGGCTGTTCAGCCAGTGAAACTGCATTTTGTAAAAAAATGCGATTCTTTTGGGAAGGCAGCTAGAGCCACACGGCCCTTAGACGTTTGTAGCTACGGAATCGATGGACTCGGACCATTTGACGATAACTTGTTCTAATCGTCTACACTTGTAACGAAAGCACGCATTGCTTTCTCGAATTTATCTCTAGCGAACGCCGTTGCGACACAAAGGTGGCGTTCCCTCAGCGCGTTTCTCGATTTTGGCAGCTCGCTCTTCGTAGACTACGTGCACCTCCTACAGGAGCACAAGCTGGAACAACTTCAGGGCATTGTATAACAGTCGCCTCTTCTAGCCGTTCTGCAGTTCGTTGACGTTTCAGAATGCAAATACATATAGCGATGAGATTCGATTCCTCTCACTACTGCTGAGAGGATGCCAGCTTTTTGCTAGTTTTATCCGGTAAGAGGACAGTGTGTAGCACAACTGTTTGGTCGACACGTTCTCCACCGGCCTCCATCGTGCTGCGTGCCTCCGTGTTTGCCATTCAAGCCATCACCTCCACGAGTCTCGGTTCATATGTCGCGGTAAAAAACCTTCAGCCGCGAATCTCATGACTTTGAATAAATAATAACCACACCTGTTATATAATATATACAAGTGAACTGCATAGCTGTATAAAGCACTTCGTAAAATACCGAATGGTTATAAAATGTTGTGGGCACATCTCTGAGAACTGTTAGTTTCTAATGCAATTTGTAATTTTCAGGGTTTCAGTTTACAAATAGCATGTTAAAGTGTTTTGTGAGTACATCATTCCAAGTTGTCATCGCCAAACTAGGAATTATAAGCTGTGCGACTCTTCTGTAGCTGCAATTTGCATTCTTTGAAAACACAAAATCGAAATCTACAGCGACTTTATTCTACGCAGCTACTCAACTGCTGCGACTTTAATCAGTTTGTCCCTTCAACTTCACCGTCACACCTGTTCCTGAGGGCCAACTGCATCTTAGGCTGGTCGGAACTGCCTGAATATTACGGCCTGTGCTCAATCTGAAAAATTTTTGAGAATCACTTTTTTCAGGAAATTCGATACTCTACATCGATATCCGAAAACACATTCAATAAAGACAGCTCACAAGCAATTCTAATAGGGGTTGTATCAATAGAATTCAGAAAGACTGCAACAAAAAGAAGTCGAGAGAAACACGAATCACCACAACCCCATACAACAGAAATTATGGATGATCTGAGAAGGAACTTGCGAAGAAATGGAGTGCTTTCTTACGGAGAAAAATGCTTTCTTTCCTCACACATTCCTCAAATTCAACATGTGTAAGTACGATATTTGGTACGTACTGTCACACACCATGCGTCATAATGAATGGAAACATGAAATATATACTCATGGCTCAAAATGCTGGACACAAAGCATCTCGAGAACCAACCGAAAATCTAAAAGAATACTTACGTTACAGTTCTATCTGGGTAGTGTAAGGTACAAGAACCATCTGGACCTTCAAGAAGAAAATTAATGTACTCCGAAGGATAAGTTCCTTGCGCCTAGGGACATCATAATACCAGGTGTCTAAGTACACTTCACTTACGTCGATGTCCAGCCTGCAATTATTTGCAACTGTTCGAGCAAATCGATTAGTATATATCATTTGGCAGTTTGTAAGAGTGTTGTCGAAAAGGAGAACACAAGGTCCATCCTCACGTGTAAACAACAGTAGATCCACTATCAATCTATCCGTATTCAGAGTTACGTTCTTACTGAGACAAGCACAGTCACTTGGTGTATTACCGTACATAACAACAGTGATAATCTAAAATTAAAAAAAAAATTAAGTGACATTATAAAAGGCTAAAAAACATTGGAAAAGAAAGCAAAACACCGACATGCATAACTGGTGCAAGAAATTTCTCTGTAGTAAAAACTTCACTTGAAATACAACAAATACGCAAAAAAGCATGCACAACAGTGACAACACATTATACTAAAGGAAAATAAGAAAAAAAAAATGGTTTCACAGAGACCGAACTACAGTCGCCATACTACGAAGAAATGTTTACTTCAGAAAGGAAAAAACAGCTAGAAAATCCCTCCTTAAGCAACAAAAAGAGCACTAGAATACAAAATGTGGAAAGCCTGCTGAAGAGAGTAATAGATCACATCTCCTGCTTCGGCAATCATCCTTACTGAAAAAAACCAGATTCTCCAATGCATCTTGCCTCCGATAAGTGCACATAGAATTAGTACTATTAACAAATGCCGGAATCTACCGAGATGTTCCCAAGCTTCCGCACAAATAGGAAATTGCGCAGACTGCAAACCAATCACAACCGCGGTCAACACTTGCAAAGACATGATTCAAACATATGCATTACACGTGAAACCAAGATCCGGGAATCCCAGCTGTAGAAGAGTATGCTGCGAAACGGAGGAGCAAAGAGAGTGCAGAGCAGAGACGACAAGCTGCATACAGCACATCAATAGAGAACACTAACAACGATTTACCACTCCATGTAACCACACGGCGAAGAACTTGACGCAGCTTGTCCAAACGTCTTAAAAGTTAACTTCTTGGAACAGTTTCCAGTCACGAGACGTGCAAAAAGAAATCAACTTGCTCGGAAAATCATCTCCATCTGAAAAAAAGAAAGGTGTTGCAGCATGATAAATCCGAAACGTTCGGTCCACAACAAGAGGAGGATGTGAAGAAAGAATAGAAAGCCATCGGAAATCGTTGAAGTTTCTCTGCTGCAATCACATGCAACTCGATGCAATATACGGGAGAGTGAGAAGCAAGACGGCAGAAGATCAAACATCACGACAAAGTCATCTAAAAATTTAAACACTTATTTACCTTACGTGCTTCGCTTTGTGTTTCGAACGCTGCTCACCCAATATTACTCAGATGGGCTACGATGACGCTTACTTTCTTATATGATAGGTTACAAGCGTAGCGTTTTGCTCGCAGAATCTCTGAAGCTGTTCCCACTGCAAGCACCTACTGCGTGGTTACACTTGCCATATACATGGCCTGAGAGAAGCACGAGAAAGTCCAGATAAACTTTGGAACGCCTGCCGGCTATCCAATGCCACTTTGAGAAATTTTTTGTGCTGGTAAAGCAGTCATGCGCGAAACGGTTGTCCTCCGAAGATGATCACGAAAACACCAGCAAGATTCGCTAATGACCCGGCGCTCATTCTCCTCGCCACCAATCCCTGTGTAGTTCTTCAAGCCGTAATGAAAAGTTATGCGCCGATAGAAGAGCGTGGTCACTTAAGTTTAGACATGGTTGCAGGCTGTTTAGAACTCAGCCTTCACATTCTCAGTTCTTACAGCATCATTTGAGCCCACACATTAAAAGTCTCCAGCATCAACCGAGGATTCAGAAACCACCGTTTCAGGCGGACAAACCGGAAGAGAAGCCAATGCAAATTTAGAGAGAGCGTTAGCTCACAGCGTCAAAGTACAAAACAAGAAGCAAGAAGCAACTATAATTACCTTCGTCCATTACGATCCAACAGCAAAGAGTTTGAGTTACAGCAAAGCGTGTTCATAAGGAGTTCGTCAAGTAAAATCGAGTTGTCATGGTCGCTTGGAGAATGGTTGCAATAAAATTCCTGACGCTAAAAATACTCAGCGCCACTCATGATGGAGAAGCATCCATAGTGTGGCTCCTCGAAGGGACAGTGGCGTGGCGCCTCCATCCTTGCCCCCCTCAGTAAACAAATTTCTCCCTTGATAAATAGAATGGGAGTCTAGTAGGATAAATTAGAGATTTCTGCCGATCTCAATGAGATGAGAGTCGCAGTTCTTGTCAAATGTAACCATACAATAGAGCAAAGCCGCGCTATAGCATCTGGTTTTACTCCCGCCAGCAGGAAAGGTGCAGAAAAAAAGGGAATTTAGATCGTGCCATGCAAAAACAAAAAGTTCGACTGCAGCAAAATCTCGTGATCATTTAGAGTTTCTTCATTTTAGAATCCTTATTTTTCCCAGCGTATCGCATTGAATAGGCACGTCGCAACCGAGAAGGGTCCGCAACGCTCGGCTGTCATGCAGAAATCAACATTCTGAGCAGCCTCACGTCTCAGAGGTTTCCCTCGCATTCGCGGCACACAACTCAAAGGCGTTGCCCAGTGCTGCCTGGAGGAAAGATGGTGCAAGCTTGAGTAATTTTCTGATTCGACTGCATGTTTTCATGGCGTCGTTAAAATTGTCTTCTTAAACTTTCCTACCTTTTGCGTCCATGATGGTACCGTACAATCCACGTGAACGGTGTTGCTTCGTTCCGTTTTCTCCTCCTGCTTGTTGTTTCTCATTTGCCCACCCGCACTGCCCTAATGCTTCCTCCCTAAGGTATTGAGAATTAAGAGCTTTCTATCCTTTCCGTCCGCCTTCTCCTCTGTTTCTTTGTTTGGATTCGAAAAGCAGCATGGAACTCATCCGTTCCAAGCATTCGCAGCATAGGTCGAGAAGGCTCTCCTGAGCATCCTGTCAGGCGTGCCTCTTCGTATTGAATTGTATGCAGCAGACGAAAGATGCGTGCGCGCGTCGGACCGCCTCGCAACGCACGAGGCGCTCTTCTTAGAAGGGAGAACAGAACGGTAATGTTCCAATGCTCCACACGGATCGCTGTCATCGAGGAAAAGCAGTGCGCTCATGTTTTTTGTTATATTCGAATGATTCCTGGGTAACTCCTGTGCATATCAAGTGATGGATGCTAAGAATCGAATACTGGGAATTTTCTGAGCAACTGTTTTCTACTGATAAAAAGCAATCTGTACCCTGGCGCTCTCAGAAAAGGTTTTCTGCAGGTGGTACACTGGTAGCGCTTGATCTTTCAAAAGGAAACCATAAGATAGCAATGCATCCTACTGCCTTTATGTAAATAACATTTCCTTAAATTAACTCTGTGCCAGGAGTCAACATTCACCTTTATGTAAATGTTGACTCCTGGCACAGAGTTAAGCATGAAGGAATTCACCTCCGAAACGAGGAGTTGACAGCATTGCGGCAGCATGAGCTTCATCTCCTGTTCGGATTAAAATCACGTACTGTGCTGGAAAAAGTGTAAACTTCTGCATGCTCTAGTCCACACGCCTCTCCACATCTGTGTTTGCACTCTCAGGGTGCATTCCAAACAACCTTCGATTTTTCACAGGTGCGGTGGCACTGAAAGAGGCAAGAAAAAAATGAATTCGTGATTTCAGCATTAGCTGGTTTTCTAATCTTTTCCACCACTCCCCCTAAATCTCAGCTGGAGGTGAGTGCATCTGTCATATGTGAGTTGTTCCGTCCTCTGAGGAATTGCCAAATGACTTCCTGCGCGCAGAATGCAATTTGGCTAGACACTCCTCTGTAAGCAGCGTGTTCCGCATCTCGCAAAGTCAATTGATCTCTAGGAATATCATATGGAATTTAAGCATAAGAACTCTCTATTAAAAGGTCGAATAGGCCTTGATTGCTTCGCAATGGAAATATATTCATCATGATGGATCGGGGAGACTTTTCTCCAAAATGCGTATTCTTACTTGGTCAGGTCAGAGAAGTTGTTGCGGAAACGGAAGATAAATCGTAAAGGAAAAACAATCAACAGGAAAATCAAAAGGTCTTTTCCCGCCTGCAGAATTCAATTCTGCTGATTGAGCGTGCTACGGACCATTTTCCCAGACGAAAACCATTCGCCAGAGAAACCAACTCATTTAGAAAAAATCAAATGGAATAAAGAGGAAGAAAAAATAAATAGAACTCAAGCAGATAGTTTCCAATATTTAAGGAGAAGTTGCGCCTATGGAATCTGAGACTTTTTCCTATCTATTTTCGCAAGCGTCTTTGCGAACTCCTCCTAGTTGCGTCCGAAAAAAGGTTTTTGCGATACGGCTCCTCTACAGAAAAAGATACCGCGCAGGATGCCTCTGAATCTATCTTCGGCTTTCACTGCCAACAGAGGAATAAGAGAGAATAAATCTCCGCGTCAGATGACAAGACGTTACGGGCGAAAAGCTCCTGGATAATTCCTTCCAGCTGTTTACTGCTGAAAAAAGAAACGCTATCAACCGCTGATCGCTCACAATGGAAGAAAACGCTTTCGAAATTTAAGTGTAGAAAAGTATTTGCACTTGGCTTACCGAGCCTAAGGTATGGAAAACATGCGGGAGAGGAGACTGCTTTCCATCGATGACCGCAATCCCTATGGAGCGTTGGATCCTTCCCGTTCTGGCATCCCTCATGAAGACAGCTCCACGTGCTTATCCTGGCGATCGCGAGCGCGAACGCATCTTTCGTCTGCTGCGTACAATTCAATACGAAAAGGCACGCCTGACGGGATGCTCCGGACAGCCCTCTCGACCAATGCTGCGAATGCTTGGAATGGGTGAGTTTCATGCTGCTTTTCGAATCCAAACAAAGAAACAGAGGAGAAGACAGACGGAAAGGATAGAAAGCTCTTAATTCTCGGTGCCTTATGGAGAAAGCATTAGGGTGATACAGGTGGACAAATGAGAACTGACAAGCAGGAGGAGAAAATGGAACGAGGCAACACCGTTCACGTGGATTGTACGGTACCATCGTGGACGACAAAGGTAAGAAAGTTTGTGCAAGACAATTTTAGCGACGCCATGCAGACATGCAGTCGAATGATAAAATTTCTAAAGCTCGCAACATCTCCCCTCCTGGCAGCACTGGGCAACGCCTTTGAGTTGTGCCGCGAATGCGAGGCAAAACTGAGACGTGAGGCTGCTCAGAATGTTGATTTCTGCATGGCAGCCGAGCGTTGCGGACCCTTCTCGGTTGCGACGCGCCTATTCAATGCGATACGCTGGGAAAAATAAAGAAAGATTCAAAAATGAAGAAACTCTAAATAATCACGAGATTTTGTTGCAGTCGAACTCTTTGTTTTTACATGGCACGATCTAAATTCCCTTTTTTTCTACACCTTTCCTGCTGACGGGAGTAAAACCGAATGCTTCAGCACGGCTTCGCTCTGCTGTATGGTTACACTTGACAAAAACTGCGAATACAATCTAAATAAGATCGCCAGAAATCACTGCTCCATCTTACTAGACTCCAAGGCTATTTATTAGTCTATTGAGGAATTTGTTCATTGAAAGCGTTGAGAATGGAATAGTCACTCTGCTGTCCCTTCGAGCAAGCATCCTATGGATCCGTCTCCGTCATGGGAAACCCTGTGTATTTTTAGCGTCAGGAGTTTTATTACAACGTTTCACCAAGCGACTATCACATCTAAGTTTTAAGAGATTAACCTCTTATGACCACGCTTTGCTGAAATGCAAACTCTTTGCTGGTGGATCGTCATCGACGAAACTTGCTCGTCTCTCCTCGTTCAGCAGAAATCTCGTTTGCAATCATTTCCTTTTCACTTGAATCTTTAGTTTCTTTTAACAGGAAGAACCAGCGTTCCACTTATGAGCGACTGTCGTCGGCCTAGAAGACTTCAGCTGTAGAAGAGTTGCTAGCCTATGCAGGGAAGCCTTTCGGATCATGATCCGTTCCCTTTAAAGATTGGTGCATTTTTAGTTTTTCGCTGCATGTATGAGTCGATGTATGTGCAGTAGCATCTTCAGGCACTTTCGACTCTACATTCAGGTGGTCTGCTTCGTAGCTGAAGCATCTCGTTCATTTGCGTGTTAAGGAGTACTTTGCTTTCCTCTGTTTATTCACTTACGATAAAGCCCCCGTTGTAGTGAATGTTCATTTGCTTTTTTTTTACTACTCTTCTTGCTTCTTGTTTTGTACTTGAACGCTGTGAGCTAACTCTCGCTGGTAAGCTGCATTGGGTTCTATTCCGGTTTGTCCGCCGGAAACGGTCGTTCCTGATTCTTCGGATGATGCAGGAGACTTTCAATTTATGAGCTCCAATGAAGCTGTAAGAACTGAAACTGTGAAGGCTGAACACTGAATCGAATCTAACCTTCTAACAGCTTAATGCACGATGCTCTTCTATCGGCTCTTCTATCGCCCCTTTACTGCTTGGAAAACTACAAAGAGATTGGAAGCAAGGAGAACAAGGGCACGGTTTATGGCGAATGTTACTTATGTTTCCATTACCTTCTTTGGAGGACAACCGCTCCGCGAATGACGGCTTCAACAACGCAAAATTTCCGCAAAGTGGTGCTGGATGACCGGGTAGCGATGTGTAGGGTATCTTGGCTATCTCGTGCATCTATCGGGACATGTATCTGGTGAGAGCATACACGCAGCAGCTGCTGAGATTCTGGGAGAAAAACGGTACGCTTGTTACCTATCTTATAAAAAATTAAGCATCATCGTAGCACACCTAAGTGATATTGGGTGAGTAGCGCTTGAAACACAAAACGAATAACGCAAGGCAGATAAGTGTTTAGATAGGAGTTTTAGATAACTTTTTCGTGATGTTCAAGCAGAAGAACATCTTCCGGCGTCTTGCTTCGTACTGTCCAGTATGTTGCATCCAGCTGCATGTGATTCAATTAGAGAAACTTCATCGAATTCCGGTTGCTTTCTATTCCGTTTTCATATCCTTTTCTAGCTGTGGACCGGATGTTTCGGATTTATCGCGCTGCCATGGACATCATTTTCGAAGCAACCTGATTTCTTCTTGCACGTCTCGTGAGTGGAAACCGTTGCAGAGACTCAGCGTTTAATACGTTCGGAGAAGCTCCATGTAGTTCTTTGCCGTGTGGCCTCATGGAACGATAAATTGCTATTACAGTTTTTTTATGTGCTGTAGGCAGCTTGTCGTTTCCTGTCTGCACCCGCTTTGCTTCTCCGTCTGGCAGCAAACTTTCCTACAGCTGGGATTCCTGGATGTTTGAATCACATGTGTTGAAGTGAAATGATTTCATAAGCTGTGGGCGCTTGACTTGTGTGACTCATCTCGTTGCAAGTGTTGAGCACGGTTCTTATTGGTTTGAAGTCTGCGCAAGTTTGCATTTCTGTAGAAACAGAGGTTTATTCCTTTAGAACGCGGCATTCCTTATTAGGACTCATCCCGTGTGAAGTTTCGCAAGGCAGGATGCTGTGTGGACTACTCTTCACCGTTGTAAGGAAATTCATCTGTATTTCGGCATACAGCTTCTTCAATCTTTCTTCCCTCTGTTAGGAGTTGCCTTATTTGAGGCACTCTTAATCTTGTAGGCGCAAGTTAGGGAAAGGTGTAGTTTTTTTTTGCTCTGAATTTATTTCTTGAGAGTGCTTAGACCGTAAATTGGATCTTTGTTATAGCAGTGCGTTTGCCCCATCTCTCTGTGTGTATGGTTAGTGAGGTTCTTTGCAGCGTGTTTCGTTTGTTCCTTCACTCAGTTTGCTTCATGGATACAGCTTTGGTGCTGAACGAAAGAGTTTTCTTAAGAGGCACCATGAATTTTGTTGCATGTTCCCTAGAACGGCTCGCTTTTCTGTTAGCGTTTCTAGTCTATTGATTGGTGCAATGTATTTCGTCAAGTTGATTTTGCTCACTGTGCAGTCCTTCATATGTTCAATCTAGCATTCTACGCAATGTTTGATGCGTATTTCCATCTCTCTGCCGTATGCAAGCAGTTCATTGTATATGGAAGGAACGTCTGTGAGGCAAGTGGTGCTTGATTTTGTCTTTGGAGAAACACGCTCGGTCTCTCGAGCGTGCAATTTGCAAAAGCACTTCGCTTAGCGTGGAGGTGCATTCCTGTTGTAATGGGATGATTCCTTTACTCTTTCCCTTTTCTTCATACTGTGTTTCTGATTTTGCCTTGGTTCTTGTAACACTTACGCGCACTTTGTTGTGGCTGATGCTAGTGTTTTTATTTTCTGGAAATGTTCTTAGGATATTTAAAGTCTTTTATTGTGAAAAAGGATTCTAAGAGAGCTTACTGTTTGACGACAGTGTCGAAAAAAAGCAACTTTTCTATGAGGACAGATGGTGCTCAACCGAATCGAAGAGTTTACTGTTCAAAAATCCGTGATTGGCGTGCGGAAACCTTTTTGTTCTAGCTGTGTATACAGCTCAACACACTTCTTTTGTGTGAATTTTTTTCGCAAGCTTTCCTTTGACTGTAAGGAAATTGTTTGCAGCCATTTTTCGTAACTGCGAAGTTTAGTACTCTATGTGTCCCTTCGGGTGATAAAGTGTCACCGAATCCTTTTTCTTTGTAGGCTGTGCTGTTCAGCTTGCTGCCCTTTCTGCAGAATGTTCTGATACGGAAAACACTACAATTCCATTGTTCAGATCGCTCGCACACGTCATTGGCCTAGCGAACAAGCGAGGGCCATGTATTTCTGCTTTCGCCAACGATTTTGGAACGTGTGAACTGTCGTTCAATAACTTGCGAGTTCAATTGCAACGTGGCTCGTGTTCCCTGTCTTTTTTTGTAAGCCCACGTTTGCAATATAATAGGACTTAGCAAGGTTTCAGTTGCCAGAATTCCATGGAAGTATGATGGTTGAGTTCCTTGTAAATGATTTCAATGGGGATTGCTCCCTACAACTTTCAGCAACTGTATCTCGAAGGTACGTTACAGTTCAGTTTTTGCTATGTGTTTGAATGTGCTGTGCTTCAAGCATCAGTGTCTCTTTTGACCTTTTTTTGATGAGACCTATCTCAAAACCGTGGAAAAGGCTGGTTTTGTTACAACTTATTAGAATCGTTTGAAATATGAAGGATATGCAAACCTGAATTTTTTCGGAACTTTTCTTTCAATGTTTTTCTTCTCTCAAAGTAGGAAAGGTGTCTTTAAAATATTTCACATTTTTTGACATTTATTTCACTACTATATGCTCTTGTTACACAAGAAAAAAAAACTCCCGAAAAAAAAACTCGTCCATCGCTAGGTTTTCTTTTAGGGAAATACGCATTGAAAGTTCAAATACACGTGTCCTTCTTGTGTGTTGCATCTCTTGATAACGTATTGTACTTTCAATATGCTTCAGGCTTGTCCCTGGAAGAAATCTGGGATATGTTCCGAGCACACTGAAGTGCAGATGGAAACCTCCCCCAAATAAAAATTTTGTAGTTCTATTGAGGAGTCCAACTCAGTGAGCAAAGTGTTTCCTCATTTATATTAAAGGATCCGATCACATCATTCATTGATAATGAAAAGTTATTGCACTCTATTTAGAAAATTCTTAAGTGAATTTATCTTGTTCTAGGATAGAAAACACACTAAAGTTCTTAAGTACTCCACGTAATCAGAAAAGAAGACACTAATAATTGGAATTGAAACATTTTCAGAGATTAATTCAAGGCATAACGAGTGTGCTATTCTGAGTTATGGATTCCAGATGACATATCACCAACAGTGTTTTTTCATTTTCTGATCAGAGCAGAATGCTCATACGTCATACGTGACCCTCTTACCATTGCAATTCACAAAGAGAATGAGGGATGGATTCTGTTAACATAACAAAGCATTTGCGCGCTCTGATGATGAAATCATCAATCACATTAGGAAGCACTACACGATGACTGTTAGTATTTCTATACAATACTTTGCTGAGAATGGGAACTATTTGCAGGAATCTACAGGTAAGTTAAAACGCTCATAGTCCCTCAATCGATACTTACACTTATCAAGAATATTAAGAACAAGTGGCTTGCTTGAGTTATTCGCAGATACATATTGATATTCATTTGCAACCACATCTAAATCACCAGAAGAATACATTTTCTTAATTATCGTATTGCTATACAGAGAAACGAATGCGAACTTCATCACTTAATGAATAAATGAAGTGATTTGACGGAACTTCATTTCTTTCATTAGCTTACTTGCAACTCGGGAATTCTGTTTTTCATGATTAAGTGTTCATTTCATTTGTCCGTTTAACGATGTTTGCACGATTTTCTCAAACGTGGTGGTTCTCGTGGAGTCACTGCTATAGTCATTACTCATCTTTCTGCGTTTACCTTCGAATAAATGGAAAGTATTTACTGAGAGTGACATATAAAGTCCTGGAACAGGCTTTAGACAGAAACTTTGTAGACAAGTTAGTCAATTTTCTGTTAGAGAGCGCTAAAGAATACATGATATTTGATTTTTCAACCGGGTGAGCCGAAGCTTTTATCATTAAAATTTCTTACACAGAAAAATTCCATAATAAATTCTTTTATGTGAACTGAATTTTTCTTTTTGGGTCAGCACAGAAGTTTCGTTGTCTGGACGCACTTGTCCTTATCGACCAGCAGGCCGATAAGGTCCTGCACACTCACGCAGGGGCAGCAAAAACAAAAACCAAAAAAAAAAAAACGCCTGAGGATTGCAATGTTTTTGGAAGGGGAGAAAAGGTAAGGCAGCACGGTACGCCGTGTGAAGGTCTTTACATGCTGTTTCGGATGCGAAAAAGTGCCTGAAAGGTTTTCGAAGTCGGCGCCAACGGAAGGCCATCCCCAAAGAGATGGCGGCCCAGTGGATAAAATTCCGACAGGTGCGGACTCTTCTTAACGCGTTCCACTTATCCAGGATTTCGTGCATGCAAAAAAGTACTGCTACACCTCCAGAGGCTGACATGGAGTCCCGCAACAGCAGGCGTCCAAAAATTTTCTTCTGGTTTTCCCCCGGAATAGTTAGGGCTCACCAGAGTAAATCCAAAAACATCTGACCAAGGACAACAGAATCTAGAATTAGGTTAAGGAAGGTCTCCCTTTTCCCGCACTCTCCGTAGTTGGCATCCACACACCCCGATGTCCAGTGGGACAGGTGCGTTCTGATTAAAAGTCCGCAATGAAGTCTCCTGCCACTGCAGAAGAAAAGTGCCGTTATCGCAAGACGCTAAGGGCCACTTCGCCTTTTCCATGTCGAGCAGGTTGCCCCAGCGTACAAGTCCATTCGGTTGGACATTCAAGGTACTAGCGTCCGCTAGTTCCCGAGACGTTCACGCCTTCATCCGTTTTTTGCTGCCTGCGATGAGGCACGACACTTCCAACGATGCCTCCTATTGGATGACACTGACTTTCCTGAAGAAGAACAGCAAAAGAGCAAGGAGGTTGGAGGAAGCCCACAAAAGTTTGCGTGGGTTGCATATGATCTCCAACAGTGGCTGACCATTGTACCTGTCTCGACGGAGGCAGGAGAAGTCCACAACGCTGGAGCCGTTGAATTTTGCCCACGCGGAAACGGACTCTTGTACCCAAATAATGCACTCAACGGGGATACAGGAGATCCACGGATTCTCTCTAACCAGGGTGACCAGATCGCGTAGTTTAAACCCACAATGGTTCAGTGTACGGTCGTTAGTTACCAGGATTAATGTCAAACCGCAGCAGCGGGTTGCCCTGTGGGCGAGAGGCTTTGCGGCAATATACCAAAGTGCTTGCCTATTCTTTGCCACAAAGGAAAGTTTACTAAATTGGAGCTTTCGTTTCAAGCGCTCCAACGCGAGAAGATCAAGTCCATCGTCACAGCATAGAGCGCAAAATTCTTGAAGCAGGACATGAAGACTCCGGTTGCAACAAAAAGATTTCCGTAAGGGGCCCCTTCTCCGTGTCCTAATTCAAGAAGGAACGGCACACACAAGAAGTAGGGGGCAACAGGAGGGGGCCGCAAAGGCGTTCTACACCATGGCCCGCTCCTGCAACTAAAACTTGCATCCAGGAACGGGCATACCGCCAATTCAAACTTTTGGTGACCGCCAGACGATGTTTCAGCTGCGCAGAAGTTTCCCAAAGGAACGCCAAGGTACTTCAAGAACCTTGCCATGGGGATCCCCAAACGGACCCAGTCCTGCTTCCCTGCCCACACCGCACCAACTGGCACCACTGACGACTTCGCTCTGCTCACATGTAATCCGGTCCCGCAGCTAAACAGATCATACAAATCCCCGACAGCCGTTGCCAGGGTGGACGTCGGCAAAAAGAGCAGAAGATAATCGGCATAGGCTGCTACGGCGGACGTGCCGGGCCACGAGTTGGGCAAGGGGGCCAACGTCACCCTATAAGCTCTTAGCACCAACTCAAAGTAGGTGCTAATGAGCAGGGGACAGAGGCTATCTCCCTGCTGTATGCCTCGCCGTACCGGCACGCCGTACGCCATTTGACCTCTGAAAGGGATGTTCAATAGCGCATTGCGCCAGCAAGAGCGCAGGAAGGTCAGTAGGGAAAGAGGGAAGCCCATGCGACCCAGGTGCTCCAAGAGGAGATCCTAATTTACGCAGTAGAACACTTTGTGCACTCTAGGGCAGACGTCTTTTCTCGGTGCTCCTCGTGCCAGAAAGTCTCCCTTAGTGCAAGCGTAGTGTGGTTCGGTAGTCGACCAGGCAGCGATGCCTGAAACGACCACCAGGGAAGGCCAGGTGGCAGTGACAGCGCCTCCTCCAGAAGCGATGGAGAGCCAGGAAGCGGCGGCAACATCGTCCTTAGAGACGATGGAGGTGGGGGATCCGCCCCCAAAGAATCGATCGCCGCTGCAGCGCGAACGTGGAGCACCGTTGTGGAGGCGCCAGAGCCTGCAGCCACTGCGGAATGGTCAGCCTACCTGGAGGAGGGGTTTAAACCCTCATTGCTCTACAAAGTAGGCAATCTATACTGTTCAGAGAGTGCGCGCATTTTTTCGAAAAGGATTCGGGCTCTCGTTGTTAAGGAGGAGGAGCTCATCGCTATGACCATCCGCAGCGGGGGTCAGTACGTTGAGGTCATCTGCAAACAAGCAAAGTTGGCCCAACCACAGCTAAAAACTCTCGTGGTGATGGGGACGCGCAGGCTTCTCCCCACTACGGTGGACCGCAGCATGGTGGTCCACCTATAAGGCGTCACCGCGCGGATGCGCAAGGAACAGGTTCGCGCCGCGTTGGAGCAATACGATACGGTTCACGCGCTGTGGACGAAAGTTAGTCCCTTTGAGGACTACACAGGGATGCAGCACGGCTTCACGGCTGCACGCGTGACCGTTCAAGAGGGCTGCACTCTTCCCCACAAACTGGTGGTCGATGGCGAAACCGTCGACCTCTGGTATATGGGAAAGCCGAAATACTGCGGATTCTGCAATACTCGGGCCACCTCAAAAAGTGGTGTCCAAACGTGCAGTGCAAAGCATAAGGCACAATGGGTCACACGGGGGAGGTGTGCCCCAAAGCAGGTGTGTGGGTGGTTTCAAAGAGAAAACTTGAATAACGCGCCCGGTTGCTGCAGAAAAGGCTGGCGGTAAAAGCAGCCGCGAAGGCCGTGCCACCCGCGCCCAAGGCCCAGGGCGCACTCGAGACCACGGCAATCAAGGCCGATAAAGTCGAGGGAACCAAACAAGAGCCTAGGTGGCAGGTGGCAACGGCAAGAAAAAGCAAAAAGGAGAGAAGATTGGAGTAAAAAATTACCAACAGAAGAAGAAAGAGCAGGGTAGCTCGATAATTTAAGAATGCAGCGTCGTCGTGGAACGCATTCTTGATGTTACCCAACGCTGCCAGAAAGAACTCGCCGCTACCGACGACCACACCTCTGTTGACTCTGTCAACAGCGAGGGGAGCGAGCCGGCGGCGGCGTCCGTCATCGACACCAACATCGATGACGCAGCTTTCGCGCGTGCGGCGCAGGAGCTGGCTGCCTGGTCGCAGCCAGCCCCCTCTGAAGCAAGTAGGAAGGCCGTAAGGTGTCCGTCCTCCCCTCAGGAGTCTCCTACTTCCGACCCTGAGGTGGAGGCTGGAAGCGCAGCCTCCGTTTCCACCGCACCCCGCAAAAAGGCTGGACGAAATTCAACAAAGCTACGGAAGATCGTCTTCCCCGACGAAGGGGAAGAGATGGCTTCCGGAAGCGAGTGTGCTATGAGCGTGGGAAATTCCCGGGACCCGTCGCCCGAGAGACTCTCATGTTCGGACAAGGAAGGGATGGAGTATGTGGAGGCCGAACAGGTGTTTCAGGTGCCTGAGAAGGCCAAAACTTCCATGGATATCACGCCCCTCTTGCAAGAGGCGGGCTCCCTCACACCTTCGTCTAGCCAGCAGTAATGCCGGGAATCTCCTTCCGCCGTCGTCTGCGCATCGCCATTTGGAACGTGAACAAGATAGACGCCGGCAGAAGACGAGACATGGTCGCTCTTCTGGAACCCTACGACCTTGCGCTGCTGCAGGAGATTCACGTGATCTCTGCAGAACAAGCGCAAGAGACTTCTCACCCGATCACTCCGGGCGTTTATTTTATATAATAAAAATGAAAACACTTATATAAAATAAACCAGCTAGGAACCATGCTCCCAATCGACGACTGAACAAGGATCATCAGAAAATTGCTGGCACGCAGGCCAGAATAACACGGAACAGAGTGTGGAAACTAGGAACACAAACAAGCAAAAACAAAAGAAAAAGAAATCAATGGGGGACGCCGGAACAAGGGTCTTTGGGATTACTCTGGTTCGCACAAGGATAAAAGTAATGTCACCGGCATTTAAGCAGGGCGAGCGGAGAAGTGGTGTATGTGGGCTTCAGGACGTAGTGATCACCGGATTAAGCTGTTCTTAAGAGCCTGTAAACCGGCGATGGATGCCGGCGATGTCCTCTTTAACCTCGTGACGGAGATGAGGTCACCTAGCAGCCTTTTCCATGGATTCTAAGGCAAACCGGTGGGCCTCACTTTGCTGTGCTGACAACTCCAGAGCGTAGCGGGCCTTCACGATGGCGCGAACACAACACAAGGTTGCGACAATTGCGCCTACCGAAAATGCATTTCTGCTGAAGAATCGCTGCAACACATCAATGGCAGTGCCTCCCTGCGGCAGGATGGCTGGAATCAGCCTTCACCACAGTTCACGGAGATCACCGCAGTCCAGCAAGAGGTGCGGAAAAGACTCAGTCTCCCCGCACCTCAAACAGTTTGGCAAAGCGGCTTCGCCGGAAACTATGCTTCTCTGCCGGTTAAAGTGAAAGCCCCAGTGTAAAAAGTGCAGCACATCTTGTTTCCACTTTAACGGGAACACGGAGTTCTCCAAACAAACGAAGGAAAGCACTATCTCTTCAAGGGTTACAATTAAATGCTCACTCCATCGAAGCAGGCTCTTCGCCCGATTACGAGGAGTGGCAGTTTCCACCAGCTCCTTTGTCGTCCAGCAGCCGAGGAGCTTACTCACTCCCGCTATTGTGCAGAACTCCCATTTCGCCGGTAGGCAACTGTCGTTGCTTACCCTGAGGGCAGACAGAGCTGCGGCGAGTAATGTAGCGGCCAGACGATCCGTATTCTTCTTGTCCTGCATGACTTCGTCCATTGGATGACTGAGGAAAAGTCGCAGGCGTCGAAGATCTTCCGATCGCGTTCCTTGACAAGCAACCCACGATGAAAAAGGTTCCTGCCGCGATGCATAAATGTTCATGGGGCGGCAGGAGATTTAACATTGGGCTTCCAGCAGTGAGGACATCTGACTCAGCGGGAAGCCAAACCCTATTCTGGTATGCCGAAAGTGGGGCAGCAACGTAAGCAGTCCCTCGCTTCCCGTGCAGCGCCTTAGTATGAGGCGTGCGGGTAAGCACCACGGCGTACACCACAGCTTGGCACAGAGCCCCAGCATTTGAAACTGCACCTGCAGATCGATGCTTTGCAAGTCTAGGATGCCCAAGCCTATATCCTGACGCGGCGCCACCAAGTCTTTAATTCTTACGCGGGATCTTGCAGGGCGCCACAACACTTTGCGTAGAAGGCGTTGCGCCCAGAATTTGACTTCCTGGGGGGGTGGACAAACAAAATACAGGGAGCGGAAAAGGTTGGCAACGAAGGCGTTCTAGATGCTGGCCCGTTCCGGCAAGACGAACTCGCCTCCTGAGAACATGCGAAGTGCACACTCTACCTTCCGAAGGCAGTCCGACCCGTCAGCCACTGGCTTTGAAGGGTACCGAAAAACTCAATCTTTTCGGCCCCTCGTCCAGCACCGCTCGGCGCGTACACTTTGGTTACAACAAGATCGATCGAGTCGGACCACTTGAGTGCCCCTCGTCCGTCTCAAAGACTTGTGCGCTCCAGGCAGGGACGGTGGACTTGATCTCCTGACGTTGAAACGCATTGAGCGACAGCTTCAATCCAGAAAACTTGCCCTTGTGGCAAAGTTTTGGACAGCACCCTGGTGTGCACCGGAAACACTCCTTGCTCACAGGTTAACCGGCTGCTTGGGATTGACTTCAATCCTGGTAGCCAACGAACGCAGCCTGAACCATTGTGGATATCAGCTGCGAAATTTGGTTGCCCTTCTGAGAGACAATCCTTGGATCTCCTGCATCCCAGCGGACTGGACTACCTGGCTTCAGGAGTCCGTTTCCGCATGGGCGAAGATCAATGGCACCAGCGATGAGGACTACTACTGTCTCCGCAGAGGGAGGCACGCTGGTCAGCCACTCCAGGAGATCGCTTCCAACCCACGGAAACTTCTGTGGGATTCCTTCACCCCCCTTGCCTCAGTGCTGCCCTCCCTCAGGGAAGTTCGGGACAGCCACCAACAGGCATCGTGGAAAGTGTCCTGCCTCATCGGAGGCAGGAAAAAGTCACTGAAGGCGTGCACGCCGAGGGAACTAGCGGATGCTAGTACCCCGAGTGTCCCGCCGAACGGACTTTTACGCTGGGGCGCGCTGCTCGGTATACCTCTGGAAAAGGTGAAGTGGCCCCCAGCGTGATGGGACAACGGTACCCTTCCCCTGCAGTGGCAAGAGACGGCGTTGCTTCTGCTCCACTGGGGACTTTTAAGCAGAGCACGCCTGTCTCGCTGGACAATTGGGAATGTGGATGCTAGTTGTGCAGAGTGCGGGGAAAGGGAGACCTTCCCTCACTTGATTCTGGAGTGTGTTGCCCTCCGCGAAATGTATGACAGACTCTCGTTGATCCTCAACATTCCGGAGGTTGACCCGAAAAATTTATTCAGACGCCTCCTGACGCGAGACGGCTTGCCAGCCTCCGGGAGCGTAGCAGTGCTCTGCTGCATACGCGGTATCCTGGAGAAGTGGACCGCGTCTAGGAGAGGAAGGACCAGCCGGAATGCCATTCACTGGGCAGCGATCTCCTTGGAGAAAGCGTGCCGTTGGCGCCGACTTCAAAAACATTTGCCCTCCAGGCGTTTTTCTTTTTTTTGTTTTTGTTTTCTTTTATTTTTTTCGTCCCGGCGCCAGTGAAGGACCTTATCGGCCTCCGGGTCGGTAAGGACAAGTGCTACTAAACTTCTGAACTGAACTTCTGACGTCGTAAAAACGAAAATTTTAACAACATTGACTTTATTACAAAATTATGTAATGTCAAAATTTTAGTAATAAAAGCCCCGGCTTTCCCGAATGAAAAACCCTTTCCGAAGCCGCGCGAAAGCTAGTGCGAGGGAAACCGGCAGCAAAACTTGCGGACCGATCTTTTTAGTTCGTACCAGTCCGAAAGATCAGTTATAGCGAAGCTACAAAGGTACTGGCGAGGATGCTACGCCTCCTCCGGTTGTCTTAGCCAGTCTGCCGGAATATTTAAAACACAGATTGGACGCCCCTTGCCTGGCGGAAGCAACTCGAACTCGAGCCTGTTGTGGTCTGAAAACACAGACGGTACGGGACCTCTCCGACCTACTCGAGATAGCAAGTGTTCATCAAGGTATACGAAGTCCGGCGTTGCTGCCATAACAGGGTTGCTAGCGAACAAGTTGCACGCGTGCACGGACGCGCACATCTCTTCCGCTAGCAACTTTTCTCTTTTGTGTGCGCTATTCTCGGTCAGCAGGTAGACGTTAAAGTCTCCCGCAATGAGATGCGCCACAGTAGGGTGAGAACGAGTGATCTACTGGCTCTGAACGGTACCGAAAATCTTAATCCTTTCAATCCAAGTCTGACCACTTGAGTACAAGCTGTCCCACTTGACCTTCCGTGTCGAAACGAACGCTGCGCACCACTTCGGCCAAAGTTCCTCGTAGGAGAAAAGCGACGCCGCAACTATAATGTAGCCTTCCAGCCGCGTGCCGTTCGATTTCGGCAGCCTGCTCTTCTGAGATGCAGTGAATCTCCTGCAGGAGCGTCAAGTCGAAGGGGCGCAGAGCGTTAGCCACAAGCGCCTCTTCTCGTCGTGTTGGAGACCGTTGACGTTACAGCACGTCACGAAGAGAAGACGCGATCGCCCTTATCACGACTGGGAAAGCGAGGCCGTGTTGCTCGCCTCAGCCAGCGAGCGGGCAGTAAGTAGCACGACGGGCTGGAGGGCGCGGTCGCCACCGGCCTCCGCCGTGCTGCGCGTAATGGAGTGTTCCTGCCCGGGTGCAGAACCTGTGAGTTCCGGGGTGAGTTTTCGCCCGGATATGCGGGGGCATTCATTTAAAATAAACAAAAGCGCAATACATTATGGAGTGGAGAACCCGAGGTTTCACCACATCAAAACAGCTTGCTGGCTGCCGACACTATGCCGGCGAGGTCCTTCCAATGCGCGGGGGTTGGGAAAGAAAAAACAAAAACAAACAAAAAGCTGAAATGTGCGAGGGAACAAATGTTTCAGGGGTGGGAGGACAGGGAAGAGATCACTGTGCGCGAGGATAGGTCCTCTAGATCCTATTAAGGATACGGAAAAGCTTAGTCCTCTCTGCGCCTAACTGGCGCCACTTGCAAACAGCTCGCAAGAATAGGCGAGTGAAACGTGAGGCGTTGCCAGTTGGCTGACGTCTTCTTCTGGTAGCGCTCCAAGCCTCCACGATCCCTCGAATGCAGCAGAGGACTGCTACATAAGCGGGAGGGGACAAGGCGTCACTACAGAAGAGGCGCCTAATAACGTCCTTAGGGCCACATCCGCGCAAATCCAGGATCGCCGCAAGGCGATCCCATGAAGGGCGTATGGCACCCCACTCCCGTAGAAGGTGGGGAAAGGTCTCTTTTTCCCCGCACCGGTCGCACTGGGGATCCACGGCTCCTCGGGTTGAGTGATACAGGCGTACTTTACAGGGTAAGCCCCAATGTATTACAAGCAACGCCACCTCCTACCATTTAAGGGGGAGAAATGCACTGTTCCAGGACTCTGGAGGCCACTTCATCTCCTCCGGAGATAGTCCGAGTAGCTCGCCCCAGCGTCGAATTCCGTTGAGCGGGACACTCGGTGTCGCAGCGTCCGCTAGCTGCCGAGATGTCCACGCCTTAATCGTTTGTGTCCTGCCGCCAATGGTGCAGGACACGGTTCATTTCCCCAGCTTCCTACTGTCCCTGGCGTTTATTAAGAAGGGCAGCACTGGGGCAAGGGGGGTTATCAGGGCCCACATAAGTTTATCGTGGGACTGCATGATCTCCTGCAGTTTGCAGCGGGCGTCCCTTTTTAGGCAAGTGTTTCTTGTGCCCGCCGGAACGTGGATCTTTACACAGGTGGACACTGTATCGTGCAGCCATGCAGAGTAGTTACCTGGGAGGCAGGAGATCCAGGCGTTCTCCCTTACCACAACGCACATGAGACGCAGGAGACAGCCGCCGTGTGCTTCTCTGCGATCGCGCGCCAGTAGAAACGACAACAGTCCATCCAATCCGCAGGCTCGTTGGGCCAGGAGGCGTGCTGGAATGCACCAAGGCGTGTCCCACAATTCTGCCGCCAGAGATAGAGTCCTAAAGCGGAGTTGTAATTTAATGCGCTCCAGCGTAAGTATGCCAAGTCCTCCGTCCTTACGTGGAGCGCACAAGTCTTTGAGCCTCACACGGGACCTCCCTTTGCCCCAAAGGACTGTCCTTAAGATGCCCGTTGCTCTTTTTCATATAAAATAGAAGGCGGGGCACACAAGAAGTAGGGAGCGAAGAAGGGAAGCCGGAAACGTGTTCCACACCGCGGCTTGTTCCTGCAAGTAGAACTTGCTATCTTGGAACGGACCGATCGCCAACGCTGCCTTTTAGAGACGGTCGGACCAGACTTCCGCTACGCAGAAGTTCTTCAACGGAACGTCAAGGAACTTGAAGCACCTGCCCGTGGGGATATCAAAGCGGATCCAGTCCGACCGTTCAGCCCACGCCGAGCCAACAAACACCATAGACGACTTCGCCCTGTTCACCTCCAGGCCCGTCCCACGGCGCAGCAACTCGAAGAATTCCTCGAGCGCACTCGCCGGGATGGACCCGGGAAGCAGCAGCAGAAGATCGTCTGCATAGGCCGACACAACAGGTGTGCCGGCACACGAGCTCGGCAGAGTTGCCAGAGTTACCCTGTATGCCCTTAGCACCAACGCAAAGTAGATGCTAAAGAGCATGGGGCTCAGGCTGTCACCCTGCCGGATGCCGCGTCGCACTGGCACGCCGTACACGTGCCGGCCGCTGGAACCAATATTGATATACGCGTTGCGCCAGCAGGATCGCAGGTTAGACTGGAGCACGGCCGGCAAACCCATGCGTTCCAGGAGCTCGAAAAGGAGATCCTGATCGACACAGTCGAATGCTTTGTGGAAATCGACCGCGACGGTGAAGGCTCCCGCCGAGTCCATCCCACCCTCTGCTTGATCTTCTTGGTCAGAGGGGAGTGCGAGGCTCCCTTGACCATCCTGTGCAACGCGTTGTCGCAACTGCCACCATGAGCTGGCGAGGAGCAGGTTGGCCTCCATGGTTCGTCCGGGAACAGCGTAGGTCTGCTCGGGACTCACCACGGAAGCGGCCACCCGACCCAAACGCTCAGCCCACAACTTGGATTACAACTTTGCGTCCGCATTCACTACTGTGATAAGACG